>CM060947.1:22658594-23038594 GCA_030765055.1 Mantis religiosa
AAAAAAAAAAAAAAGACGAGACTACTTATGAGAACCATTTTGTAGTCCCAGTTGCATTAGCTTCCACGTTATTCAATTGTTTTTCACTGTCATCTAATATTCTTCGTTTCTCGGCAGCCTCTATTTTCCTGCTCGGTATCTGCTTTTATATCTCCTGGTATCTCCAACTTGAACCCCTTTGTTTTGTTTTTGAGTGGAGCGAAAATCCATTTACGGAGCCCCGCTGTGTTGGAGGGCATAATGGCGACTGTGGGGCTCGCCTGTCCTAGGCGATACCCACTAAAAACCTCCACCGGATAATGAAAGGATAATGATTGGTGAATATCGTGGCTTAGTGCGGTCCCGCATAGCACCCGCGATAGTATGTGAGAGATAGGATGCTGACACCCAATAAGTGCGAGCGCGTGGAAGGTATTACTGATTGCAGCCTAGGCGTTAAAGTGTGGTAATAGGTAAGGACAGATACCAGATTAGTGGTGTCTTTCTTTCCAGCGTACGTGGCGCGACTTGATGTCCTCCACGTACAACTGGCTGACGGTCTTGCGCTGTTATTCTGTGATGTGCTGGTTCTCTGATGGTGGTTCTCGCGGAAGGATGGTTAAGCTCACAGAGTTCCTAAGAAGCCCCCTGACGCTCGTCCAACTTCCGGTGTAAGGATTGGTGCTCCATTGCGATGTGTGTTTTCTACGTAGTCTGGAGCTCTCTTAGGAGGTCCTCCAGGGCGGTCAGCTTGGCCGCTATGACCAGGAACTCCGAATGAAAATCCTGAACGGCCTCCCCTAGGCCCCGGACTTCCTCCCTAAGCTGCTCCTGGCTGGTGGTGTAGTCTGGTGTTGCCAGCTGTTGGTGAGTTTGATGAGGCTGAGCGCTCAGCTGCTGCTGAGTGGTTGGCGGCGCTGGAGTGACGACCGATGACTTCCTGCAGGGATGCAAGGGGCATAACGTCTGTCCGGTGAAATGGCTGTGCCCTCCACAGGAGGCACAGTAGCGGTGGCGTCGGTGGAGGTCGGGTTCTGTGCAGACCGAGGTGAGGCTGGAATCACCGCAATAATGGCACTTTGGCTCGGCTGCAGCACTCAGGCAGTTGTAACCCGTATTCCGATCGACCATGCCATCTCGCCTGAAACTACGGGTGTATCGTGCGATCATCCCGCCACTGATCCTGTATGGATACGAGGTCTGGGGATCGGTGGCTCGTACCACCATCCGCAGACTGCAAGCCGTGCAGAACAGGGCTCTTAGGATGATCTACGATGCCGAGCGTATGTTTCCATCACACATCCTACATACCCATTCTGGCATACCCTACTTTGAGGACGTTGTGCGTGAACGGTCGCGCACATTGTATGCCAGAATTACTTCCCATCCCAACCACCTAGTTAAAACACTAGGGAAATATGATCACCGTGTGCCCAGAAGGAGAAAGAGCTACCGCCTCGCCAAGGACGCCCTTGGGTGGTGAGACCAGCCTCTCATCCCCTCAGTAATACACCCTGTCCCGGCCACACTAGGGCTGGATTTGGCCTGTCGGCTGACCCCCAGCAGTCAGGTCCCGCTGTGTGACCCAAATGCCAACCAAACCTAAATGGTCCCCAACTACCCAACCTCTCGCTCCTGGCCCCGCCACACTGGAGGGACTCAGCAACGCAGGCCACTCCTAGCGTGGTGGCTTAGGGCACTGGCCTCCTACTTGGAAGCTCATCCCGCCACCAGGAGCACTAGCAGAAGTCGAATCAGGCCCATCAGATAACAAGGACATCCAAGCTTTGGAGATAAGACCTATTCTGTAAGACTGCACGGGTAAATCCGCACAGCGAATAGGTACCGTGGCGCTCTGTCCACCGTCCTGGAGCACCCGGACGACTTGTTCTCGCTCTTGGCTCTCTTGGCTCGGCTGCATGCCCATAGGCGCAGCAGCGGTGGCATGGAGCTTGACGGTCCTGTCGGCTGGCTTCAGTGCGCAGCAACCGCCCTAATAAGGGCAGGACGTTAGCTAAAGCAGCTTCCAGTTCCACGTGGCTGGCTAGGTCCATCCGCACGAGTGGTGTCGGACCTCGGGCTGAGGAGATGCGCGTGGCCCTCATTGCTGACGGCCACTGCTGCTGCGCTGCAGCAAGCACGTATCGTACTTGCAGGTCCCGAGGCACTCCCGTTAAAGTCTGTTTAGTTAACGCATGTGCACGTCGGCTTCTGCCTTTGACGAACCCTTATAATCGTTTAACAACCCCCGACCCTCCTTCTCCCAAACCGTTCTGCAAGGTTGCCACCTCTCCCGATACGTCATGGATATCGTGCGAGGTTTCGTCTAAATAAATTATCTTATGTCCATTACTGCAAAACTTCTTAGTTTTGACAAATATATATACTGGATTCCATAATAACCCGTATCTTATTCAAAGTGTGGTATTTGAAACCCAGCTCCTTTAGGAGACCGCGCAAAGTGCAGTGCCCATAAGGAAAATCACAAATTTCTTGCAAATGTGCAACCAATTCGTCTAAGGTGGGCGCTCTCACTTTTGCATAGAATCTATAAATTTCTCGACGAATTAAATCGCATGTTAAATTATCTACTTTAGAGAAACGTTTCCTTTTGTTTTCACACTTGATCGGTGTCTTCGTTATTCCTTTCGTCACAATATTTCTTACTGTATTTCTGTGAATACCCAGAATTTATCATCAGGTTCATTGCATGGCCCCTTACCAAGATTATTTGTCACCACATATTTATATGTGTTCAAAACAAGCGCTTGAATTTGCTTAGAAACAGTTCCCGTTATAACTTTGTTGTTTTCTAGGCTTTACAAGTAATATAATTCGGCCCAGTTATTCACACTGTCTTCACTTTGATTATTTATCTCTACTTCATTTGCATTTACCACTGCATTTCCCTCCCACGGTCTCCACATTGTGATACAAAACGAATTTCTGCACGTAATGAAACAGATCAACTAGAAGTTGGAACTTTGGCAAATGAGACTCCACGTGGAGTAGACATGCGACTGTCACTTCGAGAAAATCAGGGTTGCTATTGGTCCTCAACGACAGTGTTCCATTTCTGAAGTGTGGAGATAGATTTATGACGGTCATTACTGGGCGGGCGGCTCAGGTTCCTTTGACTCGCAACTGCACATGCGTTAACTAAACAGACTTTACCACTAAGCTCGTGTGGCGCTGCAGTGGTTGAGGAAGCGTTGGTTGGCTGACTAGCGCTGGTGACCGGCCCACTCCCAGCAGGGTAGCAGGGCCGGGTTCTGGCTGCGGTGTTGCAGGGCGTTCCTCCTCAATCGGCTGTGCGGTGGCGAGGACTGCTGGTTTCTTCGTTCCTCTCTTGACATGACCCATGTTGCTGCTCTGAAGTTTCGAGGAGCCCCTTTCCTTGCGGAAATTTTATATATAGTGCTAGTGCTTTTCCAAATCTTATGTGAAAGAAGGGAGGGCGGATTTGCCTCCACCTATCTTCCGTTGAGTGGAATGAGGTATTCGTAAGACTCAAAAAGAAACTAAAACCCTTAAGAAATTGAGGGTTTTAAAAGATCCACGGTTCAGATCCGCGGATATAGTAAGAAAGAGATTTTAGTTAATTAGATCTGAAGTAAGGCATGATCACTGAAAAGTACAACAGAGGACTGTATTAGACTGAGGATTAAGGAGATTGAATATTACTTAATTTGTAGAGAGCGCTGTACACATTTAGCTGGAGTGCACAGAAAATTCAATTAGAGAAATGGCTGAGGACTCATAAGAAGCCGGATTTAAGTTTTTTTAAGGATATTAAGGAAGGCCGATGTGGAAAATTGGAGTACTCTCTTTTCTCCCTATGGAGGCGCAGTTGGAGTTAGTTGCTTCACAAATGGTCTAATTAGCAAATTACAAAAAGCACCAAAACTCTTTTAGCTTGTTAGGTTCGCAACTGTTTAGATATCTTAATTTTAGTAATTCTTAAGTAGAATTTTAAACTTCCCTAGTACTCTATCAGCGATAAAGCGATTGGTTAAGTATAAATGAATTGATAGCTTGTTTAATCTAACTAGTATAAAAAGAAACTGCTTGATTATAGAGATTGTACGGGAATTTAGCAGCTCGGAAGTCCTTTAAGAAAGCTGAATAACAGTGGATTAATCAAATATTAAGCCACTTTAACGACAAGTTTAAAAAGACCATTAAAGTGTAATCAAATGGCATTTATTTGGCTTCGTATTTTTTGTTTATGCCTTTCCAAAACAACGCATGCTTTTTTATAATATTTTCCTATTCACGGGACTTAAAATTTATTTTTATGATCAAAATTCTCATCTCTACGCCCTAAAGTTCTGGAGAGAGTAAAGGGGGCCAACACAGACGGAAATTCTTGAACACTAACTACAAATGTGATTGCAAAAAATATTTTAAACTTTAATAAAGTAGCGTAGAGCCACACTGAAAAATTCAATGTCATAGCCGGGATTTGAACCACGGATCTTCTGGTTTCCGTCCAGCTGCTCTAACCATTTGAGCTACAATAGCCAACGTGTCAACATGACATTAAATTCTCCAACTGACTCGTGTTTTTGCCGGTAAACCACTAGGAGTTCTCATAAACACATGAGACAACTACCTTAATGGCGAATTACAACGTGTAAGTACTTTTAGGCCCGGGCTTTACAGTTCGGTCCTCTATTAGGTACAATTAATAGAGAATTTAATGTCATATAGGCAATTTGCCCATAGTAGCTTAAATGGTTAGAGCGGCTGGACGGAGATCAGAAGATCCGTGGTTCAAATCCCGGCTATGGCATTGAATTTTTCAGTCTGGCTCTACACTTTCATAGTGCGTCCTACACACGCCTAGTGTGAAAGAACAATTAATTTCCATTAATAAAGTAACTTAAACCTGTGGAGTGAGTGTGAGTGTGTGGTGTTTTAGAGCCCGTCGACAACAAGGTCATTTGGGCCTGAAGTCAACACTAAAATCTAAAAGATACACAAATTAAGCTAAAAGGTAAAATACAATAATAACACTCAACTATTAAAAGTACATAAAAAAACCGTCCCAAGTCTAAGAATTTAAAATCGCTAAAATTAACAAATATAAAATCCAAGTCAGACTTGTTTATTAAAACCAATTTCGGTAACAAACCGCAGTGCCTTAACCACGGCCACTGGGTCGTCCCCTAAAACACCGAGCAAGTTAGTCCCCAAGCCTACTGACTGGCGAACGCGGGCGTACTGCGGGCAATTGAGCAATACATGCCGCACAGTGAGGCGTACTGCACATGGAGCACACACAGGGGCCGGTTCCCCTCTTAACAAATGGCCATGAGTCGCTCGTGTGTGTCCAATTCTCAGCCGGGTGAGTATCACCTCGGCTCGCCGGTTATCCCTGCAGGAAGTTGGCCAGGGTTGTACGCTCTCCTTTATCGCCCGGAGTTGTGTACCTTGCCCATCGCTGTGGTAGCGTATCTACCTCACGTTCCCTTATCCTGAAAGGTGTACGTCTGGTAACTCTAAGCTCTATGTACCCTGTGGTCATTTGAACATCATTTCATTCATCGTCCGATATGACTTAACGTTGGAGATTTTCTCTTATCCTGAAAGATGAATGTCAGGTAACTCTAAGCTCTATGTACCCTGTACTCATTTGAACATCATTTCATTCATCGTCCGATATGACCTAACGTTGGAGGTTTTCTCTTATCCTGAAAGATGAATTTCTGCTAACTCTAAGCTCTATGTACCCTGTACTCATTTGAACATCATTTCATTCATCGTCCAATATGACTTAACGTTGGAGGTTTTCTCTTATTCTGAAAGATGAATTTCTGCTAACTCTAAGCTCTATGTACCCTGTACTCAGTTGAACATCATTTCATTCATCGTCCAATATGACTTAACGTTGGAGGTTTTCTCTTATCCTGAAAGATGAATTTCTGCTAACTCTAAGCTCTATGTACCCTGTACTCAGTTGAACATCATTTCATTCATCGTCCGATATGAGTTAACGTTGGAGGTTTTCTCTTATCCTGAAAGATGAATTTCTGCTAACTCTAAGCTCTATGTACCCTGTACTCAGTTGAACATCATTTCATTCATCGTCCGATATGAGTTAACGTTGGAGGTTTTCTCTTATTCTGAAAGATGAATTTCTGCTAACTCTAAGCTCTATGTACCCTGTACTCAGTTGAACATCATTTCATTCATCGTCCGATATGAGTTAACGTTGGAGGTTTTCTCTTATCCTGAAAGATGAATTTCTGCTAACTCTAAGCTCTATGTACCCTGTACTCATTTGAACATCATTTCATTCATCGTCCAATATGACTTAACGTTGGAGGTTTTCTCTTATTCTGAAAGATGAATTTCTGCTAACTCTAAGCTCTATGTGCCCTGTACTCAGTTGAACATCATTTCATTCATCGTCCGATATGAGTTAACGTTGGAGGTTTTCTCTTATCCTGAAAGATGAATTTCTGCTAACTCTAAGCTCTATGTACCCTGTACTCATTTGAACATCATTTCATTCATCGTCCAATATGACTTAACGTTGGAGGTTTTCTCTTATTCTGAAAGATGAATTTCTGCTAACTCTAAGCTCTATGTGCCCTGTACTCAGTTGTACATCATTTCATTCATCGTCCGATATGAGTTGACGTTGGAGGTTTTCTCTTATCCTGAAAGATGAATTTCTGCTAACTCTAAGCTCTATGTACCCTGTACTCAGTTGAACATCATTTCATTCATCGTCCGATATGACTTAACGTTGGAGGTTTTCTCTTATTCTGAAAGATGAATTTCTGCTAACTCTAAGCTCTATGTACCCTGTACTCAGTTGAACATCATTTCATTCATCGTCCGATATGAGTTAACGTTGGAGGTTTTCTCTTATCCTGAAAGATGAATTTCTGCTAACTCTAAGCTCTATGTACCCTGTACTTATTTGAACATCATTTCATTCATCGTCCGATATGACTTAACGTTGGAGGTTTTCTCTTATTCTGAAAGATGAATTTCTGCTAACTCTAAGCTCTATGTACCCTGTACTCAGTTGAACATCATTTCATTCATCGTCCGATATGAGTTGACGTTGGAGGTTTTCTCTTATCCTGAAAGATGAATTTCTGCTAACTCTAAGCTCTATGTACCCTGTACTCAGTTGAACATCATTTCATTCATCGTCCGATATGACTTAACGTTGGAGGTTTTCTCTTATTCTGAAAGATGAATTTCTGCTAACTCTAAGCTCTATGTACCCTGTACTCAGTTGAACATCATTTCATTCATCGTCCGATATGAGTTAACGTTGGAGGTTTTCTCTTATCCTGAAAGATGAATTTCTGCTAACTCTAAGCTCTATGTACCCTGTACTCAGTTGAACATCATTTCATTCATCGTCCGATATGACTTAACGTTGGAGGTTTTCTCTTATTCTGAAAGATGAATTTCTGCTAACTCTAAGCTCTATGTACCCTGTACTCAGTTGAACATCATTTCATTCATCGTCCGATATGAGTTGACGTTGGAGGTTTTCTCTTATCCTGAAAGATGAATTTCTGCTAACTCTAAGCTCTATGTACCCTGTACTCAGTTGAACATCATTTCATTCATCGTCCGATATGACTTAACGTTGGAGGTTTTCTCTTATCCTGAAAGATGAATTTCTGCTAACTCTAAGCTCTATGTACCCTGTACTCAGTTGAACATCATTTCATTCATCGTCCGATATGAGTTGACGTTGGAGGTTTTCTCTTATCCTGAAAGATGAATGTCTGTTAACTCTAAGCTCTATGTAACCTGTACTCATTTGAACATCATTTCATTCATCGTCCGATATGACTTAACGTTGGAGGTTTTCTCTTATCCTGAATGATGAATTTCTGCTAACTCTAAGCTCTATGTACCCTGTACTCAGTTGTACATCATTTCATTCATCGTCCGATATGACTTAACGTTGGAGGTTTTCTCTTATCCTGAATGATGAATTTCTGCTAACTCTAAGCTCTATGTACCCTGTACTCAGTTGTACATCATTTCATTCATCGTCCGATATGAGTTGACGTTAGAAGACAAATTGAAAAAATAATGAAAGTATAATGAATTTATATAATTGCGAAGTCTTTATTCCAGATACATGCTTATACATAGGAACCGTGATGAAACAGACAAAAGTATAGTGGAAGAAACTTTAGCCTTCTGAGAGATTAAAATCGAAGATGTTTTTAAAGTATATATTGTTTACCTTTCGCAATATTCCAAGTTTAACAAGTGAAAACTGATGAGCTGTACTGATGACCTTCATTCCGCACTTTTGTTCAAACTATTCTTACCAACGCTTTTCTTTTTGTCCGTATTACAGCATATGTAAAAAAGTTTTTGTAGGATATGTCGTTCTATGTACAACGAAATTATTAGAATATAATAGGCCTTAACTCCACGAGAAACTTTGACATAACGAGATCCATAGTTTTTTTCATTTATATCTTGCGGTTTGCTGTTACACAAAATTCATTTGTGGTGAATTATGCAGAATTATAGAATCTGCTTCCAGAAAATTCAGTATATACAATTTCATTTGTCATTGGAATATCTTAAGCAAATGGTAGTTTTATTATCATGTTACAGAAAAATTTCGAAGAAAGTTCCATGTCAAGAAATATTGTTAAAAATATTCCTGTCACATCGTTCAAAATACTCTACGTACAAGTTTCGTATTTAATCTACCTTCGTTTTTCATTTGTGATGATGTAGAGACACAACAGACAATATTTTTATGGATTCAGGGTGTCAAGGGAATTATCAAAGTTACTATACGATAAAGAAGTAAAAATATTTTGAATCCTTTTTGTTCAATTATCTACCTCTCTTGCTTTCTGAAATCTGAATCTTTTGAAATCCATTACAAGGTAATTTAAATGCTAATGAACACAACGTGTATTGCTCTGTCATCTTTTACTTTCAGTTGTTCTTACACCTTTGTACAACAGTAGTGTTCCTTGCCATGCTGTGTGTAACCAAACTTGTTAGCAAAAGTTAACTTCTTAATCAAAAGAAGTAATTTAAGTCTTCGAAGGTATTTTTCTAAAAAGTTAATTAGGGAGGATTCATTACATATTAGCATAAACCATGGAAAAATATTAAGTTTGTTTCTGAAACATAGAGACCAATAGTGATGAGAATTGCAATTCTATGAGAATATAAGATGATATTAGTCAACTATTTTAGGACTTGAGATAAAGAAATTAGTTATACATAAGAGTAGCTGAGGCAACTAGACGTTCCATTGAACTCGCTAACAAGAGTTTCATTGGCTAAAATTTCGGACAGTTAGAAATTAATACATTCTGAAATGACAGAGTTAACATCAAATACGTATGTAATCCAGCTCTGAAAATTAGAGAATTCTAATTTATAGCTCTTATAACTTAGCAGGACGGAGTACAAATTGTGCTTGAGATGTGAATATGTGAAGATTTGGGATCGCTAACGTTGAAACTTGAGGCGGTCCTTGCCTGTTAGGTACCTCGTTGAGCCCTCCCGGTACTCAACACCTCATATGAGAAGATATGTGATGGGTGAGGATTACAAATGGGAGGTTTCCAACAGGTCGGGGATTTTCTCAGGGTAGATCTGCATGAATTATCTCTTTTGAGTTTCAGGGGGTGGGTGCGTCCGGACAGGATAGGGGTATTATCATATAGAAGACACCACGACCGTTGAATGTCAAGTTTATTGATATAAGTAGTCCTCTCCACTCGTCACCGTTATCTTGATGTTATGTATGTATCTGTGTACGCATTGTTTGTGAACGTCGAGGGCATTACTTCGTGCATTCGCGAACACGGACTTTGATGACTGTTCAGTACTTGTGGTCCCTTTCATTTGCCGAAACAGAGTATTCGCGAACACGGACTTTGATGAATTTTTGTTACTTGTCGCCCCCTTCACTCGCCGAAACAGAGTGATTTTCCTAGCGACGATGAAACGTCGCCATTGCCCAAATTTACCCTTCCTTTTGCCAAACTTTGGACACTTTCGAGGTCATGTGACCTGTTACTTGTTTGTGATAGGTTGTGTGTCATCCCTACTAAAAGAAATTTCTCGTGTCTGAAATGTGTATTCTATGCGATTTTCACTTTCCCACAGTCAAGCTAATTAATGCATAAACACGTCTAAAAATGTGTAACTTAAATCTCGGTGCCTATTCTATCATCAGGTAGGATGTGCAGACCAAGACCTGGCTGGGGACGAGGGTCTAACCTTGGACAATGCCACCTCTGTCGGCGAGCTACACAAAGAAAGTACCTGTGAAGAAGGTGTTCATTCACCTCGCTGTTTGGGTTCTCGTGCTTTCGATAATATATATCGGCATTGTTATGACAATGTTATCCCTAACAGGGACGGTATCAAACTTCAGGTAGGTACGAAGTAGGAGAGAAAATTTTAATTAAATTATTATTTGTGAACGCTGTTTAATTGCGTACACCTTTACGTAAGTTAAAGGCGGGTAATTCGGATTATTTTTCCAAAATATCTCTTGGGGACGGTAATGTATTGTGTTGGAACGAAGAAGTTATTTGAGACAGTTGACTGTGCAATATGACTGTGTTTTGTCTAAGTGAGAAATCGAGCTTCTTGTCCGGAAAGGAGATATCTAATAGCTTCATTTCTGGCTTTTTGTTAACTTTTAAGTTCGTTTAAGATAGATTTATGACGAACGTGTATTGAAATTGCTCCAAAAACTTGTACAATAATAAAATATAGTCTTTCTTACATACATAATTCTTCTTGTTATGATGGTTACTTAATCAGTGCCACCAACAGGCAAAAATAAATACCACTACAACAGAAGCGGATTAAGGTAAGAAGGGAATCAAATTTTCTTTATTTACATTCTCCAACGTGAAGTCATATAGGCAAATGAATGAATGAAATGATGCTCAAATGAGTACAGAAAAATGGAGAATGATAACAAAATTTGTGTGAGCGCTGTGGGAAAGAAGCAATTCATATGTGGAAAATGTGTATGAGATATATAAAGATATGAATACACAAATTTAGAAATGTATTATTTTGTTGTCATTATTACATTATGTACTGAATTTGAATGTTTCATAGCGAATCGTCCACTATGACAATCCTATTCATCCTCCAATTGCTGGCGATTGGGTCTAGTTTCCGCTGGGAATAAAAATAAATACGGCAGTATAGAGCAAATTCCTCATCGAAACACTTAGCATTCAACATAATCTAGAATGTACAGGCTTCAATATGAGGTAACATCTTTCATATTTACGTAAGAAATAAGGTTTTTGTGAAATATTTTCACAATAATCCTTACCTTATATTCTGAAAGAAAGATGCTACTTTCACCACTGTGAAAAAACCTTTCGAGTTTTTCACAATCTTATTTTTAAATCGTAAGTAACTATTAAAACCTCATTAAATACCACAGAACTTAACATCCGCAGTTTTTGTAGGTGGTGATAGGTGCTTCTATGAGCCGGACGGGAGGCTAAACGAAAATAGCTTAGGACTAATTAAGGAACAAATGATTGGTTTGACTGAACAGCAGTGCGTTATTCGGATGTCTCTAAAGCAGTGTTTTGTTTTACGGCGGTGCAAGTTATCGCTACAAAAACATAGATTAAAGTAACAAACCGCGAGAGAACGAATGGGGAAGCAGGGAGCGGTGCTGTGTGGTGTTCCTTTTTGACTACATATGCAGCCGTATCGATGTACCGTTCATACGCTGACAGAAGTACGGGAAAAACCATCTTTGATGAAGTCAGTGGCGTAAACAGAAGTCAAGCTCAGCTCTGTTTTGAATTTCAGTGTATACGATGGAAGGAATTATTAATAGTTATGCTTTCCTTTACAGCTAACATCTTCCTCATAGAATATTCGAACAAATTAAGAGCAAATCAAAGTAAACTAGTGAACGTTGAGAAAATTCATTAAGTTTAGCACCGCTAGTCGTAGCGACTTTGTTTGAAAACCTTTATTGCTACTGCAAAAAGATGAAAACTATTCAAAAGAAGTACAGGTTTAAATGTTGTATATTGACAAATGTAATAATAACAAACCTGGGGAAGAATAAATTAAGAATTTAGGACCGTATTCATAGTTATTACTTTGGTCTAGACTATCCTACGACTAACTTGGTCGGGACCAAAGGCGGTCTAATGTTTTGGTATTCATAGACAATAAAAGCCTGGGACCAGCACGGAGCAAATGTTATACGACGTAGAAAGGTTCTTCTGCGCATGCGTGAGTCCCATAAAGTGCTAAACAAACGACAGTGTAGCTACAAGTTTATAAATCTCTGTGGTAGTTTCGCAGCTGTTTCTTAATCATTCTTACGGTTGCTGCTGCTGTTTGAGGTTCGGAGTGTGCTGTGAATATGGATAATATGAAGAAGCGTGCTATCAATTGGTCAGAGCAAGACCAATGTTTTCTCTAGTCCAAAAAAGAATGAACATTATAGAAAATAAATCCGTGTCGACGAATACAAATATGAGAAAGGAGGAGGCATGGAGGGAAATTTATAACGAGTTTGCTGATAATGCGGCTTACTGATGCAGGTCAGCAGTGTTGTCTTGATATCCTCCTCTTGTATAATACCGAAGTGCTGTTAGGATTTGAGTGTCAGACCTCGGTTATCGTCCCTGACGTAGGTACAGGTTAGGACGAATCATTTCTGACGTTCGCTTTACTAAACCTGTATCTGCTTTTGAAGTTTAGGTCGTCGTACTTCGCAATAATTTCTATTCCTGGTAGATAAGTTTTCCTCCGTCGTCTTATTTCACGAATTCTACGCGCTACAGCTACATTCATCACTTCATTGTCGTCCACGTTACCTTTAATCTGTCCCTGGAGACGGACCAAAATTTGAGCCGGACCAACGTGTTCGGTCCCCGGACTATCGCTAATCCCGGTTTATGAATAAGAAAGTCGATGGTCCACCGTTAGTCCACCGGAAGTAACAAGTTGGTCTGAAACAAGTGTGACTATGAATACGGCCCCTAGAGACTAAAAGGAACAATAAAAAAGTTTAAAATGATTGCATGTTCATTGAATAAGTGAAATAAACACCTATTGATGATACCAAAGTTAAAAGGAAGATTTTATATGCTGACTAGCTGACCCAGTGAACTTCATACCGCCAATAAAAGTTGTAAATTTATCTATATAAATAAAACAAATTCGGATTAGTTAGTTATTTATTCTGCAGTTGTCGATGCAGTTTAAATACAACACAGTTACAGTTAATTTAACTTAAAGCTTTCTGATAAACAATATTTCTTTTTTTCTTTTTTGTGGTGCTAAATATATAAAGATTATGGGTTACCGACTCGCGAGCACGTGACGTATAGCGTAGGGCGGGGCTATTCCGCCCGAAATAAGCAAGTTGGTTTACTGCCCAACAACCATGGGTAGCGATGATTTCCCTGTCAGTTCATTGTCAAACTTGGTGTTTGTGCGACTTGAGGTTGTAGGCTGTTGGTTTAATAGTATTAACAGAAGATTATCACAAGGTAAGTAACTTATGTTGTGTTTTGTGCCTTGAATAAAAAATACCATTTGTAACTTAGGGTCTAGTGTCTGCAGATAGAGAGATTTGTAATTGAAAACCAACGTCAGTGCAGGTTACAGTTTGGGTTACGTCCATACATTGCAGATGGCGCTTTTCTTTTATCATAGCTCTCACATGGTGCGCGATTTCAAAAGTTCAACATTTGGGGCTATTCCGACCAAGCAAACGGGTGCTATTCTCGCCCAGTTATAATATAGGTTTTTTGTACTCTTTTAACCTAATTATTTATATGATATTTCCAGATGGTACACACATATAAACAAAGGAAGCTGGAACTAAACTGGAAGAGGACGACATTGCTCGTGCTGTTATGAGCGTATTAAACGGCGATGTTAAGTATGAGAGAAGTAGAGGGCCTTGCTCTACACTCAAGGATCGTGTTCATGCACATCAACGTCAACAACCATTAGGAGGAGGAGTGTACAAATCATTTGGTCATTCTACAGTGTTCAGTTTGCAGCAGAAGAAAGGTTTAATTTCCAGGCTAAAATACTTTACAGCAAGAGGCTTTGGATGTACACTGGAGAAGAGAGAGAGAGAGAGAGAGAGAGAGAGAGAGAGAGAGAGAGAGAGAGAGAGAGAGAGAGAGAGAGAGAGAGAGAGAGAGAGAGAGAGAGAGAGAGAGAGAGAGAGAGAGAGAGAGAGAGAAGCGTAGACCAATTGTAAAACTAAACTGTGGGAATAGTGAGTCAAGTGATAACTTTGTTCTAGTCCGTATAGAATACAGTGATGAGGAAGATGCATCATGTGGATTTTTTGGGTTAAAGTTTTATGCTCCGAAATCAGCAAGTAAAGGAGACTGGATCTAATGCCAGAAATGTGGACTATGAGTCCCACGAAAAGTGCATTGGTGCAGTTGCTAAGACAAACTTCATTACTGTCAAATACATTTAATTAAAATACAAAGTACTGTGAGGGCCGGGCGGAATAGCCTGAGATTTCCTTTCTGTGCAACATTCACTTGTTTTATTTGATCACAAATATAGAAAGGAAAATATATAACACCTGTACGCTTTAGGGGATTAATAAATACTGTTCTGGTCTATGTTAGCATAAAGAGTTGTTTATTTGTTTTATAACATAATAAATTTTAAATGATCAGAATAGTCCCGCTATACTTAACTGTCCATGACAGAATCATGGAAACTCCAAGTGGATTCCGCAAACTTCCAACGACTGCCCTTGCGATATATTTATGGTCATCGCAAGGGCCAAACACACAGGAAATTGTAGACCCTTAAAATCAAAAGTTAAATCCGTTGGAATCATCGGAATACGCGGAATCAAAATATCCTCTCCTTTCTACTTTCCCTTGATTTTTACCTTGGTGACATTATTGATTAGCTTTTTCAGTCACTTTCCATGTCACAGTCGTAGTTGGTTTATGTTACACAACATGATCACAAGTTATCCTACTTTTAATTTTAAATTGTAAGGTGGGAGTCCAGATAATTCTATAGGAATTTAAAAACTCTATGGGACAGCTGACTACGCCATCCTGGTTTATAACCAGGGCAGGAACTTTGGACACCAAAACATTGGAACGAGGCGACTGCAGGTTGCGAGACGCTGCTGTCCTGATGTACATTCACATTTCGAGGGAGGGTCTCAGGTGAGACTTCGAATATTGAAATGTATGCTGCTTTAAGGTCAGTGGAAAAAGTTTGTGAACATATAAACAAAGTATAGTAATTATGTTAAACAAAAACTTCAACGTGTTCTTAAAACCATTCCATCGTATTCGAAACTGTGTGAAATTGTTTAAATAGCAACACAGATTCAAAAAGCTGTTTCAAGTATGCTCCAAAAACATCATGCGGTGTACACAGAACACTCTCTCAATACAAAAATATTTTGTCAGACAATATAACATGTTTCAAATTCTCAAATTTAAAATGTACGTAGTTCTCCACTGCAGTAAAATTAGTTACTAATTAACATTTAAACAATGTTATTTCAAAAGGCCTATGTATCTGCTCACAAAAGAGAATTAATGAGCTAAGGGACTTTCTCACGGTATTCATATACAGATACTCCAAAACATCGGTTGATATCTAGATTTAAAAATGAAACACAATTTGGGTTCATATATTGCTTAATTAGTGAACAACTGTATGTTATTTTATGTATGTTATTATGTTATTTTATGTTATTTTATGCAGTTGTGCTTCATCCTGACAGTTCCATCTCTGTTTTCAAAGCCGTTGACTGCTATTTAAGTAATATGGGTCAAAAACGTCGTCAAACTATGAAAGAAGAGAGTAATTTGCATCAAATTATTTAAAAAGGAAAACCTTTTCAAGAAATTGGAGAAACCATTGAAAGACCTGCCAGTACAGTGAAGAATATTATATACAGGTTTGATCACAACAATAATTACGAAAATCAATGAAGAAGTGCTCGTCCTACAGTTCTATCCGAGATGGAGAAACGACAGTTACATAGAGAAGTCAAGAAAAATCCTAAACTAAGTGCTCTAAAACTTCTTATTTCAGTTCAAACACACAGGAAAGTCCGTTTCAGCACAAACTATAAGAAACGTGCTTTATGAAGCTGAGTATGGAGACCGAACAGCCCGTAGAAAACCATACATCAGTAAAATCAACAGAAAGAAGCAAGTTACTTTTGCAAAAGGACATAAATACGATGTGTTTGATTTATGGAAGAATGTTGTATTTACTGCCGAGAGCCAATTTAAGTCAAAAATGTGAAGAAAAAAGAATTGTGAGCCTGAAGAGAAAAAATATAACAACCTCAGTTAAACATGGAGGCGGTTCATTACTTGTCTGGGGCTACATGAGTGCAAATGGTGTGGGGGATTTGTGTTTTATTGATGGAATTATGAACCATAAGGTTTATATAAACATCCTAAAACACACCTGTCCAGAAGTGTGAATAATATGGGTCTTTCTGAGGATTATATTTTCACACAAGATAATGATCCTAAACACACAGCTCTAGATACAAGGTTATGGTTGTTGTATAATACTCCGATGGATGTCGACATCATCGCAATCTCCAGACATGAATCCAATAGAGAATTTGTGGAGTATACAGGACAAAAATATTAGAAATCATCAGATATCTAACATAAAGGATCTAAAGAACGCTCTACTAGGGGAATGGTGTAAAATTACAATGGAAACAACACGATCTTTGGTGAAATCCATGCCAAGGAGAATGCTAGAGATTATAAAGAGGAATGGAGGGCCTACTAAGTACCAACCGTAACATTCTACACCATTTTCAGTATGCAGACGAATACTTATTTAACATCCTATATTGTATATCTTTACTTTTGAATGTTTAACTATGTTTGTTTGAATAAATACTATGTGTTTCTTTATTTTATTCTCTTTTTCACTAATCGAAAGTAAGACGGTGTCCCTGCTGTACTTTATTCTGATGAAATTCCATTATCCATACATCGTTAAACGTAAATTCATGCATCAGACGAATACTTTTTGGAGTAACCAAAACCTCTGTTGTCGTCGATTGACTGCGTACCCAAGGTCGGAGTCAGGTGTAGCGTGCTCTACAAACGTCCTTCTTTCACCCTCAGTTCTTTGTAAACAAACCTAATTCTATGGCTTCGGCATAGCAAAATTACTAGGTTCAGTGTCTAAAGTTCTTGCCCTGGTGATGATACAAGATGTTGAACATTTCAATATAAATTCACTATATACAGCTACCCCTGTAAAGATTGATAAATACAAAATAATTTACAGAATTAATTAAGGTAACAGCCAGAATTCAGAAATGAGTAAACAACAAAATTAGATCACTGTTATAGCCAAATCTGTATCAAATGAGGCAGACCTTGTAGCAAATGTGCAACTTACACACATGAGATGGCGGAAGGTCGTTAATAAAAATAGTAAAATGCAAAAGCAGTTATTGTACCAAGCCAATAATGGCAAAAACAAAAGAAACACAACGTGATTCTATACAAATTCCATATAAAATTCAATAAAATTCTATATAAAGAGGTATAATATAAAAATTCTATATAAAACCTAACTATATCACTGTATATACACTTTGAAGCTAAAAGACCTTTGAATTACCTTCCCCCTTTATTAACTGAATCGTTCATAACAAACCGAAGAACTCGATATTCAAAATACAGTTAAATGTATGCACAAACACGTGTGGCACTAAAACAGAAGCAAATTTGAGAGCTAAATCAACCTAGTATGTACTATGAACGGAGGAAAGCGTAACAACAATGACTGAACATTATACTACTGTAAAGCCCATCAAGGAAGGCATAAAAGGAACTCGCAACTTACCCAGGTGCAAACAGCAAGGACCACCAGGCACCAGCCAAGAACAGCTCTCTCCACTCTCGGCTCACACACAATCATCCCGACACCACGCTCGTGTCCAACCGTCCCAGCCAGCCTCCACTGGCCAGCCAACATGTACCGGAAGAGGGAACGCTCACAAATCCGAACGAGGCAGACCAGAGCGAGTAAACTCCGCAGTGGCAAACTGGGCAATGCTAGGACAACGCCGAAAAACACTCGACGGAACTGTGTCAACTGATTTTCACGGAAAAAGCTTCCCAGGAAAGCAACAGACATTTCAGTACGCAATTCTGACATACGAACACGACAATTAGCACTACTTGTGTCTCACTGTTCATAAGTGCTGTGGGCACGTGACGTAGCTCGTTGACTGACTTCCACGAGCTAAGTCAGATCGTCTTCTCCTCGGCATAGAAAAGGGTTTCCGCGTACTTTACAAAGGAATTCAATTAATTTTGTGTCAATTCAATTCACATTCACAAATTCACAAACACAAATTATAAAGAATGTGTCCAAGGATTCGTCAATATTTTACACTTGTCTGTGGTAAAATATTTATAGTGCCTTCAGAGGTTAATTTTGTGTCTAATCTTTGAAAGATATATAATCATGCCTGTAACAGATGTTTTTTGTTTGGCACTAAAAGTGAGTTTTGTTTATTCACTTGGTAGTGTTATTTGGAATTTTAAAAAAATGTCTAAAAATATTATAAAGTTTATATTAAGTATGTGGAAATGAAATTATAGAAAAAAATAAACAAGATATGTATGTTGGTTGGTACAAGTGACGTTAGTATAAAGAAATGAACGGTTGCTATGGAGAGAGAAAATCAATAATCTTCCTGTGGAAAAAGGACGCTGATAATATGAAAGTTCTATAGTGATGAGTGGACGTGCAGGAGAGTGATATAAAAG
Source organism: Mantis religiosa (assembly GCA_030765055.1). Classification (NCBI taxonomy): domain Eukaryota; kingdom Metazoa; phylum Arthropoda; class Insecta; order Mantodea; family Mantidae; genus Mantis; species Mantis religiosa. The sequence goes on from CM060947.1 coordinate 22,677,386, forward strand.
AAAAGATATTGTGTAATAATGTATATTCAGTGTACGGAAGTAAAAATCAATAATCTTGCTGAAAAAGCTTGGAGAGAAATCATCTTTCGATCAAAGTACTGAAGAGTGTGCAGACTTTATTTTTTTTAATCCATAGTCTTTTGAAGATTTAGGTTGCGTTTGAGATTAGTAGTTGTTAAAGGATTAATATTGTATTGTGAAGTATCATTTTATTAAAATGGTGAAGATTAATTTAGATTACATTTGGAAACATTGAAGTTGTGGAAAACAAAGCTGAATGATATATTGCGAAATTTGACTTTGACATGCAAATAGCAGTATATAGTTTAAACAACATAGCGGAAACATATAACCTTTCATTCTCAGAACACAAAACTAAAGTAATGACTTTTAGAGTAAAGAACAACATAAGATCAAAAATAGTTATAAACAATAAAATAATAGAACAGGTTAATAGTTTTAACTATCTAGGCTACGCAGTATTGGTAGCAAATAATAACAAGGATATGGAGGTGAAAGTAAACAGATTCAGTCTAATGTGTGGGACTATAATAAGAACGCTAAACAGAAAAACACGAAAGGAAACACAGATGAAATTTTATAAGATAATGGCAGTCTTAACGTTAACATACTGTTCCGAAATATGGACACTGGCAAAGAACCAACGCAAACAGCTATAATCGGCAGAGATAAGATTTTTGAGAAGCGTGGCAGGTTATTGTCACCCGATTATCGGAAGGTACGACCAACTGGAGCTGGGTAGGGGACAGGAGGCATTCAGACCACGCCCGCCCATTTATCTTGTAGCGCTAACATATGGGATGGTTAGGAATGTGTCACTAGGAACTGTACAGTCTCTTTCCCCTCCCCCTGACTTCTGGAACAACCAGGATATTTCATCTAACCCGGAACCTTCTAGATTGGCCAGTCGGGCTGGAGGAGAGTTCAGTTCTTGGCGAGCAGCCGTGAAGAGCGCCGTGCTGGCGAACGGACTGGAAGACTGTACGTGTATCAGAGGAGTTTTACGTAATTGTGAGTGTGGAGTGGACCTGTGACAGATGAACTGGTAGATTGTAATTGTGTGCGCTACGTAATTCTATGTAATCGGCAAGTGTTCCAACTGTAATTCGGTGGGATTAAAGAACATTTTGAGTTTGTGCAATTGTACTTTTAATTTCACGAACCCACAAAGTCACAATAATAAAGAACAAAAATGAATGGAAAAATCCTATTTTAAGAATGGACGCGGAACGACTTCCAAAAAGAGTGTTAGATTATATGCCGAAGGGAAAGAGAGATGCGGGACGCCCAGCTCTACGCTGGAAGGATGAGTAGGCTCTTGAATAGAACGGAACGGTTTCACAGGGCCCAATCCTTGAACATGATGATGAAATTTGACTTATTCAAATTTTGTTTCTTTCACTCGTAACCACCCTTGAAAAGAAGAGATTTTATGACATATTAAATCAGATACAATGGGGGAGCTAACAGCTAGTTGTAGGATAGTCGACGATATCCTGTACGGCTGATGGACGATCGAACAGTAAAGGAGGTGAGAAACCATTTCGTCATGCTACATGTGGCTTCCCAACTTTGGCAACGAAGAAATCCTATTACATGCTATATAAAGTAATTCAGTTGTAACAAACGATAAACGTATTTTAACAAAATATGGTAAGTAAAATATCTTTGAAGACTTTGTCAAGGAGAGGAATATCTTTCTATTTGTAATGCTTTTGTTTGTAGAAAATAAACGAAGGTGTATTTATTCCGTAAACGTTTGCGTCTATACTTTTATATTTAGTTAACCTGATCCATTATAACTTTAGATTTTTTCTCACCTTTTAAACCTTTCTTGAGTTATACAAATATTTCAAAACTAAAATTAGGCAATTTGGTTCAGCAATTCTCGAGTTTTTGTAGACTAACAAACATCAATTCATTTATACATATTACTTAACTCAAACTCACGGCCTTCCTGAATCAAGCGATTGTTACATTCTGTAAGAAACCAAAGTTGACATTACCGGCATGTTAAAATCTTTTGAGCACGAAGCGAAAGAATTTTCTACTTTTGGTACAGTTTTAACTATTAAAAGGTCCACTTTTATTATCAGCTGTCTAAGAAAAACTCGTTACATTCTTTATTATATCTCCAGCTAACTACAGAGGGATTAGTTTATTGTCTATTCTAGGGAAGATTTTCACTGGAATTCTAGCAAATAGGTTGCAAAATTGGGTTGAGAAGGAGAATAAACTATCGGAGTTCCAAGCAGGTTTTAGACCGGGCAGGAGAACATCGGACAACATCTTTATTATTAAAACAATTGTACACAAATATCAGAGCAATAAAAGGGGAAGGGTATATATGATACTTATTGATCTAGAAAAGGCATTTGATTCTATTAATAGAGATGCATTGTGGATAAAATTAAGCGGTAAGGGGATAAGTCAGGCATTTATAGAAGTAATTAAAATGATATACCAAGAGAATGAGTTGTGTATAAAACTACCAGGCAACAAAGTAACTAAATCTATATCGAGTAAGGCAGGAGTACGGCAGGGATGTAAACTTAGTCCAGTATTATTTAATCTTTATATCGATGGAATTTTAGAGGAGATATCAAGTTGTATGGTACATTCAGCAGTTATTAATAATAAAGAAATACCGGGGCTACTGTTTGCAGATGACCTAGTAGTTGGGTCCATATCAAGTGGAGGGCTGAGAAGAGCAATCGAGGCAGCCAATTCTTATTGCAATAAATGGGGTTTGAAAGTGAATGAAAAAAAACAAAGATTATTGTCTTCAAAAAAGGATACAGGTTACGTAAGGATGAGAAATGGGAGGTTAATAGAAGAGAAATAGAGGTAGTAAGGAGATTTGATTATTTGGGTACAAGGTGGAGTTCAGGTGGCAGCTGGAAGGAACAACAAAAGATGTCTGTGGCAAAAGGTAAAATGGCCATGAGAGTGATAAGATCATGCTACAGTAAACTGCCAGATATAAATGTCAAATGGTTGTTGAGGATTTATACGGCAGTAGTAGAAAATAGAATGTTACATGGATCAGAGGTATGGGGAATAGATGAGGCTTGGAGAGAGACTGATAGAGTGCATAGATCCTTTTGTAAATATATATTGGGATTATCGATAACATCAGCTAATGGGGCAGCACAATTAGAACTGGGTAGGCTTTCTACTAAAATTAAAATCTTGTCAAGGGCAATGAAATATTTATACAGAATCACTAACTTGGAAGATGGCAATATTATTAAAGAATGTTTTCATATTCAAAAGAGAAGTAACTGGGGTGGGTCTTGGGCACATAAAATGTATGACTTGTTGAAGCAGATAGGTATGGGCCATTCTTGGATAAATGCAGAGTATGGGTATAGAGGTTTCTGGAAAGAAGTTAAGCTAAGATTAGAAGATATTGACAGACAAGATATTTTTGCCAATACAAGTGACAAAAGCTCACTGAGATTATATAGAGAAATAAAAAAAAAACCTGGGGGAGGGAAGGATATGTAGATATATGTAGTAAGTTAGGGCGAGAAGGTTTTGCTTGGGCGAGAACAGGAGTGAAAAACTTGAAAGGTATAGGTCAAGAGAGGGAGCTAGATAAATGTCCATTGTGTGGAGAAGAGAATGCAGATTTCCATTGTATATTAAATTGTAGCCAAACAAAGATATGGAGAGAGCAGCCTTGACTACGTAAATGGGACAGTTTGGGGGGTGAAGTAGTAATTAGAAAAATGTTGTCAGTAAAAGGAGAAAAGAACAGGAGAAATATAGGGAGTTATTTAGGGAAAGTTGACGAGAGATGGCTAAGAACAATTAAGAGAAAAATGTAGAGTGGGATAGGTGAAATGACAAAAAGTGTAAAAAGGCGCAGAGGGCCTCCAATACACAAAAACCTAGGGTTAGGTGTATGGGGACTGAATTACTATTCAACGGTGGGCAACATGATAGGATTTCCAGGATTTAAGAATATATAGCATTTTTCAGTATGGATTTTATAATTGTAATCTTGGTTTTGTATTTCCATTTGTTGATGTAAAAGGAAATAAATTACTACATTACTACATTATTATATCTAGCAACAAGCGATTTCAAAAATAAATCGTTGATTAAATAACTTTTTGCGTTTCACTCACACGAGTTTGCTCTACTACTCCTTCAATAAGATATATTTACAACTTATTATTGGTTACAGAGATTAAAGTGGCATTAAGAGATAGTAAAATCATTTAAACGCTGGTATATATGCGATGGTCTTTAAAATATCATTATTATGTGCATAGAAAGAAAACAACGAGAAAGTGTGAACCTATATCACAAAAGTTTGCATAAATAAAATATGTCTCATAAATAAAATGTCGAAACGCGAAGAAACGATGCAAGTAAATGTATCGAAGCAGCACTGGTTACGCCACTGAAATAGCTAACAGGAAACACTGCTAGTGAAAATCGAAAGTAATTTAGTGATGGATAAAATCTATGTGCTTTTGTTGGTGGTCTGTGTGTTAGTAACAATCGCAGTGAACGCATCCGTTCTCAAATCTATGTGCTTTTGTTGGTGGTCTGTGTATTACGTAACAATCGCACTGAACGCATCCGTTCTCAACAAAAGCTGGCAACAATGGAACTCTGCTTTAAGAGATGAGGATTCGGAAAGCGCTTCTGTGCAAAGCTAAAAGGTAGAGACTCCGATAGAAAAGGTATCTCCTCATACCTAAACATTCAAATATCGATACTTCCTAGAAAATGTAATTATTTTAGCCTTGGTTCTCGAGGAAATGAAATGCAAAGGAAAATACTAAATGAATAAGTTTATTCAATATGCAATTACGGAGAATTACAAAATATTGTATAGTCAACGTTCCGCAGTCACGTGAATGGTTTAAACAATTGGTAAACTGTATTGTCCTTTATATAGTAGGGGAGCCCGGGGCTAGTTGTTGCAGTTTTTTATTTTATCATTGTTATCCAAAACTATTTCAAATATTTTGCCGTAATTTGATTTGTTTTATAAGACATTCGTTAAATAACGCTATTATATTTTTAAAAAATTATTTTAATTTTGGCAAATATTTATCATATTTCTAATTAAGAAAATTGTAACAACCTACCCCATATGTGGCGCAAGTAGTTACATCCACTGGGATTATTTGTTACAAATGAAGCAAATAGAAAATTAGAGAACCGGCATGTTTTGAAACTATGTTTAATTATTCAAATAAGGTGAGAGACATTTACAAGTTACATTTTACAACAACTTACAAGTTATAATTCTTGCAAATATAATGGTTCTCAAAATGTGCACATTAATCGTGAGCCCACTTAGTGCAGCTTAGCCACTTAGTTGGTCTTGAAGCGGAATATGGTCCAGTACACTCAGTACAAAAGCATTCTTGATCTTCAGAAGAGGAAGAGTCGTCATTTTGGGCACTCATTTCTATTTTCTTGGTCCTTTTTGTCCCTTTGTCAGCTTTGTGCCTATTTGTGAAGATAATTTGCCTCTTCATTGGTTTTGCACGCTTTTTGGCTGGTTTAATGGCGAATTGGTACGCAAGAAACATCTCTGAAGTACGCTCGATATGTATTTGAAGTTTTCTAGATTGCCAGAGAGGATCTGGTGAGATTTTTTGTACCCCATACTAGGCACAGTTGGCTGGTTTTGTTCTGAAAGCATAAAATAAAGACGAAAATTAGTGAAATTATTATACTATGACTATTATCTTAATATTTTTATGATTTTAAGGACATTAAGTAAAGCATACTTACCACTCTTATTTGTTTTTAGCTTTATACAAAATCTCTGCAACGACATGAAATTGATCCCATGGTTACTTGCAGCCTTTCGTAGAGAAGACCCTGCTTCTTTAGTAGCCTCTAGATATGTTTCTTGAGACGCTGTGCCCTTCTCCGTCTTTTTTATAATTCCTCATGCTTTTTGTAAATTTATAAAAAAAAGCTATGACGGAATATATGAAAACAAATTGTACGGGGCAAATTGTTACATTGTCACAACTTGCCCCCGCTTTGTTGTAACAACTAATCCCATCATACGCCAGCTCAAGCTATAATGCATAACATAATTATAGTTTCATTTTATAAAATGCTTGTGTGTATGATTACATACCTGAAATTGCGATGTATCCAACATATAAATCTCAATCGTATACAATGAATGGTGTAACCGATACAAAAAGTTACTTTCAGACAGAGTAAAATTACTGTTGAACAAGAAAATCACATTCACTCTCCTAGTATATCTGCAACGCAGTGCTTCCTGAAGAGAGCTAGGTTAGCGAGAAGGAAGGCTCGGAGCTACAAGCTGGCTAAAAATTAAGACCACAAATCTGACGGTTAGTTCAAAATCGGACTGTAACAACTGACCCCGGTCTCCCCTAGTATATTTATAAATTATTCTTTTATTATTGGTCATGATACAGACATTGTTGGTCAATTAAATTGATAAAAATACATTTGAATATTCTGTAAAGTAGAAATAGATTATGAATACCTTTTGTCTCGGGGTAAGACGACATTGTCGACGGCTGTTTTCAGACAAAGGAGAAGGTATGGCAGGCCAGCCTGGGATTGTTGGAATGTGAGGTAGGATTTATAAACGAACTCTGAAATATAAAGCAGCTAATATCACAAAATACGAGGGTTAAACAACAAAGACTGAGCTGTACCTTCCGTGATAGTTTCGTATCTGTAACATAAATATTTGAAAAGAGCGGGTTTTTATGTATAATGTCGGTAGCGGTAGCACTCTCACATTGGTAGGCTGGTAATAATGCTCTGTTTTGTCGACCCTACGTGCACGCATACCAGAAAATGGAGGTGACGCGAGAGGAGCTCATAGAAGGGATGCATTTTTTAAATCGATTATCGTCGATTATGCATCATTATGATCCTGAAGGAAAACAAGCCAACACAGTGTGGAAATCACCAGGTTCTCCAACACAAAAAAGGCAACAGTTGTTCCTTGGCCTTGTCGGCGCTGCTGTAGATTCGGGCGCTCAGCAACCTCTTGCACTGCTTCGCCACGGTGCCTCTGTTGTGGTGCCCCATCTCTCACCAGTGACTGCCGGCAACACTATCTTCGCCGCCGCCGCCACCGATAGCTCGGCCATTTCACTGGACAGGCGCAGTGCCGAGACTCGATACCCCGGAGCGCAGACACCAGCGAGCCTGCTGGATGGCAGCAAGCTCTTTGTTGCCTCCAGGAGGACCTGCAACAAGTAAGCAGCAGACTTCGCACCCTTGAGGAGCTCCTGACAACAATCACCGCCACCAACCACTGGCCTCTAGCAGAGAAAGTTCAGGACATCCACTCAGAGGTCCTTAACTTAAACCAGTGCCTGGGCAACTTGGAGGACTTCGTCACCGCCACTGCCCATCAACAGGACTCAAACCACGCAGCCCTTATCGACTTGCAGGACAAACTGACATCCATACACAGAGTACTGACTGACGGACTTACTTCACCGGACCAGCTTTCGTCTTCCATAACACAGCTACAACAGACAAAAGAGGCCATCCACTCACATCATCAACACACCGAACTTCTAGCCAGCGAATAGAAAGATATATTAGCCTCACTGCAGCGCAAGATACACCGAGTGGAGGCTCACCTCACCGACATACTCCCCTGCCAGCCACCGGACACTTCCAGCCTCAAAAGCAGACTCGATGAGCTCCACTCCCAACTAGCAGAAATGGACAACAGCCTACACACACGACTTAGTGAACTCAAGACAGCAGAGCAAATCATCGCCGACTACGACTCCCAAAACACAAAGAGGAACCAGGCTCACTTCCCTAACATCTGGAGACCACCTCGAGCACAATCGCACAACTGATGCTTCACCAACACTTCCCCCTAGGCGCTACATGCCGGAATTTATGCCCTCCAATAGTAATTATATTTCACAATAAAGACTTCAATTTCCACTTCTCACGTTTGAACAAGTTCCTACACCTTCACCTTTACTCCGCAGTGCCCCGTTTAAGGCCTTTTGGTCATGTTCGGGGCCTAGCACAGCAACCTTCACCCACCCACCGTTATTGACGGCCAGCCTTCCAACTTTACCTTTAATATTGGGGGTGCTTTCAGCGGAACCCCAACAGGCTGTGATAAAGCCGCTCCCACTGCCTTCCTGACTTTTGCACCTCCTATCGCTTGTTAGTATTGTTAAAAACATCTGCAGGGAAAGTGATAGTGATTAGATATTTTAATGTAATGGAATGATTTACCAGCATGCAGTTCCCCCTCACACTACTGTTACAGCAGCATACTACACGGCAGTATTGACTACACTGAGGAAGCACATTACAAAGAAACGACCAGAGCTTTCCCCGCTGTGCACAACGTCAAGACGGCATACTAGTCGATACGCCATTTACGCACGTCAATCCCGCAGGGAAGACTACCGAAAACCTGGGTGGGGCCGCCTGGTGATCTAGCACACTTTCTACTACCTCTGCAGGCTAGTACCCGGGATTTATGAGGCAAACCTCTACCCCCTCCGGGCGTCCGTAGTCTGGCCGGAGGTACCCAATTCTCCTTGGGTGTCGGGAACATACTGCGCCCTCGAGCCCAACCCAATCCGAACAACTCCCACTCAGGCAGGGGCTAGAAAGTTCGGCCCAAGGTTCCTCTAGTAACCTCAGAGGTACCACGAGTGCTTAGGGTCCGTAGCGTCCGCACCTCGGCAGCTGAAGGTGACGCATCCCCTCCCCTACGGGGACCACTATTAGATACTATTAATGGAAATTAATTTTTCTTTCACACTAGCCGTGTGTAGGGCGCACTATGAAAGGATAGAATCAGACTGAACAATTCAATGCCATAGCCGGGATTTAAACCACGGGTCTTCTGGTCTCCATCCAGCCGCTCTAAACCATTGAGCTACTATGGCCAACATGACATTAAATTCTCCAACTGACTCGTGTTTTTTTCGGTAAACTATTTAGAATTTCTCATAAACACACGAATCAGTTGGAGAATTTAATGTAATGTTGGCCATAGTAGCTCATGGTTTAGAGCGGCTGGACGGAGACCAGAAGATCCGTGGTTCAAATCCCGGCTATGGCATTGAACTGTTCAGTCTGATTCTACCCTTTCATAGTACGTCCTACACACGGATAGTGTGAAAGAACAATTAATTGCCATTAATTGTACCTAATAGTGGTCGGAACTATAAAGTCCGGGTCTTAAAGTACTTACAGCATAGTAAGTCGTCATTAAGGTAGTTGTCTCATGTGTTTATGAGAACTCCTAGTGGTTTACTATAAAGCCCGAACCTTAAAGTACTTACAGCATAGTAAGTCGCCATTAAGGTAGTTGTCTCATGTGTTTATGAGAACTCCTAGTGGTTTACTATAAAGCCCGGGCCTTAAAGTACTTACAGCATAGTAAGTCATCATTAAGGTAGTTGTCTCATGTGTTTATGAGAACTCCTAGTGGTTTACTATATAGCCCGGGTCTTAAAGTACTTACAGCATAGTAAGTCGTCATTAAGGTAGTTGTCTCATGTGTTTATGAGAACTCCTAGTGGTTTACTATAAAGCCCGGGTCTTAAAGTACTTACAGCATAGTAAGTCGTCATTAAGGTAGTTGTCTCATGTGTTTATGAGAACTCCTAGTGGTTTACTATAAAGCCCGGGCCTTAAAGTACTTACAGCATAGTAAGTCGTCATTAAGGTAGTTGTCTCATGTGTTTATGAGAACTCCTAGTGGTTTACTATAAAGCCCGGGTCTTAAAGTACTTACAGCATAGTAAGTCGTCATTAAGGTAGTTGTCTCATGTGTTTATGAGAACTCCTAGTGGTTTACTATAAAGCCCGGGCCTTAAAGAACTTACAGCATAGTAAGTCGTCATTAAGGTAGTTGTCTCATGTGTTTATGAGAACTCCTAGTGGTTTACTATAAAGCCCGGACCTTAAAGTACTTACAGCATAGTAAGTCGTCATTAAGGTAGTTGTCTCATGTGTTTATGAGAACTCCTAGTGGTTTACTATAAAGCCCGGGTCTTAAAGTACTTACAGCATAGTAAGTCGTCATTAAGGTAGTTGTCTCATGTGTTTATGAGAACTCCTAGTGGTTTACTATAAAGCCCGGGCCTTAAAGTACTAACAGCATAGTAAGTCGTCATTAAGGTAGTTGTCTCATGTGTTTATGAGAACTCCTAGTGGTTTACTATAAAGCCCGGGCCTTAAAGTACTTACAGCATAGTAAGTCGTCATTAAGGTAGTTGTCTCATGTGTTTATGAGAACTCCTAGTGGTTTACTAGGAAAACTCTAGTCAGTTGGAGAATTTAATGTAATATTTGCACGTTGGCCATAGTAGCTCAATGGTTTAGAGCAGCTGGATGGAGACCAGAAGACCCGTGTTTCAAATCCTGGTTCTGGCATTGAATTTTTCAGCCTGGCTCTACCCATTCATAGTGCGTCCTACACACGGCTAGTGTGAAAGAACAATTAATTTCTATTTTTAAACCTTACAGTGTATTTGTGAACTTTTACATCCAATATTTGCTAGTATTGGCCCGGAATGTTAAACCGGCAGTCTCAGATCTAATAAGATTCTGTATGCAATAGCTTGGCTGGTTTGTGGCGCTGCCGGGTCAATTTATCTCGGGTTGTCTATCCAACCATCCAGCACTAACCCCCGGATAAGCTTGAGCGATGGGATGGTTTACACTAATCCTATGGAGTCTCTTCCGAGCTATATTCACTTTATATGGATCTCCTCAGGGATGAAGTGTGATGCTTATCGACAAATAAGGATTACACCTATTTCCTTACTAACAAGTGAGAGGACAGATACAGCACAAGTTTGGAGAAAGTATCTCCGTAGCTATGGGTTTAATCTACAGTTGAGAAACTTGCCTTAACAATAGAGATGAGCAAAATCCTGCTGGTTACCCGCTTCAACTTTCGCACTTTGCCTTACAGAGATCATATATAAACCTAAGCAGGACTTCTTCGTAAATTACATCTGGAGCCTAAATCTGAATGTTTAAGCTCTGGATGATAGTTTTGAAAAATATTTAAACAACTTTCTGATACAGCAAAGGTTAGAAGAATATATGTCAGACAGTATTATTCACGTATTTACAGTTTTTAATTATTACCGCCCTTCATTTGGATAACGTGTCTTTGAGTGAACTATTTTAAATTCTGTTTCCAACATCACTGTATGCAAAGTATGTACTGTATTTTTTGTATGTGTGTGACCACATTTTTTGAGGTGGGGGTTAATATCAATACGTAAGATATGTGTATGACTAAAGGTATAACTTGAATTTCTTGGAACGAACCGTGAAAGTAATTCTGAACAACTTTTGCATCCACTATTGCATAAATATTAAAACAGCTGTTTTCAATATATTTACGGTACACTTAACTGATTTGGTCATATCCGACGATGAATGAATGAAATTAGGTTCAAAAAAGTACGTGTACATAGAACTTACAGTTACCAGATATTCATCTTTCAGGATAAGAAAAAACCTCCAACGTTAAGTTGTATCGAATGATGAATGAAATGATGTTCAAATGAGTACAGGGCACAGAGAGCTTAGAGTTACGAGACATTCATTTCTCGGGACAAGAGAAAACCTCCAACGTTAAGTCGTATCTGATAATGAATGAAATGATGTTTAAATGAGTATCAGGTACAATGAGTTTCGAGTTACCAGACATTTATCTTTCTTGATAAGGGAAAACCTCCAACGTTAAGTCATATCGGACGATAAATAAAACTATGTTTAAATGAGTACAGGGTACAAAGAGCTTAGAGCTACTAGATATTCATCCTAGGATAAGGGAAAACCTGCAACGTTAAGTCATATCGAACGATGATTGAAACGATGTTCAAATGAGTACAGGGTACATAGAGCTTAGAATTACCAGACATTCATCCTTCAGCATAAGTGAAAACCTCCAATGTTAAACCATATCGGAGGATGAACGAAATGATGTTCAAATGAGTACAGAGTACATAGAGCTTAGAGTTACCTGACATTCATATTTCAGGATAAGGGAAAACCTCCAACGTTAAGTCATATCGGACGATGAATGAAATGACGTTGACATGTGTCTAGGGTACATAGAGTTTAGAGTTACCAGACATACAGCTTTCAGGATAAGAGTAAACCTCCAACGTTAAGTCATATCGGACGATGAATGAAATGACGTTCAAATGAGTTCAGGGTACATAGAGCTTAAGCTTACCAGACATTCATCTTTAAGCATAAAGAAATATGCCCGAGAAACATTTTGTAGCCCACCCTCACGGACTTTAGAACTGGGGACCTCTCGAGCGTCAGTAAGACATGTTACCATCTATGCTATACAGACGGGCTTATAAATTTCATTGTTTATGTCTAAATATTACAGTAAATTATTAATATTATAAAAGTTCTGGATAGAAATGGCATTATGCATTTGGGTTGGTATAACTCCATGTAATCTAACTTGTAATATAAATTTGGGCTTCCTCACTGGCTGATGTTCCTGACAAAATTGCTTTTGTTTATAATTCAGGGCTTTCAAACGGGTATTTGTAGTAAAACACTGAGACGAGCAATTGCTGCACAGCCTGCCCCAAGCCGTGAAAGAGCAAAAGGAATGGACTTCCTTTGGCATTGAGGTCAGTTCGTCCCTCGGGATTGCATGTGTTAAAGTTCCCGACATTTACGGGTCACCGGCTGTCCCGGACGTTACACGACTACCTCTCAAGGGTCAGTGCCATCCTTGTTTTCGTTTTCCCTTTACATCCCATGAGATAGTGTGAAGAAACACATACAGCGTTTATTTGGCTACTGTATGCTTAAATAAGTATTGACACATAGATGCACAAGTAAAATTGTGTTGTCCGGTTGTCGAAAGTTGCTCGCGCATTGTTTAGCACATAGCTCATGGTAAAGTATCGAGTTAAGAGATATAACCATGCAACAGACAGCACGATACAAAACCTATTGTTATGAAAACACAAAACGAGGCGGAAATGCGCTTCAAACACCTTTACTGACATTTAAATGTTAGTCCTGTCCTAACTGACAATCACTTCTCTCCTTTAGACAAAAGCACAGCTTCAACACCTATATTTAATGTTTCTGTGGTTTACCTCTCACACGAAGCTGCATGCAGACTCTGAACACAATAATGCGGCACGCTTCTGTGGCCTGTAGTTCCCATGGCTCCCTCACTTTATCAGTCCTTCTTAAGAGTGTTATCCACAGTGGCGTCTAAATAAAGTGACAGTGAAAACTGTGCACTAACAGTTGAATACTGAATAATATAACAGTAAGTAAGGTTCATAACCTGATAGCCAAATTGGAAGCAGTTTAAGTGTAATTACACCACTGGCTATCAAGGTCATCATTACAGAGCAACGAGGAGCATATCAAAACAAACGTATATGAAACCCTCAACGAAATACCGTTACTGTCCACGCTTAAAATGATTTAAAAGTAAAGCCAGTGATTTTAATGGACACTTACGAGGAGCTGTTGTAAAGTTTTAATTATCACCCGGTAGTTTTTGCGCTAGAGTGATGAAAAATTTTTAGTGTCATCATCGGTCCCTCGGGGCATTATTTTGGTCGTTTTAGGGATTTGAGTCCTTTTGTTTTTTACAGTGAGCGCCAGAGGTGACTGAGGTGTAAGATGGAGAAAATTGAAGCTCGTAGTGTGATCAAGTTCCTGCATTTGAAGGGCAAAACTGCCCGGGAAATCCATGATGAGATGACGGCTGTTTATGGAAATGATTGCCCATCGTATGACACTATTGTGAGGTGGAAAAGGAATTTTCAAACTGGTCACATGTCTCTGACAGATGAGCCAAGAGGTGGTAGACCGTCAGCTGTCACAGTGAAGAAAGTGGAGTGTTTAATACTGGAAGACAGACGAGCAACGATCCAAATGATCATGAATGAGACACATCTTAGTTATGGTAGTGTGTGGACGAACTGCGCATGTCTAAGGTGTCTGCACGGTGGGTTCCACGTTTGTTAACCCCTTTCTAAAAGCTAGCACGGCGTGAGCTTTCAAGACAGATGTTGATGCCGTTGGAACAGGATGAAGACGATATGTTTGATCGTCTGGTAACCATGGATGAATCCTGGATCTATCAGTATGATCCAGAGACAAAAACCATGAGCATGGAATGGAAACATGCTGATTCTCCACTCCCAAAAAGGCAAAGATGCAAAAATCAGCTGGGAAGGTCATTCTTTCAGGTTTCTGTGACTGTCATGGAGTCATCCTTACAGATTATCTTGCAAAGGTCAAACCATCACTGGCGGATACTACTGCAATCTTCTGGACAAGTTACGAGCAGCTCTGATTAAGAAACGACGCGGTATGCTCTCCAAAGTTTTTCGTCTTCTCTCTGACAATGCACCAGCTCATTCATCTCAAGTTGCAGTTGACAAAACAAGAGAATGTAGCTCTGAGACCTTAGAGCCAATCTCACAACAAGTGACTTCTTCTTGTTCCCGGAAATGAAGAATTCGTTCTGTGATCGCCGTTTTGACAACACAAATGACATCATTAATGAAGTGGAAGTGTGGTTTAAAGTGAATTCTGCAGAGTTCTACAATCAAGGTATTCGGAAGATCAAGAAACGGTGGGAAAAATGTGTAAATCTGGATGGTGACTACCAACAAGCAAATATCAACACAAACTCTCTATCACATTTTTAAAGGCTGGTAATAAAACTTTACTACAACCCCTCGTATTTTGGTATTTCATTAACCCAGAGAGACAATTTGTGTATATCTATAGCATTCATAACAGAAATACCACATGTTCATTATGAAATACGTGTTCATTGATTTAGGTTCCCTTATTGATCCGTTTCCTCTTCATGATATGCTTTCATGTTTGGATAAGTAGTACTACAGTACAGTACAATATAGTTTCTGGAAGTTTAAAACTGAATATTCTAATGATTCAAGACAGTTACAGACATCACCTCCAAAATTGGCATTTCCGTGGGAGCTGTGCGTACAAACCTGCATGAACATCTGAAAATGCTCAATCGGCGATCCTCCAAGACAACGTTCTCCACTCACAGGATCATGTCTTCAGACCGGCTGGTGCGAGGCCGTGACTGTGTTGGTTTGTTGTCACACGATGTTCTACCTTCATTGAACTTATTCATTGTTATTTATTTAGCACCTTTCTTCCCCCTCATCTTCCTTTCTTATATTCTTTACATTTATTTGTCTTTACCTTCGTGTTATCTTGGCTTACATGACACCCTCGTCTTCTGCTGTGTCAGGTATCTCTTATCCTCCATACCTCTTTGTTACTTAATTAGCCCCTTTCTTCCCCCTCATCCTCCTTTCTTATATTCTTTATATTTATTTGTCTTTACCTTGTTGTTATCTTGGCTTACATGACACCCTGGTTTTCTACTCTGTCAGGTAGCTCTTAACCTCCATGTCTCCTTGTTACTTAATTAGCCCCTTTCTTCCCCCTCATCCTCCTTTCTTATATTATTTACATTTATTTGTCTTTACCTTGTTGTTATCTTGGCTTACATGACACCCTGGTCCTCTACTCTGTCAGGTAGCTCTTAACCTCAATGTCTCCTTGTTACTTAATTAGCCCCTTTCTTCCCCCTCATCCTCCTTTCTTATATTATTTACATTTATTCGTCTTTACCTTGTTGCTACCTTGGCTTACAAGACACCCTGGTCTTCTGCTCTGCCAGTTAGCTCTTAACCTCCATGCCTCCTTGTTACTTAATTAGCCCATTTCTTCCCCCTCATCTTCCTTTCTTATAATCTTTACATTTATTTGTCTTTACCTTGTTGCTACCTTGTCTTACATGACACCCTGGTCTTCTGCTCTGCCAGGTAGCTCTTAACCTCCATACCTCCTTGTTACTTAATTAGTCCCTTTCTTCCCCCTCATCTTCCTTTCTTATATTCTTTACATTTATTTGTCTTTACCTTGTTGCTACCTTGGCTTACATGACACCCTGGTCTTCTGCTCTGTCAGGTAGCTCTTAACCTCCATGCCTCCTTGTTACTTAATTAGTCCCTTTCCTCCCCCTTCTTCCTTTCTTATATTCTTTACTTTTGTTGCCCAGTTTTCTTTTAGTTTCTGCAAGAACTCACCAATACTTCTTACCTTCTTTTCTTCCCTGCCCGTTAACATTTTTATAGCTACTATCCTCTTCTCTATTTTCTCCCATTATTCCTCCCAAACCTTTTTTCTCCATATTGGAACCTCCTTGCATTCTGTTACATAGTGTTCTATGCTTTCTTTTCCCCCACACAATTCACAAATTCCCTTTTCCCTACCTCTTATCTCTCTTATAAATATTGTTCCTGTTCTCATCCAAGCTAACCCTTCTCTCTCTTGCCTATTGCAGTAATCTACGTATGCTTCTCGTCCCCAATTTCTTTTTATTTGTTTGTAAAATTGTAATGATTTCATATTTTCTAGAGTTACCCATACTTTTTGTCCTTCTATATCTTCTATTCTGCATTTTACCAATTTACCCACATCGCTTGTATTCCTTTACTCTAATCTCCATA
Source organism: Mantis religiosa (assembly GCA_030765055.1). Classification (NCBI taxonomy): domain Eukaryota; kingdom Metazoa; phylum Arthropoda; class Insecta; order Mantodea; family Mantidae; genus Mantis; species Mantis religiosa. The sequence goes on from CM060947.1 coordinate 22,693,963, forward strand.
TACCCATCACCCATCCTATTTTTCCATACTTCCTCCTACCTTTGCCCACCAACTGTCCAAGTTCTCTTATCTTTTTTGCTGTCTCATGCATAATTTCATAATTTCCCCCTCTTCTTTGGCTAAACACCTATACCAGAATGTTATTTTTCTTTGCATTATTATTCCATTTCTTCTTGTGTTTCCTAGTTCTACTAAAGCTACTTCCCTAGGTGCTGATCTTGGTAAGTCTAGCACTCTTACTCTTTACTCTTTCAAGGTATTCAAATGTTGTTTTTAAACCACTTCAGGTGAAGTTCGGAAGATAGATCCTCGTGCTGTATTTCCGACCGCGATGTTGTATGTCCGATACGTTCTTAATCCGTAACCAACAGATATTTTATTCAGAGTTCCGCAGTGCGGCAGTAAAATATGTAACGGAATTCCTACAGCTGACGCTGTTGCTTTTCCTGAATGTAATTTCATCCTGCCAATCATCGTGCCTTTCATGGGCACTTACCTTCCTTTTAGCCATACGTTCTTTCATCCTTGCTTTTCATATGTCTAATCGGCCATCTTGTTGACTACGTGCGTGTTTCAACTGTTCATTCAGATGTTATTTTCTGTTTCCTGTTGCCTTGTAGTTTCCTCAAAGTTAGATTTAAAGTATCGATGGGTCATCACCAGCTTTACTCGATACTGGATACCGTTATACGATATTTTACACGATGCCTGATACCAGTGGCGGCTGGTGGCTTAAATTATTGGTGGTGCACAAATGAAAAATAAAATACAGAGTAGTAATGACTCGCCTATTTATACAGATTCTCTGCTCTACTCTCCTTAGACCTGGCGAATCTATCGATAACTTTTGCGTTGAAGTCGCTGATCTTCATAACAAAATCTCTCTCAATTGAAAGCATTGCTAATGCTGTCAATCGGTCCTGTGACGTGTTCCTGAGGAAAGTTTTTATTCTTTTTAAAGTTGAGAAACAGCATTCTGCTTCAGCGGTAGACATTGACATAGTTAACAGTACTCGGAGGAGTTTGACATATTCGCTGAATGGAGCAGATAAATTGTTTTCCTTATTGAAGTCAATCAAGCACAAAGCGCCGGACATTCCACGAAATTCCTCTCGACTGTAAATTACAGTCAGTTCTCTACGAATTTTTGTTCCAATGATAAAAGGATATAACCTTATTGTTTCTCTAAGGGAATCCTCTGGAAATGTCTTAGAAATTTTCTTGATGAAACAAAGTTGAGGCTACCAGATGCCCCGTGAAGCTAAATCTGTCCTTTGCTTCTCTAAGAATGTCACATACTTCAAGAGCTTCCCTTCTTTTCACATCATGATCTTCTATTCTTCTCCTGTTAATTGCAGTTTCTTCGTGTTCCTCGATATCCACGCTATTTTTTACCGTTTGTACTTCCCTTTTAAATGCGTTTAGCTGGGCGATGGTAAACGTTGCATTGCAGTCTCGTTTCTGCAGCTGATTGTACAAAATGTCCACATGTGGCATGATCTTGTAGAAGAAAGACAGCCAGAATACAAAATTATAATCTTTCAAAGTGGCCATAAACCCAGAAGCCTGAACAAGTGTGGCGTTGTTGTTTAACAGAGCTCTCTTCTGAATAACCTCCATGCATTTAATTAAATTTTCCCTGTGCTCGAAAAGCAGAGCACACAGAAACTAAGCCTGAAGGTCACGCTATATCCGTTGCTAAGAGTAGGAGGAGCTAGGTTTATAAACCTCCATTTAAGCAATGTATAAGAAGCTCCTCCCATCTCTTCACCTTCCCGCAACCCCCTCAGAGAGCCAACATTTGGGCGAAATCTTAGGTTAACTCTTCGCTGCAAACCTGTGGCTCCTACAGCTAATCACTGTTTATTTCGACTTCTGCGGTCATGGGCAGCTACAGACGATAAGCATAATTGAAACATGTTTGTATATAAAACAATGCAAACAAATACAGCTTAATGTGCAAAATGCACCTGTTGTATATTCACAATCAGTGGGTGTAGCTCAAACCTGCAACCTTATGGAGGAACCGCCCCTGCCTGATACTACGATAACGCCATGTCTACTTCAGTTTCAATACAAAGTAGAATTAATTGTTCTTTCACACTAGCCGTGTGTACGACGCACTGTGAAATGGTACAGCCAGACTTAAAACTTCAATGTCATAGCCGGGATTTCAACCACGGGGTTTCTGGTCTCCGTCTAGCCGTCCGATGGCTTAGAGTGGCTACACGGAGACCAGAAGATCCTTGGTTCAAATCCCGGCTAGGGCATTGAATTTTTCAGCCTGCTTTTACCTTTTCACAAAATAGAATGTTGGTACAACTGTGTAACACCAATAAAATTAATTAGATGCATATATTTAATGAGACAAAGCTTAAAACCATTAGTGTTCTTACTTTTAAAATCTACATAAAACTTTAAAAGCAAAACAGTCCACTTTTATAAGCTTCTGTTAAAAATACTAGCATTTTAACTCTTTCGGAGTCATGTCTGTTTCTTATTCTGTAACATATGAGTCCTGCTGTGCTAGTCTTTCAGAGAAAACAATTGCAGGTGGAATACACAAATATTTAGAGGCTAATTTTTTCAGTTTTGCAAATTTTGAATTTGTTTTCCAGTAATCCAGTGTACAAAAAAGGAGGTAACAAATTGTCGTTGAGATATGCAGTGTTTTTTTTTTTCCCCCTTGGGAACTTTTAACTGACAGTTGACACACGATTATTTTCTTGTATAATGTTACTGTAGAGATACGCAATGTTGCACTTGCGGCAGAAATATTTTGCAATTTTAAGATAAAATAAAAGTTTCAGAATCACCATCTAGTATCGAAAGAGTATCGAGTGAATTTTCTGTAGTATCGTTCATTATCGATACCGTGCAAGTATCGTGAGTATCGAGATATCGCAAGTATCCAGTATCCATCCCTAATTTACAACAATGCGTTGGTAGAATTCAACGAACAATGATGAGAAGTTACATAGTGTCGCGGCAAAAAGCACAGAAAGTTCGGTGCCGAGAGATAATCGCGGCTTGTGTATACAAAGAGCCTGCAGATGAAAACAATATTCGGATAGTGTATCACTGAGATAAGACTTACCGACACAGATCAGTGAGGTAATTGTAACATCCTGATGACGTCTTGATTGTTTTATAGAACTTTCGTTGTGTTGTTTGTTCCAGAAATATGTAGTGATTGTTACAGAAATCTATCGAATTTATCAATCAGGTATTTAAGAAAGCGACCACTAGCCAAGAGTCAGTCGTAAGCAGTAAACAGCTGAGCTGATGTTGTAATCAGAACGCTGTTTGTTGTGGTCACCGACCTTAGTAGATTGTGTTGTGTATGTGACGTAATGTTGAGAATTGAACAGTGCATTTCTACGGAAATAAAGAACATTTGGAACATAAATTTTACATTGAGGAATTAATCCTTATAGAATTAATCCTTTTAAATACATTACTCCGGTATATTGTCACGCGAGCATCGGAACACCCTATAGAGTGGGCGACAGGAGACGGGTCGGCGTTCGCCCCGCCCCCTCGTTTGTCTTATAGCGTTAAGAAGGGATGGTTAGGAGAGGGTTGTCGGGCCCCTGAGCCGTCTCTTTACCCTTCTCCTAGGTTCTGGAAATTACGGGACATTCAATCTAATCGAGAACCTTCTAGATCGGCAAGCGGACCCTATATAAGCAACACGTCGTTCAAGGGGCAGTCAGTCAGTGCTTGACGTGCTAGTGAAGTAGCGCCGTGTTAGTGGAAGAGAAGACTGTGCGACGGAAGAATTTACGTAATTGTGTACGTGCATTGGAGTATTGTCCGTAATTACTAGTGCAAGTGAAATTGTAACGGACGAACTGGTGAATCGTAATTGTGTGCAATACGTAATTCTGTGTAATTGGCAAGTATCAAACTGTAAGTCGGTGGAAATAAAGAACATTGTTGAGTTTGTGTAATTGGACTTTTCATTTCACGAACCCACAAAGTCACAATATGGATGATTTTAATTAATTAGAGCCAACTGAAAAATTCAAAGCAACGGCCGGGATTTGAACCACGTATCTCCTGGTTTCCGTCCAGTTGCTCTAACCCCTTGAGCTACCATGGCCAACGTGCCGTCCTCATATTAAATTCTCCATTTGACTCATTATATTTTCCCGGTAGACCACTTAGAGTTCTCATATTCGAGATCAACACTTGTGACGACTTACTATTGTAAGTACTTAAATACCAGAATTTTTATCGCTAAATATTTTTAATGTAAATTTTTTATTGAGGAATTAATCCTTAAAGAATTAATCCTTTTAAATACATTACTCCGGTATATGGATCTGTGGTTTAAATCCCGGCCGTGGCTTTGAATTTTTCAGTTGGCTCTAATTAATTAAATAAACATTTGGAATATCTGCAACTCGGAATTTTAATTCTACGAACCCAAAAAGTTACAATATGACGCTAAGGAAGATGGTTTTGTGGCCTCCAGCATATGATCCACACACAAGCAGTAACAGACATAGAGAAATTGATGTTTTATTTCGAGAGTCAAGACAAATGAAGTTCTAATGTTAAAACGGATGTGAGGCAAGCGATACACTAAACTGAGACAGCAGAAGATCGCTGCTGTTATGATCCACACACAAGCAGTAACAAACATAGAGAAATTGATGTTTTATTTCGAGAGTCATGACAAATGAAGTTCTAATGTTAAAGCGGATGTGACACAAGCGATACACTAAACTGAGACAGCAGAAGATCGCTGCTGTTATGATCCACACACAAGCAGTAACAAACATAGAGAAATTGATGTTTTATTTCGAAAGTCAAGACAAATGAAGTTCTAATGTTAAAGCGGATGTGAGATAAGTGATACACTAAACTGAGACAGCAGAAGCTCGCTGCCTTTTTTACTACCGACTAGTTTGTAGCTATATTGTGTACAAGCAGTAAAAAACATAGAGAAACTGATGTTTTATTTCGAGAGTCAAGACAAATGAAGTTCTAATGTTAAAGCGCACGTGAGACAAGCGATACACTAAACGAGAGACAGCAGAAGATCGCTGCTGTTATGACCCACACACAAGCAGTAACAAACATAGAGAAATTGATGTTTTATTTCGAGAGTCAAGACAAATGAAGTTCTAATGTTAAAGCGGCCGTGGGATAAGTGATACAGTAAACTGAGACAGCAGAAGCTCGCTGCCTGTTTTAATACCGACTAGTTTGTAGCTATATTGTGTACAAGCAGTCACAAACATAGAGAAATTGATGTTTTATTTTGAGAGTCAAGACAAATGAAGTTCTATCTTCCTAAAATTATCACACCAGCGGTGCTCACATAGCGTTGCACCCGAGTTAGCTACCATGAGGAGCTACGGCTACCTCCCTTCTTTTCATCTACCTAAACTTAAACCACCATCCTGCAAAACCCCACATATCCTGTCATTAAGTGGTTAAGTCCGTGTAGGACAGGTACACGAATGACAAACATCGTGCTGACCCTCAGTCAGCCGCCAGCTGCTTGAATGAATGAATGAAGTTCTAATATTAAAGCGGACGTAAGACAAGCCATACACTAAACTGAGACAGCAGAAGCTCGCTGCTGTTATGACCCACACACAAGCAGTAACAAACATAGAGAAATTGATGATTTATTTCGAGAGTCAAGACAAATGAAGTTCTAATGTTAAAGCGGATGTGAGACAAGCGATACACTAAACTGAGACAGCAGAAGCTCGCTGCTGTTATGACCCACACACAAGCAGTAACAGACATAGAGAAATTGATGTTTTATTTCGAGAGTCAAGACAAATGAAGTTCTAATGTTAAAGCGGATGACAGTTAAGCGATACACTAAACGGAGACAGCAGAAGCTCGCTGCTGTTATGACCCACACACAAGCAGTAACAGACATAGAGAAATTGATGTTTTATTTCGAGAGTCATGACAAATGAAGTTCTAATGTTAAAGCGGATGTGACACAAGCGATACACTAAACTGAGACAGCAGAAGCTCGCTGCTGTTATGACCCACACACAAGCAGCAACAAACATAGAGAAATTGATGTTTTATTTCGAGAGTCAAGACAAATGAAGTTCTAATGTTAAAGCGGATGTGAGACAAGCGATACACTAAACTGAGACAGCAGAAGCTTGCTGCTGTTATGACACACACACAAGCAGTAACAAACATAGAGAAATTGATGTTTTATTTCGAGAGTCAAGACAAATGAAGTTCTAATGTTAAAGCGGACGTAAGACAAGCGATACACTAAACTGAGACAGCAGAAGCTCGCTGCTGTTATGACCCACACACAAGCAGTAACAAACATAGAGAAATTGATGTTTTATTTCGAGAGTCAAGACATATGAAGTTCTAATGTTAAAGCGGATGTGAGACAAGCGATACACTAAACTGAGACAGCAGAAGCTCGCTGCTGTTATGACCTACACACAAGCAGTAACAAACATAGAGAAATTGATGTTTTATTTCGAGAGTCAAGGCTAACGAAGTTCTAATGTTAAAGCGGATGTGAGACAAGCGATACACTAAACGGAGACAGCAGAAGGTCACTGCCTTTTTTACTACCGACTAGTTTGCAGCTATATTGTGTACAACCAGTAACAGACATAGAGAAATTGATGTTTTATTTCGAGAGTCAAGACAAATGAAGTTCTAATGTTAAAGCGGATGTGAGACAAGCGATACACTAAACTGAGACAGCAGAAGCTCGCTGCTGTTATGACCCACACACAAGCAGTAACAAACATAGAGAAATTGATGTTTTATTTCGAGAGTCAAGGCAAACGAAGTTCTAATGTTAAAGCGGATTGAGACAAGTAATACACTAAACTGAGACAACAGAAGCTCGCTGCGTTTTTACTACCGACAAGTTTGTAGCTATATTGTGTACAAGCAGTAACAAACATAGAGAAATGTATGCTTTATTCCAAAGGTCAAAACAAATGAAGTTCTAATGTTAAAGCGGATATGAGATAAGCGATACACTAAACTGAGACAACAGAAGCTCGCTGTCTTTTTTACTACCGACCAGTTTGTAGCTATATTGTGTACAGTACAACTAAATAGGCTATTACAGCGTGTGCTTTTAGGTGAAAGTATGCCGACAGTAATTTCTGAACTTCATTACAAATATTTCGGTGATGTTGTACATGTCTTTCTTATTGTTTTTCCGTCATTCTCTGGATAACCCGGATTTTTGCTAACACGGATCCGCCTTGTTTCCAGATGGTCTGGTTAAACGAGGTTCTATTGTATTTGAAATTTCAAACAGAGAAATATCTCGGAAATCGTTAGCTCTACAAAAAATGTGTACTTCAACGAGTTTTAAGTCTTTAGTGTAGTGAGATCTTGTCTGTGTCTTACAGTTCATAATTATGTTCAGAATGAATGAAGCTATTACCAGAAAGTTCGAGTTCTACATTTAATTTTTCACGAAAATATCTAAAACCATGTAGTACCTACTACCTACCATGTAGTACGTGGTAGAGAAAATAAAACTCTTACTTTGTTACAAAGAACAAAACATTGATTTTATTTGAAACACATGAGAGAAAAGTATTTTAACACAGCACCAATTTAAAGTAAGTATTATAAATTTTATAACTTCTTCCCATTATTAACAGCCATTTTTAGTTTTAAATGTCAGTGCTAAATAAATAATAACGATTTCGGAAGCACGGCTGAATAGAAAGTTTGTATGTCAGAGAATTAATAAAGTTAAAGGGAATGAAATAACTGAGTTATTAGCTGTTTTTACTTCGTGTAGAGAGCAGTGTTTCACATTTTATAAATTATGGGTGAAATATTTTCAGGTAATTTACCCTCACAGCCATGGCACTCAGTTAAGTTAATTATTGATGTTATAATTTTGTCATGTGTAGGTGATGACATAACCAACTGAAAAATACTAGAACTGTTAAAATTGTATTCAAACCGCATAGACACGCGGTTCACCAGCAAGGGTAGCCGAGGTAATTAGGGCACCAAGGTCTGCGGTTCTGCACAAACTTAATTTCCCATTGATCAGTTTATTTCATATCAACATTGTCGTAGGTTCAGTTGGATAGGCGCTGGTCTACCGATCCCAAGTACACGGAGTAAAAACAGGGTCCAAAATGCAGCTCCTAGAACATGTTCGCGGTTTCCTTCATTTGTTTTGTGTAGGCGATAGTGTTGTGTTGAAAACATTTGCAAGCGTATCCTACATTTTTTTGTTTCCTAGGCCATTACTCTTTAAATGACAGCATTCTTAACAAACAAAATAATTTGGTTAAGTATTGAATGCTCCGGTGTCCTATACAGTAAGAAAGTGCGATATATATCATTCAACTTTTAAAAAATATATTCTGAATAGCATACATTCTCTACTCAGCCTTCTACAAGCTCTTCCTAGAAATGAGTATTCACAGTTACACTCACATTAATTGATACAATTGCATTCATTGTATACTTTCTCGTAGCTGGTAGCTACGTGTATGGTCAATAGGGCAATCATGACTTCCCAGTTTTGAAAAGTATTTGAAAATTCAAACCAATAACCAAGAATCTCCCGCTAAGTTTAATTACACCACAAAAATATATTGGCCATACGTGGGTCGGCTGATAAATCCCGAACCTCACATAGAGATGGCACCACTGGGCCAGTTTGATGGATAGTATCATATAGTTTAGCTCTAGACTAGCTCGTATCCATAGTCACACGTCAATAGCTTCTTTAGTTGTTGAATGACAGTGTTTTAAACAAAACAAAAGTAGTTTTCACGAAAATGGAAGATCTGGAAAAAGGAGCAGTGATTAAATAATTCCATTTGACAGGCTTAAAGAAATCAAGGGTGAATTGTAGAGTTTAAAATGGGACTACGAGCCCTTGTGATGAACCTCGCTCTGGACGTCCTGTGGACGTCACAGCTCCAGAGATCATTGAAAAAATGCATCCTCTAGTACTGAAAGACCGCAGAATAATGTTTCCTGACATAGCAGAAGCTGTAATAATATCAAAATAACGTGTAGGTAATATTTTAAATAATGTTTTGGGCTTTCACAAGGTCTGCGCAAGATGGGTGCCGCGTTTGTTGACACCTGAACAAAAGTTGCAAAGAAAAGCTGTTTCTGTTAAGAATTTGAAGCTCAACCACAAAAATCCCCGTGAATTTTGAGGCGGCTTATAACCATAGATGAAATTTGAATACATCACTACATTAGAGGAAGTAAATCACAGTCAAAACTGGATTGCGCCAGGTAAACCAAATCCAAAAAGGGCAAAGTCAATTTTGTCAGCTAACAAGGTTATGACAAGTGTTTTCTGGGATCCCAGGGAATTATGTTTACCGATTACATGGAAAAGGGTAAAAATGTCACTGGTGATTACTACGCAAACTTACTGCAACGTTGCAGTGATGAGGCGAAAAGAAAAATATCTCATTTGGCAAAGAAAAAAGATTTTCTTTCTTCACGACAATGCTCCGACCCATTGTTCAATCATTGCAATGGGGAAAAATGTACGAATTAAAGTTTCAATTGCTTGAACATTCAGCCTATTCTCCACATCTAGCACCCAGTGACTATCACCTGTTCCCGAAACTCAAAAACATTTCTTGGAGGACGAAGATTTCACAGAAATTGTGGTAAATAGCTATTCTAAGGAACATGGCAAATCGCACTACAGAGATGGTTTAATTAAATTAGAATACCGATATGACTAATGTATTATACTTTTCTGGAGAAATAGGAAAAAAAGTTTAATATTTTTAGTATGAGGCCCAGGACTTATCAGCCGACCCTCGTAAATAACACTGTCCTGCAAATTAAATTTTTTTTCACTTGCTTGCTAGCTTTCTATCTTAAAATATTCTTATTCTTATAGTTATTCTTAGAGAAACTATATTCTTTGAGTAGCCTTTGTTCTTTGAGTCATTATTTTCTCTTATTTTAATGAAAATTATTATTTGGAGCTTCCCTAGCTTTGAAAGTCACGCCTCTACACTGGACCTACGTGTGACTGTACAATAGAAAGGTTACTAAAGAGTAGTCTTAGTTCTTTGAGTCATGATTCTCTCTTATTTTAATGAAAATTATTATTTGGAGCTTCCCTCACTTTGAAAGTCACGCCTCGCTACTGGACCTACGTGTGACTGTACAATAGAAAGGTTACTAAAGAGTAGTCTTAGTTCTTTGAGTCATGATTCTCTCTTATTTTAATGAAAATTATTATTTGAGCTTCCCTCACTTTGAAAGTCACGCCTCTACACTGGACCTACGTGTGACTGTACAATAGAAAGGTTACTAAAGAGTAGTCTTAGTTCTTTGAGTCATGATTCTCTCTTATTTTAATGAAAATTATTATTTGGAGCTTCCCTCGCTTTGAAAGTCACGCCCCGTCACTCGACCTATGTGTGACTGTACAATAGAACGAGTACTAAAGGGTAGCCTTAGTTCTTTTAGTCATTATTCTCTCTTATTTTAATGAAAATTATTATTTGGAGCTTCCCTCGCTTTGAAAGTCACGCCTCGTCACTCGACCTATGTGTAACTGTACAATAGAAAGGTTACTAAAGAGTAGTCTTAGTTCTTTGAGTCATTATTCTCTCTTATTTTAATGAAAATTATTATTTGGAGTATCCTCGCTTTGAACGTCACGCCTCGACACTGGACCTACGTATGACTGTACAATAGAACGAGTACTAAAGGGTAGCCTTAGTTCTTTGAGTCATTATTCTCTCTTATTTTAATAAAAATTATTATTTGTAGCTTCCCTCCCTTTGAAAGTCTCGCCTCACCACTGCAGAGTCGTCGACGGCGGCGGTGGCGTGCTGTTTGCGAAGTGTGGGACGTTCTGTGGATGTGTTATACGTGTACCTGACCTAGAATGTACTTAACCACGTAATGACAGGAATATGGTGGTTTAGCGTGACGGGTGAAATTTAGGTGGGAGAAAGGATGTAGCATAACTTCCTCAACGCTGAGGACACCCCTGCAGAGATCCTAATAAGACAAGGTGTCCTAATGGTGACCTAATAAGTGTCGCGGCGACGCGCATAAAAGGTTCGGCGCGGAGAGATAAGGAACAGATAGTGCTGGGCGGAGATAAACAGCTTGCCTAAGCAGTTAAACATAGCGCGGAGATAAAATGCATGCCAAAACAGATAAAATTAAATAAAGATGAACATTCTAGTGACATCTTGATTGTCTTACAGAACATTCGATTTCTTGTTTGTTACAGAGTAATCCAGAAATGTCTATTAATATGAGTAGTCGTGCATATAAGGAAGTAGCGACTAGCCAAAGGACAGCCGTAAACAGAGTCGTAAACGGAGTTGGAACGAGAGTTCTTTTAAACAGAACTGAGAACGCTGTTTGTGGTTAACGACCTTGGAAGGTTGTAATTGTATCTATATGTTACGTAATTCTGCTACTGTGAGGATTGAACAGGGTGTTTTTCTACGGAAATTAAAAAACACATTGAATTTCTGCAAACTGGACTTTTAATTCTACGAACCCACAAAGTCACAATATGTACGACCTGATTTAGGTTATGGCAGGCCCTGAATGCGATTAGAATGTAAATGCAGCTCATTTGGTGATATGTTTCAACAGAATGAACAACTTTAGAAAGACATAACAGATATTAAACAAACATAATACTAGATATGTGGCAAAGCAGCTCTTTTTCACAGTTATTAATGCATTTCATTTACTGTTTTTTTTTATAAAAAAGTCCAGTGCAAGCATTGCAGTTTAAACAAAAGAATGTGCTACTAACGAGAAATATAATTAAGCGACATAAATCCTCTCGAAGAAAAAAGTGCAACATAAATTCCTAGTTCAGTTAACTCGAGGTTAAAACATGTTCATAGAATATTCCAAGTGCCTTTTGTGTGTGTGACTTGAATTTCACACATGAGAGTAGGACTGTTCTTGACCTCGTCTTATAAATATTGCAGGCAAGGGCCTCTAGAAGGCACCTTCTCTTATTGCCCTCTTAAATTATGTACAAATCTCTAGAGTACTTGGCAGACTTTAATTCATGTGGGCGAAAAAGTAGAAAGTCGAACGCAAGAAACTACGAAAGAAGAAGGGTGAACCCCAAGAGATGAAGAAATTAAACTCTGAGCAAGACATAAAATTGAATACCGCAGCAATATTTAACTTTAAAAGTAAACAGCTATAAATATAAGCCGATTGATCTCCTACGTCTCGATTTCGAAACCGTTTCTCTGCAACTTGACTTTAATTGAAAAGTAAAGAGCCAACAAAATAGTTCTGTGTTTGGTAAAATCAAAATAATAATACGAAACTTTAAGAAGTATTATCAAATAAAGATGACTTAAAATAATTGCCCACCTCTGTAGTGTAGATGTTAGTGTGTATGTCTTAGTTTAAGAGGTCCAGAATTCGAATCTTGCTCACGGTAGGTTATCTGGATAGCGATTTTTTGCGGCTCTTCTCTTATTCTCAAAGATGAATATCTGGCAACTCTAAGCTCCATGTACCCTGCACTCATTTTTAAAGTATTTCATTAATCATCCAATACGACCCAACTGTGAAAGTTTACCCTTATCCTGAAAGATGAATGTCTGGTAACTCTAAGCTCTTTGTACCCTGTACTCATTTGAACATCATTTCATTCATCGTCCGATATGACCTTATGTTGTAGGTTTTCTCTTATCCTGAAATATGAATGTCTGGTAACTCTAAGTTCTATGTTCCCTGGACTCATTTGAGTATAGTTTCATTTATCGTCTGATATGACTTAACATTGGACGTTTTCCCTTATCCTGAAAGATGAATGTGTGGTAACTCTAAGTTCTATGTTCCCTGGACTCATTTAAACATCATTTCATTTATCGTCTGATATGGCTTAACGTTGGAGGTTTTCCCTTATCCTGAAAGATGAATGTCTGGTTACTCTAAGCTCTATGTACCCTGTTCTCATTTGAACATAATTTCATTCATCGTCCGATGTAGCTTAACGTTGGAGGTTTTCCCTTATCCTGAAAGTTGAATGTCTGGTAACTCTAAGCTCTATGTACACTGTATTCATTTGAACATCACTTCATTCATCGTCCAATATGACTTAACTTTGGAGGTTCTCCCTTATCCTGAAAATGAAATTTGTAGCTTTTACTACATATGGCACCGCAGGCGGTGATACTGATGATACATGAGATGAAGATGGAGCACCGGTGGAATGGGATGGCGGGAGAAACCGGAGGTCCCGGAGAAAACCCGCTCCAGCGCCGTGTTGTCCATCACAAATCTCACTTTACAGTCGCCTGGGATTGAACCCGGGCCGCCTTGGTGAGAGACAAGCGGTCTAACCACTGAGCCACGGCGCGGCCTCCTTATCCTGAAAGATGAATGTCTGGTAACTCTAAGCACTATGTGCCGTGGACTCATTTAAACATCATTTCATTTATCGTCTGGTATGACTTAACGTTGGAGGCTTTTCCTTATCCTGAAAGATAAATATCTGGTAATTCTAAGCTCTATGTTCCCTGGACTCATTTGAGTATAGTTTCATTTATCGTCTCATATGACTTAACATTGAAGGGCGTTATATCGAAATAATAATATTATTATTATTAAAATATTTAACGCCATGCATTAACAACTGCTAACTTGAAATTCCAGTCACAGAAGAATCCAGAAAAGGATTAAATGTGTTTTAGCCTCACCCTAAATCTGTGGGAATGTTTTAGATTGTCAACTCCTGGGCGATAGTTTCTGCAGAACTGGCCAAATTGAGATATAAAACCCTTGTACGTTTTAGTTTCATGTGCTAGCTTAAAAATTCCTAAGGTTATGAAATTTACGAAGTAATTCAGCTAATGTAACGTAACCCTTGACTTAACAGCTCGCAAACCTGCCAACCCGATTGCCGGCCTCACGTCCACATGCAAAAGACAGAGGTGGGTGCTCATCCAGAGCGACATGGTCAACAGTCGCAAAACTGCCTCTCTAGACCGGGCTCGCTACTTAGCATGTTTTCTTAATTTCTCATACCCGGGACTTAAATCCCGCACCGCCCCAAGGGTGGAATCGATCCCGGGCGCGTTCCGTGGCAGGGAATCAAGGCACAACGCCCTAACCCACTGCGCCATGGCGCAGGACATTTAGGTAAGTATGCTTGCATTTTTGCTACACACCCCAGTTTCAAAAGTGTGCTTTCAGCAATACTGTCTTCAGCATTTTGCAGTATTCAAATTGATGCAAATCTTAGCTAATTCTACTTATATTTTCAGCATTGCTGGAGAATGTTGAACAAGAAACAGACGGATTTTTCTGTATAAATAAGTAATTATTTTAAAATTAAATACTTTATGTGTAAATGAGAAAAGTTTGACATCAATGTTCAACAGTCGTTTTACAACCGAATGAGCAATACTATCTGGAAAAAAAAAATTATATAATGGATGCTCCACAAACTGAATTTGAATGCAATCGTACCTTTTGAAGGGCAGTTTTAAAATATAATATTAGAACCTAAGAACTTTAGTAAATAAGTTAATCTTCAATAATAGTTTAATCAGTTGTTCCAATGTTGGCATTTTATTCATGGAGTATATACCAATTAACATATAAAAGTTTAAAGTTGTTAGGTAAACAAATGGACATTATTATTTTCACCACATTACCATGGATTTTCAGGGGCTAAGTTAAAGTTCTGTTCATCCTGAATGTCTTTTGCTTAGTGATAAAAAGAAAGAATAAAATGGACAACACTCAATTTCGTAGTATGTTATGCAGATGATGTAGTAAGCCTGAAGATGGCCTACAGATATTATTACATAAATTCAATATATGTAGTTTCAAAAGAATATAACATGAGAATGAATATAAAAAAAGGGAGGAACGAAATGTATGAGTGTTTCGAAGGAGCGAATTACATGTAAGTTGAAAGTGGAAGGGAAAGTTATTGAGCAAGTCTCAGAATTCAGTCAGTTAGGATCTCATGTTACAAAATACAGAAATCTATATCATGAAGTAAAGAAACAAGCAGATGAGGCAACACAAATATCTGGTTATATGGAGGATATTGTGACTTTGTGGGTTCGTCGAATTAAAAGTCCAATTTGCAGAAATTCAAAACATTCTTTATTTCCGTAGAAATACACTCTGTTCAATCCTTACGTAACAGCATTACGTCACATATACAATCACAATCTACCAAGGTCGATGACCACAGCAACGTTCTGACTACACCTGTTTACAGCATCAGCTCTCGTTACAACATCTTTTCACCACTGACTCAATCACTAGCCATGGCTTCTTTTTATACACACATTCATGAATACCAGACTGTTATAGAATTTTCTCTAACATGTCACTAGATAAAACATGAATGTTCTAAAATGTAACTATATCTGTGTCGGCAAGTCTTTTATCTCCGGCTCTATGTTTATCTGCTTATGCAAGCTCTTTATTACCACACTGTCTGCCTATCAGTTCCTTTGTGTAAACAAGCGCGTATACCGCCACAATATAATCTGGAGAAATAAATATTTAAATTCAGAATGTAAAATAACGATTTATAAAACAGTTGCAAGACCAACTTAAGCATATGCAGCAGAAACACAAGCAGATACTCGAAGAACAAAACAAAATGTGAGTACATGTGAAATGAGGATATTAAGAATAATCTAAAGGAAAACATTATTCAGCAGAATACACAACGCAGTAATTAGAGAAAACTGCAACATCATAGATATTACAAAATTTATCAAAGAACGAAGGGAACAAAGGAGCATATAGAATGGAAGAAGTTTGGTTGGTAAAGAGTGGAAGAATTTCAGAAACTATTTGTAGTTGGTTTATTGATACTCGTCACTTATTTATATTTATGAGAGACTAGTTTCAAAGACATTCGCCTCCATTTTCAATCTCTTTCCAACTAGCATCTGTTGTTGTCTGCTCTCTCTCTCTCTCTCTCTCTCTCTCTCTGGTGGTGGAACTATGAACTTCTTTGTCAAATTATCTACTGGTGGGATTTCGAAGTTCATTACGCGATCCTTATTTTTCCATATGAGTATGTTCTCCCATGTTGTCAATTTATTTTGGTTTACCACTCCTTTTAATAATTTTGGATTTAAATCAATGTCATGGTTTTCATTCCAAAAGTGAAATGCTACTGCTGACTTATCTTCTTGTTTCAATCTGATGTTTCTAAAGTGTTCTTTGACTCTGGTTTTTAAATTTCTTTTAGTTTGACCTATGTAGCATTTTTCACAATTTCTACAACTTATCTGGTATATTCCGGAGCTGTTAACTGATGGGATTTCATCGTTTGCTTTTGAATTTAGCAATTTTAAAATTGCGTGTCTATTAGTAGGTGCCAAGGTGATATTTTGTTCCTTGAAGATCTTTTTAAATTTATTAAATGTTTTTGTGTGATATGTGAATGAACTGAATATGCTGTTGCTTTCTTTTTCTTTTGTAAATGTGGTTGCTTCCTTAATGGTTTTCTTTAGTTTAGCTTTTCTAATTTTCTTCAACACGAAATTTTTGTTGTATCCATTTTCCTCTGCTATGTGTAGTATTGTTTTTTGTTCTTTGAAATATTCTTCTTTTTCCATGGGTATGTTGACTAGTCTGTGTGTAAGGCTGTTTATTATTGCATGTTTATGTGTAATTGGGTTGTGGCTATTATTTTTTATGTAATTTTCTGAATGTGTTGGTTTCCTGTAAATTCCAAATTTTATTATTGTGTCCTTCCTGATGATATTTAGATCCAAGAAAGAGAGTGTTCCATTGGTTTCCTTTTCTATGGTGAATTTTATAGTCCTTTCTTGCAGATTGAGTAATTTTAATGCATCTTCTAAATGTTTATTCGGTACAATTGCAAAGATGTCGTCAACATATCTATACCAAACTTTGAAGATCAATGGGAAGGACTTTTTGATTTGTGTTTCAAATGCACTCATAAATAAGTTAGCCAAAAAAGGTGAAAGTGGGTTGCCCATTGATAACCCTGATTTCTGCTTGTAGTGTTTTCCATTAAAGCTGAAGAAGTTTTGTTCAATGCATAATTTTGTTAGAGAAATATATTCTTCTGCTTCTATTGCTTGGAATGGAAGTAGATGATCCCACTGAACAGCAAAAGGAACAGAGGAAGATCTCTGAAAACATGCATAAAAGGTTTACATTCATCCACTAAGAAAGAAGCTTGAACTTTGGGGAAAAAACAGAATATTGTTGGGACAAGAAGGAGAAATAAATGTAAGGGATAGACAAAATCTTAATACAGAAGAAATGTGCAATTTGAAGGACATAATTTGTGTAAAATACACTTTATACCAAGATATTCACTGTTATTTGAATTTTCAAGTCATCTTCCTGGTTGAGGGAGCAACATACTAGCCGCTGGCTACCCAGATCAGGGGTTCCAATCCAGCAGAAGGTGATGGATGTTTTCGGATATACAAATCCTTAGTATAGCTTCCTTCAGAAGAGAATAAAGTCAATGGTCCTGTATCATAGATTTATGACACATAAAAGAACCTCAAACCTGATAAAGAGACCTCTAGAAAAAATTAAATGGCCTTTGTCATCCAATATAGAACGGGACACTCCAAATCAAAGTAGTTTAAGATCGTCCATAAATAAAATTTTAATATCAATTTTAAAATACTGTAACCTTGTGGTTCGTAAAAATTAAAAGTCCAATTGCACAAATTTAAAATGTTCTTTATTTCCACCGAATTACAGTTGGAACACTTGCCGATTACATAAAATTACGCAGCGCACACAATTACAATTCACCTGTTCGTCTGTCACAGGTCCACTCGCACTCGCAATTACGTACACTCCTCCGATGCACGTACGCAGTCCGTCCCCTCACTGGGCGCTCCACCTCTGTTGCTCGCCATGAACTGAACTCACTCCAAGCCAAGAGCCACTTGCAGGTGCAGGTCGCCCGGGTTCTCCCGGGTGGAGGGTTACACGCCATGGTACCTATCCGCTGTGCGGATTTACCCGTGCGGTATGATAGATATATGTTTCTGCGCAAGCTTGCGTGTCATTTAGTAAGGCGGCGCAGGTGGCCTCTACTAATGCTGCTGATACCGGGATATTCCCCCTTAGGAGGGGGACAGTGCCCATTCCACCTTGCTTTGTGCGGTCGCTAGCGATCCGTCAATCAGTGGTGGAACCAGTAGCGAGAGACCAGATGGGAATTAAGGTATTGGGGTTTAATAAGTCCAGGTCGTGCGCACGCCCCAGGGCACGACTACAGGTGTTAACCTGCCAGCCGCGGCCGAGGCGCGAGGTGACCTGGCGGTGATTGGTAGGGGCAGGAGGAGAGGCAGACTCTACCACCCAAGGGCGTCCTTGGGTAGGTGATAGCTCCTCCATCTCCTTGGGAGACGGTGGTCGTATTGACCCAGTGTATTTACCAGCTGGTTGGTGTGGGGAGTGATCTTGGCATACAACGTGCGCGTTCGTTCACGCACGATGTCTTCGACGTATGGTATGCCAGACTGGGTGTGCAGGAAGTGAGATGGGAACCTGCGGTCGGTACCGTAGATCATCCTTAAGGCCCTGTTCTGCACGACTTGCAGTCTGTGGAGGGTGGTATGAGCCACCGAAAACCAGACCTCGCATCCATACAGGATCAGAGGCGGGATGATTGCACGGTACACCCGTAGCTTCAGGCGAGTGGGCATGGTTGATCGAAAGATAGGGTAGAGATGCCTGAGTGCAGCGTGGCCGAGGCCGGCCTTTGTCCTGACATGCGGAGTGAAGGTGAGGCCGCGGTCCAGTTGGAATCCCAGGTATTTGGCGGTTGAAACCCATGGGATTCTTCTCTGCCGTAGCCGCAGGTCTCCATCTGGGACTCGCCAAGTGCAGCCCCTTTTTATAGGGATATCGCTGTTTCTCGAAGTCTCGCGATTTGGTGAATCATCCTGCAGGTTCTAGACGTCAAGGAGGGGGGAAAAAGATGGCTAACGATGTTTTTCCAAGCATCCCCCTCGTTACCGCTACAAGACAGATGGGTAGGCGTGCTCGAATGTTTTCCTTCTGCTGCTGCTACCCTGCTGCTGACCGGTTCTCTCGGGAGTTCCGACGTTTGGGTGACAATACTCATGCTTTCTTCAAGTGAGAAATCATTGTTCATTTTTTTCTTTTTTCTCTCCAGACCATGACATAGCAACCAGTCTTAAGGTATTTCTCTATCACTCAAAGCGTGCTGTATTCTTATATTTCCATTGAACACAGAAGGAAATATGTAAAAAGGCATTTTTACAAAACATGGTCGGTTGGTATTTAATGTTAAACACTTGGCACCGAAGCCATTCATTCTCTTGCACTCCAGTATTTAGAGGTTAGTTTTGTACATTGACTAAAGGTTGGGTAGCAGAGTAGTTGGTTTCCATACACATCTTCTTTAAGTGTACCGAAATGAGATCTCAATATACCAATCCTGAATAAATGTTTATTGAGACAGTCATAGCCTGTTACAAGTCTAAAAGTTGCTACAGAGCATTTTCCTGTAGTGTATTGATTCTACATAAATTTTTCCATAGTTATGCTTTTGTTTTAAATATACTATCGGCTTTCATTTTTTGATTATATGTTAATAAAATTTTTCTTTTGATCGAGTGATAACTTAGTGGCTAAAGTGAATTTGCTTTTTTGGCCAGAAAGTCAGCTGCTTTCATTACCATGTATTCTGCAATGTGTTGGTGTCCATTGAAGTATTAACCTTTTATTTAAATTTATTAACTGTTTTATGATTTTATAACATTCTGCAATATTTAAGTTCTTAAGTGTTAAATCAAATGTTATGGATATTATATCTGCTTTACAGTCAGATAATATTATAACATTTTTAAATTTATTTCTATGATACAGAAGATTTTGTAAGCTCTGAAGGACTGTCAAAATTTCTCCATCAAAATCTGTAAAATTTAAACTTAATCTTCTGTAGAAAGAGAAAAGTGGGCATATTTCACCAGCACCAGTACCACCTTATTTGGTAAGCTGGAAACGTCAGTGTAAATATGTAGCCATTTTAAATATTAAAAGCAGAAGCATTATTAACAGTGAAGTATTCTTCATTTTTTAGTTTGATTTATGAGTCACTAGTCTATTTAGTGACTCATAAATCAAACTCAAAAATGTAGCCATTTATTGACAGGATATTTTAAATGTATAATTTCTAGTGTAATTTGTTTCAGTACCATGAACAGGTTTCAGATTTTGTAACTTCTACAGCTAAGTGTAGATAATGTTTAATTCCGAACAGTTCTAAAGGGCTGTTACTTGTTTGTAAGAGTTCTTTTAAGTAAGCAAGTTTCAATTTTTGTTTGATTTCTTTGACTTTAGTATTGAATGAATGAATGCATGAATTATTTACTGTGCATATTCCAAAATTTTACAATTTACCACTTTAGGCTACATTTATTTGTCTTTACCTTGTTGCTACCTTGGCTTACATGACACCCTGGTCTTCTGCTCTGTCAGGTAGCTCTTAACCTCCTTCTTACTTAATTAGCCCCATTCTTCCCCCTCATCTACCTTTCTTATATTCTTTACATTTATTTGTCTTTACCTTGTTGTTACCTTGGCTTACATGACACCCTAGTATTCTGCTCTGTCAGGAAACTCTTAACCTCCATGTCTCCTTGTCACTTAATTAGCTCCTTTCTTCCCCCTCATCTTCCTTTCTTATATTCTTTACATTTCTTGCCCATTTTTCTTTTAATTTCTGCAAGAACTCACCAATACTTCTTACCTTCTTTTCCTCCTTTCCTTTCATTTATATAGCTACTATCCTCTTCTCTACTTTCTCCCATTTTTCCTCCCAAACCTTTTTTCTCCACATTGCAACCTCCTCGCATTCTGTTACATAGTGTGCTATGCTTTGTTTTCCCCCACACGATTCACGAATTCCCTTTTCCCTAAAGTTTATTGAGTTAATTTTTTATTTCCTTTCTTCCCACTGAGGTGGTGTGATTAAATTTTCATATATATCTACAAATGTTTAACTCAATTAACATGAAGTAGATATTATAATGATAATTTGTTGCAGTGTGAGTAGAAAAATCATATGAATATGACACATCAGTGCTTTTATACTACATCAATATTCAGTATTCAGTGGAAAATTGTAATTAAGATGAAACAAAACGTATTTACAACATATTTATTAATTTATAGATGAGTCGTATTTACTACACATCTGCTTCACTTACGTACCTATTTTGAGGACATGTTTCGCATATCATTGTTTGCATCTTCGGCTCTTATGCGACTAAAGCTTGATCCATTGGTGTGGGTAATTCTGGAGTTGCTGCTGCCATCTGTTGATTTAGTGATGAACTTAAATGTGAGATTCTCTTCTGGCGGGATTTCAAAGTTCATTAGTTGGTTTTTATGTTTTTCTATGTATATTCTCTCCCATATGACGAGTTCACTATGTTTTTGTACATATTTTAGTAATTCGGTGCTATCTTCAATTTCATGATTTTCAGACCAGAAATGAGCTGCTATTGCGGACTTATCAATATTTTTGTATCTTAAGTGCCTGAAGTGTTCTTTCTTTCTAGTGCCTATGTTTCTTTTTGTCCTCCCTATGTAAATTTTTATAGTCTTTACACTTAATCTTGTAAATGCCTGACTTTTCCTCTGGTTTTATCTTATCAGTATTATTACTGTGAAGTAGGTTTTTAATGTTGTAATTGTTTTTTGGTGCCAATGTTTTATTGTATTTTTTGAATATTTTTTGGAACCTTTTTGTGGCCCAGGGGTGGTAAGTAAACTTAGCAAATTTAATTTCTTGTTTTATTGGTGTGAGAGCTGTGATCTGTTTTAATCTCTTTTGAAGTTTGAGTGATTTAAGTATTTTATCTACAAGGTTTTTTCCATATCCATTTTTAATTGCAGTTTTTAAGATTTGATGGTATTCGTTTTGATATTCTTGCTGGCTGAGAGGTATATTTACTAATCTGTGTGTGAGACTGTTGATGGTTGCATGTTTGTGTGGAATTGGGTTGAAACTATTTGCTTTGATGTGATTATCTGTGTGTGTTGCTTTTCCATGCATACCAAATTCTAGTTTTTCATTGCTTTTTGTGATTTTTAGGTCCAAAAAAGGTAGAATACAGTCCTGAAGAGGAGTATGCAGTAGTGTAGTGCAGTATGGGATGTTGCATTGTCCTGTTGCAATAGAACTCTATTTAACTAATGCGGGGTATCTCTGTCTCAAAATTTCATGAACCCATTCCATCGTGTTTTCACTTGGCTTGTTTCTCAAGAATATCTTGAACATATCAGATGTTCTTTCTTCTCATGACTGTGAGCTTGCATCATTTATTTCGGATAGCACCACATACACACATTCCTAACAATAATTATTTCGTGACTCATTTGCTTATTGATTACAGAGAGTTTATTAAGCATAAGAAATTACTTAACTAAAGAGCAAAATTACAATATAATAGACTTTTTGCATTATACCATTAAAATTCTAAAAGATGTGTTTTCGTTGGTTTATGCATCTATGTGTATTAACAAACATTGCTGAAATTGTCTGCAAAAGTATGCTTCCACAGACCTTTAAATATGTAAACAAAAGCACACTTTGTCCACATAAATCTAGAATCTAGTTATTAATTTTTAGATGAGTCATATTTATTACACATCTGCTTCACTTTTTTACCTATTTTGAGGACATGTTTCGCAAATCATTGTTTGCATCTTCGGCTCTTATGCGACTAAAGCTTGATCCATTGGTGTGGGTAATTCTGGAGTTGCTGCTGCCATCTGTTGATTTAGTGATGAACTTAAATGTGGGATTCTCTTCTGGCGGGATTTCAAAGTTCATAAGTTGGTTTTTATGTTTTTCTATGTATATTCTCTCCCATATGATATGTTCACTATGTTTTTTGTACGTATTTTAGTAATTCTGTGCTATGTTCAATTTCATGATTTTCAGACCAGAAATGAGCTGCTATTGCGGATTTATCAATATTTTTGTATCTTAAGTGCCTGAAGTGTTTTTTCTTTCTAGTGCCTATGTTTCTTTTTGTCCTCCCTATGTAAATTTTTTTATAGTCTTTACACTTAATCTTGCAAATGCCTGACTTTTCCTCTCATTTTATCTTATCAGAATTATTACTGTTAAGTAGGTTTTTAATGTTGTAATTGTTTTTTGGTGCCAATGAACTTTGAAATCCCGCCAGTAGAGAATCCCACATTTAAGTTCATCACTAAATCAGCAGATGGCAGCAGCAACTCCAGAATTACCCACACCAATGGATCAAGCTTTAGTCGCATAAGAGCCGAAGATGCAAATGATGATTTGCGAAACATGTCCTCAAAATAGGTACAAAAGTGAAGCAGATGTGTAATAAATATGACTCATCTAAAAATTAATAATTATTTCGCTTCACTGTGGTGTTCCAATACAGTTAAATCTCCATAGAATCTAGTTATTTACTGGAGCACAAATTGAGATATTTACTCTTTGTTTTCAAGCTTCTAAATGATGAAATTCAATTCAGTTTATCATGTAAGTTTATGAAATTGACTTCTATATGAGTGATGTGTCTCATACTTTAAATATACAATGCTCAATTTTTATCTTCAGCCTCTCTGTCCTACAATAGGTGCCTACGTTAATGCCAGTCAAAAGTTTTACAGCCACTAGCAAGATGTATGTCTGGTTGATTTGTTGACTACCAAGAATTTTGCAGTGTGTAGTTTGCAATATTATGAACCTTCACTTCTTTATTTGCATTCCTTGGCTAATCCATGGTTACAAAGAACAGCCACAAATACTGGATGAATCATGAAACAGTGGGCATTTCAGAAGTTTTGCTGCAGTAACCAAACAAATCAAAGTATTAAATTTAAAGGGAGTCGATTAATGACACTAAACAACACTTAATTTTAAATTTTTCCGGGACATCGTTTCAGAGACTTTGCCTCCATCCTCAACTGGCCATCGACTGGTTCTCATTGGTGTAGTTGACGATATTTTGTCATAGGTCTGCTCTGGTGGCAGTTCAAGGAACTTGCTGAAAAAATCTTTCTTGGGGATGTCGAAATTGTATACCTTGTTCCTATTTTTGAAATGAAGATTTGTTCCCATGTGGATAGTTCTTGTTTTCCTGATGTATAGAATACATCAGAAGAATACAAAACAGAACACAACAAAATCATTGAAATAGCACAAAAGAATGACTTTCCCAAATCATTAGTAGACAAAAAAGTGAACTTAGCAAAAAAGAAGAAGCTAATAAAGGAAACCACAACCCTCTCAGGCTACAGAAACTAATATGATTTTCAAAAAATTCACTTACCATCCATGGGCCTTTGATAAATTCAAAAAAGTCTTCATAAAAACAAAACATTAAACTAGCACCAGTCAACCATTTCTCCTTAAGAAACCTAATTTGCTCAAACATCAAAGATGCCTTCCATCTAACAAAAAATCTGGTATATATCAAACTGAATGTTGTGACTGTAGCCAAATTTATATTGGAAAAACCAAAAAAAATTTAGAAACAAGAGCAAAGCAACACTTTAGAAACATAAAATATAAACAATTAGAAAAATCAGCACTTGGCACGCATTTTTGGGAAAAAAGGCACAACATAAATCCAGAACCAAAACTACTAAAACATACATCAGGAAAACAAGAACTGTCCACATGGGAACAAATCTTCATTTCAAAAAATAGGAACAAAGTAATCAATTTCGACATCTCCCAGAAAGATTTGTTCAGCAAGTTCCTTGAACCACCACCAGAGGAGTCCTATGACAATATCATCAACTACACCAATGAGAACCAGTCAATGGACGGTTGAGGATGGAAGCAAAGTCTCTGAAACATGTTCCGGAAAAATTTAAAAGTAAGTGTTGTTTAGTGTCATTAATCGACTCCCTTTAAATTTAATTTATTATAACAACACTGTTATCATTATTTCCAAGAAAGGAATTGTAAATCAAAGTATATTTAGACACCATAGCAAATAAAGTGCACTCCACATAAACCTGTACCATTTCAATAGGTCATAACTTTTGAACCAATAATAGAACACACGCACAACTTTGGGAGAATATAATACACAATTGGGAGATTACATTACACTATTTACAACTCAGAGAAAATGTTGGAAGTGTCTTCCACCAGCATCTACGGATTGTTGGACCCATTTTCTTTGATACGACTGTAGACACTGAAGTTTATATGGGTATCTTCAATACATTTGTGGAACAGCTGGATGATATCAAATTGAGAGAAGGCTACTTCCAGCAAGATGGAGCAACGTGTCATACATCTAATGACACCATGGAACTTGTAACCAGTTTCTTTGATAATCGAATGATCTCAAAAGGTCTGTGGCCCCCCAGATCCCCTGACCTAACCTCACCAGATTTGTCTTCTGGGGTATCTAAAAATGGAGTGCACAAGAATAGGCCATGGACAATTGATGTACTCAAGGAATCCATTCGAACCGAAATAAGTAACATTGGCGAGAATATTCTCCGTAAAACTTCAGAAAATATGGTGAGACGAGTGCAAACATGTATAGATGCTGGTGGACAACACTTCCAACATTTTCTCTGAGATGTAAATAGTGTAGTGTAATCTCCCAATTGTGTATTATATTCTCCCAAAGTTACACCTGTGTCCTATTATTGATTCAAAAGTTATGACCTATTGAAATGGTACAGGTTTATATGGATCGCAATCTAGTAAATACAAGAATTTTCAATGTTGTCTTTGAAAATGTTACCACATTTCCTGTACCTTAAAATTGTTACTGCACTATGTATTGTCAGTTCTTTAATTCTATAAATTGGA
Source organism: Mantis religiosa (assembly GCA_030765055.1). Taxonomy (NCBI): domain Eukaryota; kingdom Metazoa; phylum Arthropoda; class Insecta; order Mantodea; family Mantidae; genus Mantis; species Mantis religiosa. The sequence goes on from CM060947.1 coordinate 22,719,791, forward strand.
GAGGTTTAAAAAGTATAACATATTTATCAGAACTGTGAACAAATAATTTATTTCCAATGAGTAAGGTCTATGATACAATGAAGCACAAAATTAATATAATTTTGAGTCGAACTAATACTCAATGCTCCACTTATTGCTAGTATTTACCTAGAACGTGTTTCGTTAAGATCTTCCTAACATCATCAGCTGTTGTCAACTAATGGATGTTGGTTTGGTGAACTCCTTGGAGGTGATAGCGGCGTCTCTGTTGGTATCTTGATGAACTTGAAGTTTAGGATCTCTTCCAAGGTACAATCATATAATTCACATTGCAGAATACAATGGATTCAGTGCTGAATTGGTCAAAAAGAAAATTTATAAATTAAAAAGACAACAAAGATGCAAACAAGTAACTACTCTTTCCCCAATCAGCAATAAAACCTCATACAGAAAATTTACATATCATCCCAGAGCTACACACCTTTTCCAAAAAGTCTTCAAATAGCACAATATTACTTTGGACCCATGGAACAAATTTAGTGTACAGCACCTTATGAAATCACACAATGCAAAGGAGATACCCACAGACAAAAGAAAAAAAAAAAAAAAAAATCAGGTGTGTACTAGATAAACTACAAAGGCTGTGTGACATCTTTTACATTGTAAAAACTAAAAGGTACTTGAACATTAAGCTTAAAGACCATTTTAGGAACATCAGGAACAAAGAAATGATAAATTGGTGGTAGCGTACCATTTTTGGAAGGAGAATCACAATATAGAACGAGAAATCCACTTATTAAAAAGTGTCCAAGGTCCAGCTGCATTAACCATGTGGGAAAAAATCTTCATAAAGAAATATGAAAGAAAATTGTTTAATTTCGACACTATCTTTGAAGAAAACCCAAACTTCAAGTTCATCAAGATACTGACAGAGTACAATAGAGAGTACAGAGTACAACAGATACCGACAATTTATTATTTGTAGTGATAAACATGAGAGACAATAATACCACATCATTGTTAGAAGCTATTGATATTATTACCTTTTCATACAGGTATCTATTCTCAAAAATATTCAGTCATATAAGACTTTTCTCTGTAATCAAAAATATTAGAAATTATAAAAAAGTGTTAAACAAAGTTTATATCAAATGTAAAGCACAAATATTAAATAAATTAGACAAATCTGTCCACTTCGGATTTTTATAACAAAGATAACAATTATTAGATACCTTTTGACTCCAAAGCAAGATAGATATACATGCACCTATTTAATATTATGTCACGCTTAATTATCCTTGTATTCATTGCTTAGATATTTACAGAAATGAGAGATTCACACTGCTATTACCATTAGTGACCAAGCTGTATTTCTGTGCTGTTGTTGTGTACTATAAAGTCATACAGGATGCACGAGAAACGCAACATTTGAACAGTGACAGATTGTAATCTTTCTCTATAGAAACATTTCTGCTAAGGTGAATATACCATGGGGCATTGTTGGAGACATTGTCCAATGTTTCAGAAAAGACAGAATCAAATCTTTGCCATAAACAGAACGTCGACAGAAGCTGAGTCAGAGACAGAAGAGGGACTACCTATGAGAAAGGTAATAAGTAATCCTAAAATAAGTGCCACAACTCTGGCAATCACATTACATCTAACTACTTACTTAGAGAGGGAGGCTCCATTGGAAGAGTGGGAGTAAAAAGCCTGATGTAAACAAAAGCAACAGGGTGAAGGGGCCGCAATTTGCTAAATAATTCTGCAAAAAGTACCAAGAATGATGGAATGATGGAATTTTTGTTTATGAAAGCCTCTTTTATATATTTCATACAGAAGCCCAATACAGCACAGCATATAGCTATAACCCAATTATAGGTACATAAACATGCAATAATAAACAGTTCCTTTCTTGGAAGTGTTGAAAACAGTGTTGTTAAAAAAAATTAAATTTAAAGGGACTCGATTAATGACACTAAACAACACTTTCTTTTAAATGTTAAAAGTAAGTGTTGTTTAGTGTCATTAATCGAATCCCTTTAAATTTAATAATAAACAGCCTTACACAACATACCCGTGGAAAAAGAAGAATATTTCAAAGAACAAAAAGCCATACTACACATAGCAGAAGAAAATGGATACAACAAAAGTCTGGTGTTTAAGAAAACTAGAAAAGCTAAACAAAAGAAAACCATTAAGAAAGTAATCACTTTTACAAAAGAAAAAGAAAGCAACAGCATATTCAGTTCATTCACATATCACCCAAAAACATTTAAATTTTTAGAAAGATCTTCAAGGAACAAAATAACATCTTGGCACCTACTAATGGACATTAAATTTTAAAATTGCTAAATTCAAAAACAAAAGATGAAATCTGTACAGTTAACAGATCTGGAATATGCAAAATAAGTTGTAAAAATTGTGAAAAATGCTACATAGGTCAAACAAAAAGGAATCTAACAACCAGAGTCAAAGAGCACTTTAGAAACATCAGATTGAAACAAGAATAAAAGTCAGCAGTAGTATATCATTTTTGAAACGAAAATCATGACATTGATCCAAATCCAAAATATTTAAAAGGAATGATAAACCAAAATAAATTAACAACATGGAAGAACATATTCATATGGAAAAATAAGGATCGTGTAATGAACTTTGAAATCTCACTAGTAGATAATTTGACAGAGAATAGTATGCAATATGCATAGTTGTAATAATTATGTAACACAGTAATTGTAAAGTTTAATGTAAATGGAAACTCAAACAAAGCTAAATTCTCATGTACATACTTTAGAATGTGACAATGTCTAACGCTTGTAACCCACAAGTTTACAGATAATAAAGATTAATAAAGATATGAAGTTCATAGTTCCACCACCAGAGAGAGGAGAGCAGACAACAATAGATGCTATTTGGAGAGAGGTTGAAAATCGAGGCAATGCCATTTGAAGCTAGTCCCTCAATAATATAAAAAAAGTAAGTGACAAGAGTCAATAAACCGACTACAAATAGCTTTTATGATATTTACAACTGATGATGTTAGGAAGGTCCTAATGAAACACGTTCTAGGTAAATACTAGCAATAAGTGGAGCATTAGTACTAGTTTGACTCAAAATTATATTAAATGAAATTATATTTAAAAGTGTCCAGGGTCCACTGAGGTTAGAATTACCAGATATTCATCTTTCAGGATAGGAGAAAACTCCAACATTAAGTCATATCGAACAATGAATGAAAAGATATTCAAGTGAGCCCAGGTTCCATAGAGCTTAGAGTTAATAGACATTTATCTTTCAGGATAAGAGAAAACCTCCAGCATAAAGTCATATCAGACAATGAATGCAATGATTTTCAAATGAGTCTTGGGTACTTAGAGCTTAGCATTATCAGACATTCCTCTTTCAGGATAAGAGAAAGTTAAATCATATTATATAGAAAGTTAAATCATATAGGACAATGAATGAAATGATGTTCAAATAAGTACAGGATCCATAGAGCTTGGAGTTACCAGACATTCATCTTTCAGCATAAGAGAAAATGTCCAAAGTTAAGTCATATAGGACGATGAATGAAATGATATTCCAACGAGTGCAGAGTACTTAGAGCTTAGAGTTAGCAGATAGTCATCTATCAAGATAAGGGAAAACTTCCAAAATTAAGACATATCAGAAGATGAATGAAATGAAGTACAAATGAGTCCTGGGTACACAGAGCTTAAAATTATCAGACAGTCATTTTTAAGAATAAGGAAAAATATCCAGCATTAGTCATATCGGCCGAAGAATGTAATGATGTTCAAATTAGTCGTGCTTATAGTTAGCATACATTCACCTTTCAGAATAAGGGAAGAAACCCAGACAATAAACTTACCCAGATAGCTCACCCTGGCCAAGATTTGAATTCACTAGATCTTGAACATGAGGCAGTCACACTATCACCTATGTTACAGAGGTGGGCACTGTGGAGTGTTTTCTTTTGAGAAGAATTTTCATGAGCAGTTTTCAATGTTTCCTTGAGAAACCACTTTCTCGGGTGAAACATTGTTGCTAAACCTATCTGTTTGGGGTACGACACCAACAGTTAGCTGATATATTTCAGACTTTTCTGTGAAATCATACTGATCATCAACTTTGCTTCCTTCAGCCAGTGGAGGATGGGTAGTGTTATTGTAGGTAACTAAAAATAAATAGTAAGAAAAGGGGATAAGAAGTTAAAATCATCCTTTAGGATTCAAATACAATAATACTGTAAGTGTCAAAGGAAACAAGGAGTCAGCCAATGGAGACTTGGATAAGAATCACGGAAACAGAGACTTGAAACTTTCATGGCGATGATTACTAATTAAGGCTTTTGTGTTACCAACATCACTGGTCCAGAGGAGCCTTAATTGGAGACAGAGAATCTAGTAAAAAAGGAAGGATACCTGAATCAGACATTAAACCCACTAGAGTTGACCAGTTATGTTAGATAAGCAGCCCCTTCTTTAGTTGAACATGGATACTTACAGCTGCACTACTGAAGGGGAGGAATGGGACCTTAGGTAATTTCCAAATTTCTTCCTTTAAACCTTAATATAGAAGAATTAAAGGCTCTCTACTCTGTTAGATAACAGTTACCCTTGTGACTCTCTGGCTGTCATTAAGATTTTCACATTTGTAGAACTATTACTCTATTTTATATCAAAGATTAATTATTAAAATATTTTTGCATCCAAACACTCTGCTACTTATATTTCATGCATATTCATTCATTCATTTGTAGAATTACAGTAAAAGTTGGTTGGTATCTAATGCTAAGCAGTAGACAATGGCGCCATTTGCTCTCTTGCACTCCAGTATTTTGAGGTTATGTTGGTACGTTGACTAAATGTTGGACAGTGGAGTAGGTTATTTCCATCCATATCTTCTTTAAGTATGCAGAAAGGATACAGAGGAGATCTCACTATAGCAATCCTGAATAAATGTTTATTGAGACAGTCATGTCCTGTTAGAAGTCTAAAATTTGCTACAGAGCATTTTTTTGCTAATGTATTGATTCTAGTCGTATTGTTGAATAGATTTTCCCATAGTTTTCCTTTTGTTTGTATTATATTATCTTCTTTAATTTTTTTATTATATATTGACATAATTATTCCTTTGATAGACTGATAATTTAGTGGCTCAAATAACCTTGACCTAATTTTACTGCCTTTTTTGGCTAAAAAGCCAGTTGTTTCATTACCATGTATTTTACAATATGTTGGTTTACATTGAAGTATTAATCTTTTCAAAGAATAAAAACTGAAAGAAGCATAGAGACAGTGCAGCACAAGTTAAAATAAAAGTGAATCGAGAAGATATTGACACATTGCTTCACTCACACTGTTTTTCACAGGACATGTTTCAAGAGCTGTTGCTCCCATCATCAGCTGAGTCTCGAGTAGTTCAAATTGTAGTGTAGGAAAACACTACACAAACCCAGTGCTAGAATGGACTACATTATGAATGTGTCAGAATATTCAATACTGTTCCAGAATTCTTAAAATTACTATCTTCAGGGAAAATGGATAAGTGTAAGTCTGCTCTTAAAAACTATCTAGACAGCAAGGCCTATTACTCGGTACAGGAATTTATGGATGATTGTTTAAGTGTCCTGTACAGTAAGGGAATGTAATGTATCATTGTACTGGTTTAATGTATTGTTATCTCCATAAACAAATGGTTATCACATTTTCTTGGATGATTAATTGTATATTATGTGTAGCAGTAATAGTTCTTAAATGTGTTCCTCTTTCAGTAAAATGTTAGAGATGTGATATGTTTGGTGGTGGTGGTTGGTGGTGGTGGTAATAAAGGAGTAAAAAAAATTAATAACAAAGGAATAAAAGGAATTAAAAAAGCATGTTTTGATGTATGGGGTGGTACTTAAAATGATTTATATTGATTTGGTGAGGTTGTTTTCTGTATGACATGTTCAATGTCTTAGAGCGTTGCTCAGTGACAGGGCCAAATGAAGAAAACAAACAAACAAACAAACAAATATGGTTTGTTAGAAGCTTACACTGGAGCTTTCCTTTGAATTACTAGCAAGAAATACTTTATATATAAGAATGCACTTTAATCATTGTGCCCGCCCTGTTAGCGTAGATGGCAGCGTGTCTGCCTCATGTTCAAGAGGTCCCGAATTCGAATCTCGGTCAGGGTGAGCTACCTGGATAAGGTTTCTTCCGGGATTTACTCTTATCCTAAAAGACCAATGTCGGGTAACTCTAAGCTTCATGGACTCTGGGCTTATTTGAGCATCATTTCACCCACTCCATTCATTGTCCAATATGACTTAATGTTGGAGGATGTAAATTACCCCAAAAAAAATTATTGTATGTTTCGTGAAAATCAATAATAAAATGACATAACATTTAAGTAGGTAGAGTCAGAACTGAAAAATTCAATACGATAGCTGGGATTTGAACCAGGAATCTTCTGGCCTCTGTCTGATTGTTTTTAACTATTGAGCTACCATGGCCAACATGCTAGCATGACATTAAATTCTCCAACAGACTTGTATTTTTCCCAGTAAACCACTAAAAGCTCTTATATACAATGATGTATGTAACATTTGTGGCAACTAACTCTGTTTAAGTACTTAAGTCGCAGGCATCATAGTTATCACTATTAGGTTATATGAAGCCTGTGATTTACTGCATAGTAAATCATCACAAATGGTGCATCTCATTGTATATGAGAACCCCTAGTGGTTTACCAGGAAACATACAAGTCAGCTGGAGAATATAATGTCATGATAGCATGTTAGCCATGGTAGCTCAATGTTAGAGAGCAATTGGACGGAGACTGTGAGATTCTTGTTTCAAATCCTGGCTATGGCATTTGATTTTTCTGTCTGACACTACCTATCCAATGCTTAGCTACCGTGGCTAGTGTGGAAGAATGATTAATTTCCATGATATAACCTTGCTCAGCATGCCTGTTAAATTGGTGTAATAAAAACAGAAGTAACAATGTGTATATGTCACAAATTAGAACAATTGTGTCATATAAACATATGGTTAGGAGGTAAGAGAGCGATAGATATTATGAAACTGAATCCTTTTAGGCTGCTGTTTGATACAAGGAATATCATATGTGTTTTTGTTTATTTTTCTTGTACATCAACTACTTTTAAGAAATACATATATTTAGACTCATGAATTCTATGAGGAATATTTACTACACAGATGTAGAAAGTACACTTATATATTATTAACTTATTATTTTTAATACTGTACAGTCTAATTCATAATTAATAAGTTATATTAAAAATAAACTCTTGTATTACAAGTTGTATTTCTTCAAAGTACAGAACAAAGTAACAGGTCTTGAGGTGAATACTGATATTACTATAATTACAATAAATTATACTTATTTGTCACAAATTTCACTTATCTTTTTAAGAACATTGACAAACTATCCACAGAATTCAAGAGAATAGTTTTGCAAATCCTTATTTGCATCTTTGGTCTGTTTATTGCTGTTGTTATCATTATAGCTGCTAGGGGATGGATAATTTTATTGCCAAACTCTGAAAATAGAAAATTAAAGACAGAATTAACTGGTCATATTCTAAAATACATTAAATGATTTCTATTTTTTAAGTTAAATATTTTGTTATAAACATTAAATATATTGGTTAATTTAATTCCTATAATAATTTAACTTTTGGATTTACTTCATGGTTAAATGACCAAAAATAATCTGTCAAGGCCGATTTATTAGTCTGTTTATACCTAATATTTCTAAAATGTTTTTTAATTTCAGTTTCTAAATAACATTTGGTCATTCCAATGTAAACCTAGTAGCAATTTAAGCAATTAAATTGATAAATACCAGTATATTTTTCACAGAAATATAGTAAATGTTTTATATTACATTTATTTAAAGGAACCAAAATTATACCAAATTCTTTAAAAAAAAATTTGAAACTGATTATTAGCCTAAGGATTAGTCCAAGTAAATTTTTTAAAATTATAATCATATTTTACTTTTTTAAGAGTAGAAATATCATTAAGTACAGCTTCTCCATCCCTGGACTGGATGCTTATCACTTCCTGAAAAGGCCATAGAGTTAAGCATGGCCAAAAGCTTGAGCAAGTTCATAAATATTGCACGGTGAGGGGGAACGATTTGTTGAAAGGGAACAAGTATGGACTTGGTTTCATGGACTTATTAGGATGGGTTCTGGGTTTGTAACTAGCTCAAGATCTTTGCATGGATCTCTTATCTTAGGAGTGTTACACACCAAACTGCTTCGCTTTTCCCCTTCTTTATTCGTTCTTGCTTTCTCTAATTGTTTGGGGTTTCACACACATACGCATTTGCCTACACGTATTGCTTAGTTTTACATCACATTCCTAACACCACTGCTTCTGTCGATGTTCTCAACAAGAGCACGCCTGGTAGAGCACTGACTTGTCTCCTGGTTTTCCAGTTAACACTACCCTTTCACTCTTGAGAATAATGATGTACCCCTTCTTACCTGTCTTTGTTAGTTTGGTTTCGCTATGAATTACCCTTATTCCAATGTGTAAGGACTATGATATAATGAAGCACAAAATTAATATAATTTTGAGTCGAACTAGTACTTAATGCTCCACTTATTGCTAGCATTTACCTAGAACGTGTTTCGTTAGGATCTTCCTAATATCATCAGCTGTTGTCGACTAATGGATGTTGGTTTGGTGATCTCGTTGGAGGTGATAGGTGTGTCTCTGTTGATATCATCAAGTTCATCAAGATACTGACAGAGACGCACCTATCGCTTCCAATGAGTTCACTAAACCAATGTCCATTAGTCGACAACAGCTGATGAAGTTAGGAAAATCCTAACGAAATGCATTCTATGTAAATACTAGCAATAAGTGGAGCATTGAGTACTAAAAGTATAAAATTAAAAGAAGCGTAGAGACAGTGAAGCACAACTTAGCACAAAAGTGAATTGAGAAGATATTGACACACTGCTTCACTCACACTGTTTTTTCACAGGACATGTTTCAAGAGCTTTTGTTCTTATCATCAGCTGGAACTTGACTAGTGCAAATTGTAGTGCAAATTTTCACTAGTCGAGTTCCAGCTGATGATGAGAGCAAAAGCTCTTGAAACATGTGCTGTAAAAAAAACAGTGTGAGTGAAACAGTGTGCCAATATCTTCTCAATTCACTTTTGTGCAGTGAGTACTAGTTCAACTCAAAATTATATTAATTACCCTTATGCCTAACGGTACTTCTTCCTGTCTGCCTAAACTAGGAGTGTTCTACTTCAACGGCTGGTAACTCAAGAAGCTCTACGTAATAATCATTACCATGAAAGTTTCAAATTTTACGGTAGAAACATAATTTACATCTCTTTTTATATTTAAATTTTTCAGTCCTTTTATGTATAAAATCTTTATTAAGGCAGTATTAATGTTAACTTTCAATTTAAAGGGAGTCAATTAATGACACTAAACAATACTTACTTTTAAATTTTCCTAGAACATGTTTCAGAGACTATTTGCCTCCATTGCCAATCGGACATTGACATCATTGACATTGACATCATTGACATCTGGTTGACAATGGAAACAAATAGTCTCTGAAACATGTCCCAGGAAAATTTTAAAGTGAGTTTTGTTTATTATCATTAATCGACTCCCTTTAAATTTAATTTATTACAACAACACTGTTTTCAACACTTCCATGAAAGGAATTATCAGTATTAATGTGTTTATATTGTCTATTAAACTCCTCTTTACTTAGAGGTGTATTTATTAGCCTATAAATTGAACTATTAAAATAGCAAATTTATGTGAAAAAGGTTTAAAACTTTTATTTTTTATGTAATTATCAATATGACTTGATGTTCTATAAATCTAAATTTTAGTTTATTGTTACTTCTTATTATCTTTAGACCTAGAAAAGGTAGGCATCATCAATTTCAGTTTCTAATGTGAATTTTATAGTTTTATCTTGTAAATTTAGAAGTTTTAAAACAGTTATGTTTATTTCAATGTGGAAGGACTATGATACAATGAAGCATAAAATTAATATAATTTTGAGTCGAACTAATACTCAATGCTCCACTTATTGCTAGTATTTACCTAGAACGCATTTCGTTAGGACCTTCCTAACATCATCAGCTGTTGTCGACTAATGGATGTTGGTTTGGTGAACTCATTGGAGGCGATAGGTGCGTCTCTGTCAGTATCTTGATGAACTTGATGTTTAGGTTTTCTTCAAAGCTAGTGTCGAAATTAAACAATTTTCTTTCATGTTTCTTTATGAAGATTTTTTCCCACATGGTTAATGAAGCTGGACCTTGGACACTTTTTAATAAGTGGATTTCTTGTTCTATATCATGATTCTCCTTCCGAGAATGGTATGCTATCGCCGATTTATCTATTTCTTTGTTCCTGATGTTCCTAAAATGCTCTTTAAGCCTAATGTTCAAGTTCCTTTTAGTTTTTCCAATGTAAAAGTTGTCACAGCCTTCGTAGTTTATCCAGTACACACCTGATTTTTGTCTGTGGGTATCTCCTTTGTATTATGTGATTTCAAAAGGTGTTGTATACTAAATTTGTTCTGTGGGGCAAAAGTAATATTATGCTCTTTGAAGACTTTTTGGAAAAGGTGTGTAGCTCTGGGATGATATGTAAATTTTCTGTATGAAGTTTCATTGCTGATTGGGGAAAGAGTAGTTACTTGTTTGCATCTTTGTTGACTTTTGAATTCATCAATTTTCTTTTTGACCAATTGAGCATTGAATCCATTGTATTCTATAATGTGAATTATATTATTGTACTCTTTGATATCTTCCATCTTGTTTAAAGATACATTAACGAGCCTGTAAGTTAAACCGTTGATAACAGTATGCTTGTGTTTTCTTGGGTTATATCCATCTGCTTTTATGAAATTTTCTGTGTGTGTTTCCTTTCTACGTATGCCAAATTCAAGTTTTGTATGTTTTCTGTTAAGTTTCAAATCTAAGAAAGGGATTTCAGTGTTTGTCTCTTTTTCTATGGAAAATTTTATTGCAGGATTTTGTAAATTAAGTAGTTTTAATGCATCATTCACTTGTTTCTCATTTACTATTGCCCAAATGTCATCCACATATCTATACCAATGTTTGATAATTAGTAGGAATGCCTTTGTGATATGGGTTTCCAAAAAGCTCATGAAGAGGCCTGCCAACTTTTGGAAGGAGAATCATGATATAGAACGAGAAATGCACTTATTAAAAAGTGTCCAAGGTCCAGCTGCATTAACCACATGGGAAAAAATCTTCATAAAGAAATATGAAAGAAAATTGTTTAATTTCGACATTACCTTTGAAGAAAACCCAAACTTCAAGTTATCAAGATACTGACAGAGACTCACCTATCACCTCCAATTTGTTCACCAAACTAACATCCATTAGTCGACAACAGCTGATGATGTTAGGAAGGTCCTAATGAAACACATTCTAGGTAAATACTAGCAATAAGTGGAGCATTGAGCATTAGTTTGACTCAAAATTATATTAATTTTGTGCTTCATGGTATCATAGCCCTTACACATTGAAATTAAAGGGAATGCTGATATCACTTCTGATATTTAAGCCTGTATTTCCTACACTTTTTCATCTGTACTTCAAAAACACAGGACAATTGTATACAATGTACAAGCAGTCAGCTCATATCATGGAGCAGGCTTGTCCTTGCCAAAATAAATCAAAACTGACACATACCGTACAAAGTGGCAAGAGGATCTAACATAACCGCTATACTACCACTCTGTAACAATACACACAGATATAATAAGTTACTTCTTATATGCACATTTGAAGCAATTTAGTGACTATAATGTTTAAATTAATCAAAAAATCTTTTTGTAGTCAGTTTTTGTCAATTGTATTTTTAGTTTTCAAGGACTGTTTTGGAAGCTGTTGCTTCCATTCTCAACCTTGATTTTAATATACTACTTATTTTTCAGTAATCAAATATTTGATCCTACCTTAACCTTAACCATTTCCATAAATTTGTTCCATGTTTTAACCTCCAAATCTTCTTTTCCATAAGACTTGTTAGACTAATCAATTATGTGTGTTTGGAGGAATTTATTAACATTCAAAATAATTGAAAAAAGTATTTTTAGTCAGTTTTTAACAATCCGTCACTTACACTTTTATTTTTTGAGGGATTAGTTGTAGAAGCTGTTGCTTCAAGTTTGAGAATGGAAGCAACTTCTGAAAGTGACTACAGATAGCTTTTCTAATTACTTCTTAAGAAATCTTTGAAAATTTATAAGCAATTAAAGACAGAATGGGGTAGGGAAAAATATATAGATCAATGTGACAAAACTGGAAGAGAAGGCATAGCATGGATGAGAGTAATCAAGGCTTCGCGGGTGATCATTCGTGACAAATTAATAAACATCGAGCTTTTGGCCATTGTAAATTCCATGGCCTTCTTCAGGATCTGAAGAAGGCCATGGACGTTTATTAATTTGACACGGATGATCACCCGCAAAGCCTTGATTAGTAATGCTCGCCGTGAAAGCTTCAAGTCTTACATTAGGAATATTATATCTAAAAGGGTTGAGAAGTAATGAGGTAGGGATATGTGAATTTTGTGGAGACGAAGAAAGCACTGTTCATTACCTGATAGAATGTAAGGAGTTAACAAATTACAGAGAAAAATATGGGATAAGAAATGGGACAGTGTAAGTAAAGAGATATTGGCGGTACACATGCTAACAGGGATGGGAGAAAAGAAAAATAGATATATAGGAGATGTCTTATATAGGATAAGAGAAAAGTGGATTAGGATAAGAGAAGCGAAAGTCAAGAAAAAATGACACCAAGCTGCTCAGGAAAACCAAAGGCTTCTAGCCAGGGGACCTGAATCAGCGAGTAAATCTTGAGTCAGCAATTTCATGTATTTGTACCAGATGTATAATACAGCATGTTCTATGTTAAATTTTAATGTACTTAAATTGTAATGGAAACTGTACAAATAAATATCAAATAAATTACTTCTTATATTTTATTATATTTAACTGTCAAGAAGTTAGTGCTGCTACAACTAGTGTTACAAAACTTATTTGTACCCACATGCATCAAACATGTGGCAGGTTATTTACAACATGATCACTCTTGCCTGAGAGACAGCCTTACGTGCTGAATCTGTCAACTTCATGTGACTGATAAGTAATGCATATGGCATATTTTAAACAGTTAAAAATTAAAAATTGAAGCTTTTGGGTAATCAGTGGCAAAGATAATATTAGCCAAATTTAATTTTATCATCAAACTGTATTCATTAAATTTTGATTGATTGAAGTACTGACATTATTAGTTGTGTAATAGTTCTCTTTCAGTTAAGACTAGTATAAAATTTAACTGCTATCTTTTCAAATTCTTACAATGTTTGTCTAATGTCCATGTTCATTTGCTAATTCTCTTAAAGAGTTTTGAATTAGACATTAGGCATTCCGCTACTCTGCTTACTTAAGGAGAGCCCAAATATTCACCAAACATTTCAGATATTCACTTTGCCATTCATTCTGTTCTCTCTTTAAGAGTAGAAGTGTCGGCTGGAGTTTCAACGGTGCATGGCAGGATGATATGCTCCTGGTGTACACTCCCTCCTTTGGTAGGCCGATTTCCGGTCTCCGGACCGACCTGGTGGGCCGTATCAGGACCACGGAGGATGTAATGCCAGTTGTGCTGGCCTGCCGGGGCGTTTCCAACTCATACATATTACGACCCTGCCCTATGCTCTATCGTGACTCCTTGTGTCGACCGCCCTCTGTATCCTCTTACCTCATCATCTCTCCCAGAGATGCCCCACTTGGGGTTTAGGTACAATAGATCACAGGTTTCGGTGTTGAATCCACTCCGTAGTAACCCTACTCGGTAGATGTGAAGGTATTGCATTCCTCCCAAAAATACGATGCCGACATTTCACTGGAAATAGCCGTTTTGAGGTCCCTGGAATCCAAAAGAAATGTAATTTTGGAAAAACGTGTGTTAGTGTATAATTCAGAAACAGAAAGTTAAACATTCTTATACTACATAAGATATAATAATTTGCAACCAACTGCAATTATCTTTTTAAAAAGGCATAAATTCTAAACCATAATTATGATTTTTTTAAACAGGATAGTTAATTGAAGTTCTTTTTGCAAATTATTATATTTTATTGCAATATTTGTATTGATTCTCTATTAGTAGCATCATTTTTAACTTTCACTGCGTGACATTGTTGTGTTGCTGCCACAGGCCGGAGCCGGACGTTCGACAGGAGAGAAAAAGGCAGAGAGGCTCTAGAACGTTCTGCTCATTGTTGTTGACACGAAAATCCTCGGAAGGTCTGCTGCTTTCTAAAAAGAATGGCTGGGGAGGTATAAATACCCACATGGTGTTAGAAGCGACAGTTTGTTATTGCTACAGTCGACGATAGAAGTGTACCGCAGTGATTTCATTTGTTTTCGTGCAGCAAAACACCGTGCCAGCTTTTAAAACAGCTGATTGTCAATTTCACGTATTTTTACTGCATCAAAGGTTGTTCTAAATTTCTGCAAACCAAATTTCGGAATCCACGTATCCCACGCAGTCACTATATCATCACCAAAATTCGTATTTGAGTTCAATGATGTGACTAATATTTTCCCTTATGTGAGACCGGCTTTTTTTTTTTTTTTTTTTTTTTTTTTTTTTTTTTTTTTTTTTTTTTTTTTTTGTAATTTCTGAACTATTCTTTCAAGATACTCCGTGTTATTTGAATTTTCCAACACATATTTTTCTCAGATGAAAAGTTGTTATTCATTTCTCATCTCTAACTTATGCAAACAGCCCGCCTCAGTAGCGTAGATGATAGTATGTCTGCCTCACGTTCAAGATGTTCCGAGTTCGAATCCCGTCGGGTGAGTTACCTGGATAAGGCTTTTTCCAGGGTTTTCACTAATCCTGGAAGACAAATGTCGGATAACTCTAAGCTCTATGGACCCCGGGCTCATTTGAGTACCATTTCACCCATTCCATTCATCGTCCGATATGACTTAACGTTGGAGGACGTCAATTAAAAAACAAATTATGCAAACAGAACAAAAATTCAAAGCCACCACATAACTGCAACTTTAGAACATTTTACTATCAATTAAAGTCTACTGTATTCTTATATTACCAATGGCGAGGCGTGTCTTTCTAAACGACGGAAGCTCCAAGTAAACAGAGAATAATGACTCAAAGAACTAAGGCTACTCTTCAGTACTCTTTCTATTGTACAGTCACACGTAGGTCCTTCTTGCTTTGCAAGACTGCTCACACTACAATCTTCCCCTCCGATCAGACGCTCCAATTTTCGCTACAGCTGGCCCACAACGCATGAGCTGTTAGTCTAAAATGGTAAAAAAATATACAA
This sequence comes from Mantis religiosa, assembly GCA_030765055.1. Lineage (NCBI taxonomy): Eukaryota > Metazoa > Arthropoda > Insecta > Mantodea > Mantidae > Mantis > Mantis religiosa. Next base: position 22,735,182 of record CM060947.1, read on the forward strand.
TTCACGCACTTTTGCTAAGAACTTAAAACCTCACAAGAATTTTCTATATGTCACCATTAAATACAATCTACGTAAAATACCATTGTTAATGCTATTGAAATATACTTACAGATGTATGTATAAGTGTCACATAAAACAAACCAAAGAAAGCTTTTCTTCACACGCTACAGAAACTTCACGTGACAAAATCTGTCACTGCTTCCTATCAAAGAGTTCCGTATTGCTTCCGCAAACTACGGCGTATTTTATTCAAGGTTACGAATGAGTCAATACAGTAAGATTCCGGAATTGCGGAATTGGTCACTTGAATCTAAGCAGCTGTCAAATTGTCCGCAGCACTGCGGATGTTCGCAAGTAAAGTTTAAAAAGTGTATCCAGAGCCAGTAAAATATTGTTTGGCAAGATCTTTTTCTTCTTTTTCTCCTGAAATTCTTTGGGAAGCGGAGCTTAGGCACTTTATTACCAACATCCGCATTTGAGTTCAGTATGTTACCAATATTTTCATGAAAACCCTTTTGTTCCAAACTATCCCTTATATGAAGCTTTTCTTCCTCTCTCCTTCCCTCTCTCCCTCCCTCTCTCCCTCCCCCTCCTCCCCTCTCCCCCTCCCTCTCTCCCCCTCCCTCTCCTCTCTCTCTTTCCTTATTTCCTTCTCTCTTTCTCGGCCACGCCGTGGCTCAGTGGTTAGACCGCTTGGCTCTCACCAAGGCGGCCAGGGTTCGATCCGAGGCGACCGCAAAGTGAGATTTGTGGTGGACAACACGGCGCTGGGGCGGGTGTTCTCCGGGACCTCCGGTTTCCCCCGCCATATCATTCCACTGGTGCTCCATCTTCATCTCATGTATCATCAGTGTCACCGCCTGCGGTGCCGTATGTAGTAAAAGCGGGCGTTAAACATCACACATTTCATTTCTCTCTTTCCTTCTTTCCTTCCCTCTCTCATTCTTTCTTTCCTTCTTTCTTCCTTTCTTCCTTCCTTCCTTCCTTCCTTCCTTCCTTTCTTTCATTCTTTCTTTCTTTCCTTTGTTCTCTCTTTCTTTCTTTCTTTCTTTCTTTTTCTTTTAATATTTGAACTACATTTTCAACACATTTCTTGTTATCTGAGATTTCCAGTACTTATACTTTTCTCAGAGAGAAAGTCGTTATTCATTTATTTTTATCTCTAAGTCATGCAAAGAGAATAGAATTTCAAAGCCACCACCTAACGACGTCTAAAACATCTGACTATCACTTGAAGTGGTCGACCGTAATATTCCCATATTACGATAATATTTCCCGATTAACATTAAGCGTTTGCAAGATTAGAAAAATTCAAGTGAGCACAATACATCTCATATATAACGGTGATCGCAGCATACATATTGTCACAACTTTGCTAATAACGCTTGATGTGGATCGATAAGCGATCGGTCATTCCCAACTCTGACTCATTTATATGAGATACATTAACATAAACGTGATACAAAAATGAAGGGGTGGGGGGAGAGATGGAGGAGGAAAGTAAATTGTTAAATTGTAGGTGCGTGACGACAAAGCCTAGCAAGTAACCTGCCTAGTGAGGTCGACCAGTACCACAGCCACGGTCATCAGAAGCGGACCTTCCAGCTGCGGATCACAACCAGTGAGTTTACTTACTCTTTGCTTTCGTTTGTCATTTGTTGTCGCACCGAAAGAGCGAACGGGTTAACTCGTCCCCTGCATCATCTTCCTTCTTGTTTTTACTTATCACGTTGCTTATTTGCGCTATTCTTTTATTTTATTTGGTTCTGAAGTCACATATGTGTTAGAATAAAGCCGGTAAATTGCCACATGTTTCATTAATTAGTATATTTTATAATAAAGCACTAATTGTTGGAAATGTAGGTGTATTAATCCTTGACACTTTTGGATAACATAAATGCACCAAAAGCAATAAAACAGTTTTGTATTTAACAACTTAAATTTTTCCAATGTTTTACGCGATTCTCTCAACAGAACCTCAAATACCGGTCAGTAATTTCTAATGTACCAGATAAAGGCCTTTTTTCTTGTTTTAGTTAACTATTCCATTTATATCCAACCCTTAACCTCAATGATATCATTGGAACGTATTACCTATCAGCAGTGGTATATGTCATCTTTTACACAGGGCGTTTTGGGTCTTTAGGTTGTGTACATTAAGTGGTATTCAAATTCAGTAGATTCCAAAGATGCGGCACCAACATTTCCAGGAAAATACCCAATTCCCAAACAACATTTTATATGGAATATTTTTCAACATTTTGATTTTCTCGAAAATGACTGCAGTGATTTTGATTGAAGTCAGGTTTACTTAACACGGAGGTAATTTTGTATACTATTGTATATTTAGTAAACAAAAGCAGTAGACAAAAATGCTCTACACAAAAATGAACTCTTTAAAATACAAAATTTATTTAAAGTGGCCCTTTTTGGCGTCAGTTATTCGAATATTTTAGCATAAATAATTGGAACTGTCCTCTAATATTCAGTAGTTTTCCTGAGTTACTAGAAAGATGATATTCCATTATCACTGTTCACTTTGATCACATCTATATGGAGGCACATTGGGTATGTGTACGTAATTGTTTTGGAGGTCTATAGATATGAGTTGGAGTGCCGTGTTGCATGAAGATAGTGTTTCCCATTCCTCACTCTAGAGATGACGGAGTTCTGTAACTTTCTCCCCTTTACTTTTGCAGTCTTATTCCATTATTATCTTCTTCGAAGATATGTGGGTAACAGATGAATTGTGATGTGAAGCCACACCACACTAACTTTTAAATCATGAAGATCTTCTTGGTTCAGAAGTCTAATTATTGGTGTAGAGTCATGAAATATGGCACATGTATCATACTGATCGTGTAATCAATGTGGCCTCCATGATCTGCAGATCTCAATCCCACCAACTTTTGGTTGTGAACTTTTTTTGTGGACATCTTTTCATATTTTGCAATAATATCAAATGTAGTTTCCACGATTTTGGTTTTACTCCAACCTTTTTTAAAATGAAATGTCTGATACGATACACTTCCTAATCTCTTATTGAAATTCAGAACGGTATTTCAAAAAGAAACATTGTAAAGGATTTATATACATTTAAATTGCTCAGAATGTTACAGCATATGAGTGCTGAGGATACCTTTTGAAAAATTATATTTAAGAATCAAACTTTTTTAAATACCAAGAGAGTTGAAAACAATCCACATGTCAGTTATTTAAATATGCATGTTTATTTTCCCAAAATCATGATATCTGTCTTGTGGATTATCTGATTAATTAGCATATTAAAGGTAATCAACATAGTTTATATTTGATAAAAATTTAGTGCACTTATTATGTAATACAGTTTTTTATAAAAATTTTGGATAAAAAGTGCATCTCGGATACTCTGATGGATGTAAGTCAAAAAATATTTGGGAATTCACTCAACCTCGAGCAATCTTTTACTTGGAAACTTGTCGTTTTCCTTCAAAGTTGCTTTAACAATTATGAATAAATGAACATAGAGATGTAATAAAAAATGTATATTTTGAATTTTCTTTAGATAATCTACGAATTTCTCGGTTACTGAATTACACAGGGTGGTCCATATTAAGAATTACAGGTGAATATCTGTTAAATGGATAGAAAAAAAGGCTTACGCCAAGAATTTCAAATCTTATTGGAGATTATTCCAAATTGTAATATCAAAAATGTTGTCACAGAGCCTTTTAGGGGTCGCGCGGACAGAAGGCTACCTTTCAGGGATTTAGGGGTTTATGGGTGAACTTGAGCGGCCGTCAATAGGTTGAATCTGAAAATGCTAGGGACCCGTACTTGCTTGCGCATGGAGTCTCTCGGATCTGGTCCCCTTCCGGTCTCTTACCCCATCCCTTCATCCGAGGGTTAACATTCAAAACACAAAAGATGTTCTGCACCATTTTGAAAGTCCGTCTGTAACATGTACATTTATCTTTACCATAAACAAACGGTAGAAAAAAATAAAATATGCTTTATACACAATGTATATTTATACCTTCATTTTGGGCCAATAGTTTTACTTCCTTAAATACAAAAAATGTCTACAAGGAAAGTTCTAACGGTTTATGCACTCCATTAACAATAGTGTGATAGTGAATCAAGAGGTTTTTTATCTACGAGTGGATAAATAAGTCTTGATTCACTAGTATCATGCAATGTTTTATCCAACGTTTAGCCTAAGCATTAAAAAGCCTTACTGCTTTCTAATTAACCTATAATAAAGTAGGAAAATTTTATGTAATTTTATTTTCTGGAATATAGGGCTATTTAGAACAAGGCCGGCTGGATGCGTGTTACCAACACAGTTGGCTAATACCTAATATGAGAGATGTTGGCTACATTTACGAATGTATTGCCAGTAGCGTGTGAACATATAGCAAAATATTTGTTAATTACTGAATGATTAGAAGCTGTAGCTGTAGTTACAGATTTACATTTCATTACTAAATGTTAAAACTACAATATACGAGGGCTGTTAAATAAAGAATGATAATAATTTTTTACGCTTATACATTTTCGCACTAAAATTCAGTCTTATTATATTCTGTTAGCTTCATGTGAAACAAACACGACGTAGTAGTTTCATTGTTGGTACTCCTGGTTCCCGCCTGTGAGAACCAGGTAAGTTCAGATATGTTCAGTATCGCCTACCGCTGTAATGAAGATATCACGCAAGGAACAATATGCGGCTTTGAAATTCTGCTTTCGTCTCAACAAATCTTCAGTTGAGGCCTATAAAATGTTACAAGAGGCCTATGGAGAGTCTGTTCTTCTCTACAGCACAACTCGAAGGTGGTTTAAACTGTTTAAAGAAGGGAAACAGTCAATTTCAAAGGAAGGTGGACCCGGTGATCTAGTTACTGCTCTTACGAAAGAAAACATCAACACTGCTGGTGCCATTGTGAGAGAAGATTGACAAATTACCTTAAGATTACTTTCTGAAATACTGAACATTTCATTGGGTGCCACCCACACGTTTGTGACAGAAACATTACACATGAGACGTGTTTGTGCGCGATGAGTTCCAAGACTGTTGATTCCCGAACAAAAAGACATTCGCATACAGGTCTGCATGCAGTTAAAGTTGATGTTAGAGGAAGATCCGAAGTTTCTGTCAAACGTAATCACTGCTGACGAAACTTGGCTACATCATTTTGATCCTGAGAGCAAACAGCAAAGCTCAGTGTGGAAATCTCCTTCATCACCAACCCCCTAAAAGCAAAAGTGGTTGTTTCTGCTGGGAAAATTATGGTCATCTCATTCTTTGATATTCATGGAATGGTTTATCAGCATGTTGTACCTGCACACACATCAGTAACTGGACAATACTACAGGAATGTTCTGAAAATATTGCCAGTCCATATTAGGCGCTTAAGACCACATTTCCGTGAAGCAGGCTGGATGCTGCACCACGATAATGCGCGGCCGCATATTGCCAATGTTGTTGCTGAATATCTTGCAAAAATCAACGTGAAGTACATTCCTCACCCTCCCTATAGTCCGGATTTAGCCACATGTGTTTTTTTTTCTATTCCCTAACTTGAAGAAACGCCGTCGTGGGAAGCATTATCCATCATCAGAAGCAGTGGTGAAGGCTGCGGAGGAGATTTTGAAGGATCTCTCAAAAATGGTATCTAGCATGTCTTTGAAGACTGGCAGAAACGCTAAGACAAATACATCGCATTCAGGGGAGACTATTTTGAGAAGGACCATCAAAATTATGAGGATAAGTAAAGGTACGTTGTCCAAAAAAATGTTATCATTCTTTATTGAACAGACCTCGTAAATTATACTCGAAATGTAGGCCAAGTGATTGTATTTTGTTCATACTTTGGTTAAAGTGAAATTTTATCCATCCTTAATATTACAGTGTTACTTTAGTATGTTAATTTCCTTTGACAACTTTACAAGTAAGATTTGGATAAAAACTGTAATTTTAGCGTTCTCTTCACTCCAAGGAGATAAGCAGCAAACTTTATCACATCAAATAATTCGAGACACCGATTAAATTACGAGCAAATTGTATGTAAATATTTGCACAAATGAATTTAATTAGTGGCACAAAGTTTGTGAAATGAGGTAAAGTTACGCTGAAACATTTGAATTGCAAATTGGATCTCTTGTTAACGATTCATAAGTTTGAGAAGAAGTTTGTCTTTCTAACACTTTTATACCTCCATAAGGTCTGTCGTGTTTCGAAAACTAAAATGGTGTTATCGGTAAAGGACTATATTAACAATGTTTGTTTTAGATTTTACTGCTTATCATATCATTAGAGAAGTGTCTGCAAACGTTCCGGGTTTAACTGTACCTAATGACATTTTAACGACTACCAGAATTAAATCCATTTTTTATTATTATTATGATCATCATCCTCATTAGTTTCATTAGTTTAACAGAACAAAGGCTAAACGTAAATATCGTATAACTTTGCTTACTATACATAGAAAGTTTCCAAAGCAAATAATAATTGTGCTCTCTGCTCAAAATATGTAAACCGCAGTGTTGTAAAAACCATAAACTTTTCTCACAAGAAAAACTCATTTGTAACAAAATAAATCTTTGGAATTTAATCCACAGCTATCTTGTTAAGACATAAGGGACTTTTTTAATTAGCGAACCCCAACGTTAAGTCATATCGGAATGAATGAAATGGTGCTCAAATAAGTACAGGGTCCATAGAGCTTAGAGTTACCAGACATTCATCTTGCAGGATAAGGGATAACCTCCAACGTTAAGTCATATCGGACGATGAATGAAATAATGTTAAAATGAGTACAGGGTCATATAGCTTAGAGTTACCTGACATTCATCTTTCAGGATAAGGGAAAACCTTCAACGTTAAGTCATATCGGACGATGAATGAAATGATGTTAAAATGAGTACATGGTACATAGAGCTTGGAGTTACCAGACATTCATCTTTCAGGATAAGGGAAAACCTCCAACGTTAAGTCATATCGGACGATGAATGAAATAATGTTAAAATAAGTACAGGGTCATAGAGCTTAGAGTTACCTGACATTCATCTTTCAGGATAAGGGAAAACCTTCAGCGTTAAGTCATATCGGACGATGAATGAAATGATGTTAAAATGAGTACAGGGTACATAGAGCTTAGAGTTACCAGAGATTCATCTTTCAGGATAAGAGAAAACCTCCAACGTTAAGCCATATAGGACGATGAATGAAATGATGTTAAAATGAGTACAGGGTCATAGAGCTTAGAGTTACCAGACATTCATCTTTCAGGATAAGAGAAAACCTCCAACATTAGGTCATATCGGACGATGAATGAAATGAAAAGGTTAGTATTTGATATAATATAGAATGTCCAGGCTTCAGTTTAAGGTAAAAGCCTTCATATTTACGTGACAAATTGCGCTTTTGTAAAATATTTTCAAAATATAAATGCAATTCACCCGCGCTTACATTAACAGTTGAAAATGTTACAAGTTGTATTGGGATATTTCCATCCTTAGTTTCTACAGTTAGCACTTTGCGTAATTGTTAACTGTCACCTGTGCGGAAAAATTGCAATAAGGAAATTTCGCGACCGAATACTACCAGGAAAATACCTGAACAAAAGTGCAACATTAATTGAATATCTGAGAAACGTTTCTCCATTTTAGATCCTGTATTTGTGTGATAATGTTTTCAACACTTAAATTCATTACACCAAACATTAAGTTGGCGGTCCATGGTTTGCTGAAAAATGTATATCGATAATATTGCAAACTTTTTGTTGTGTTTTCTTTTGAAATCTGGACTAGTTGCAGCATTTTGAGCCAACTGAAGCAGCAGGTAATGAATTTAATTTTTAAAATAATAGCACACCAATGCAGTGCTCTAAATTGGAGACAGGTTTCTTAGGTATTCACTTTGTGACTTTGTGTGTTCGTGAAATTAAAATTCCAGGTTAGAAGCACCAAAATTTGCTCTTATTTTTCATAGAAACACACGTTGGTCTACACCTACAGTAGCAGAATTCGTCACATACACATACAACTTGCAAGGTCATCGACCATAAACAAAGTCCACTTTTACAGCTGTTCACACGCACGTGTCCAATTACCGAATACTGTCAGTGTTTTTTTTTTTCGAGTGGAGGAAAAATGCCTTTACGCACTAACCCTGGGATTGGCGTGTGGGACTCCTCTGGGGGGTTCGAACCACCAGCCCTACCCACTAAAAAACCTCCACCGGTGAGTATTCGGGAGAGGATGTGCAGCAGTACCGCAATTGCACCTGCGGATTCAGGGTGAGGATATAATGGCCAGGCGGCAGCCTGGACCAGGAGAGAAGGCGCCAGGACATGAGCATGACCGAGGCCCTGCTCATGCCCTTGGAATTTCAGGTGTGGGAGTGTCTGGAAATTGGCTGTCTCCAGCTGGAGACTTGGTCCTAAGAAATATTATGTGCTATCGCAGTCCTGAAAAAGAGGACGAAGTCATTAGTGCTTGGATTATTTTGTTCAGGGCCGTATGTGCGAGCCCTACGTCATATTTAGTAATTTGCGTGTAACATTAGCTTGTCTAAATTGTACGTTTGGGGGGACCCTACCCCAGGACCACCCCGCTAGATAGCAGGGACTTCAAGGGCCACTTGTCAGGTCAATAGAGACCCCTAGCCATGGCTGGATTTTAAGGTGGTACTAACGTGTTTAGGAAGTCTTGTATATCAATCTCTGGTTCCCCCAGGCCAAGTGTTCTGTCAAAAAGTGACAGTGGTCTTCTATGTTGCGTGTTGTATGTGCCAAGATCTCGTATGAGTGGGTTTGGGTTTTTATCCGTTTTGTCGTAAAGGTTGAAGCTTAGTAATTTAATAAATTGTTCGATGGTGTGTATTTTTAATTCTTCGTGTAGCTGAAACGCCGGAGCAACCGCGATTATTCTTAGAATTTTGTTTTGTAGCGTCTGAAGTCTGTTTATGTGTGTTTTGGCAGCGTACCTCCAGACGGGGGCTGCGTATGTAATCCTTTTATAGCACCTCACTATTCCAGAAATTTGTGGAATATTCTCAATCAAGACGGCGCTAGAAGAAAGACGAACTCTCCAGAAATCCACCTCTGTTTCGGCGAGGTTTTATCTCCGTACTGCACTGCCCGTCTCTGTGAAGCCGTCACCCACGCTGCCTCGAATCAACAATGCGTTCGCGACAATTTTGCATTTTGATACAAATTTTAATGGCGAGCAAATAAGTTGGCGAACAAAGAGTTCTACGTTGAGGCGCCAATTTGATACAAAAATGTTTATGGGTGCACACAATTCCACGTTGTGGACGCCAATTTGAAGCAACAATATATGTGGCGAACAATGTTCCACTTGACAATACAGTTTGAAGCACTTTTGTTTAGCTCAGGGTAAAACAATGAGGTTTCTCACAGGGTATGCGTGGATGTGTGTGAGAGGGATATTTAATAACACTGGAATGCCCGTTTTCAACTTATTTATTTACTGCTTCTTCTTTTAGAACACCGAAATGAAAGTTGCCGACCAAGGGTTACCAATCTCTGTTTAGAGTTACTGACGGCAGAATGTTTATTACTCCATAAACTTTATTCGTTTCCCATATATATATGAACCGACAAATATACAAGACAGAACAAGAGGACTGCCCCTAATCGCCCTCTCGCCTCAGACTGCTCTCATCGGCCTGACGCCGAAGACTGTTTTAATGGCTTGCAAGCCACGGAGTGCTCTTCTCCACAGCTGCTCGTGGGTGTATCACTTTCACTTACTGAAAGCCCTCTTCATTCAACCAAAAATCTCTTTGTGGCTGTTTTGTCATGCCATTCTGAATGGTCCAAAGAATACCCTATTCTTACAAGTCAAGTGAGCCCCTTTAGAAAACTGCTAACGACACTGTTTCTTACGTTGCTTTTGTTATAACAACATTCCCCCAACTGCTATTCGACCCAACTGCCCTTGCACGTATTGTCACAAAGAACCAACGTTCCTTTGACATCCATCATGATTCTTTACTTATGGCAAACCTTAATTTCGGTATCAACTTTTGTTCAGGTATTTTCCTGGTAATATTCGGTCGCGACATTTCCTTATAGCAATTTTTCCGCACAGGTGACAGTTAACGACTACGCAAAGTGTTAATTGTAGACACCAAGGATTGAAATATTCCAGTACAACTGGTCACCTTTTTGAGTCAACTGTGTGCTTCATTTTAAGTTGAAATACCAGAAAATGAGTGCAGCTCTCTTTAAAATTTCTCCCTTAATTTGCTGCCCAGCCAGTTGCTCATCCAAAGAGAATATATTCTATGTTTCCTCTGCAAGTTTGCAGTTGAGAATAAAATGCTTCAAAGAGACGAAGATCAACGATATATTCAAAATGTCAAGGCAACATGAGCATAATTGGCAAGTCAAGTGACATTTGAGTAAATTATGAACAAGAGAAGATTCTCGCATACCTGTCGTCCTCCGTGGTCTCTCGCTCTCGAGGTCACAGTTCAAGCATGGAGGTGGGAAATGGATCTTTTCGTACGTAAAAATCCTCACAAAAGAACTATCAAATATGCTTATACCTCTTTTCGCTTGAGAGTTTGATGGCATCATCTCTGTTCTTTGTGGGGCTTGTGTGCGGAATATAGCTGGAAATGCCTAAAAATGAGTCCAAAATACCTAAACTTTCACGTCCGGAGTCAATATTACAATTAATTATTTCCGGACTGTTTTGCCGTGATCTGTTGGCGTAAGAACGTCCAAACGTTTCGTCCACATATGTGGTAGACATCTTCAGTGACGCGGTCGACGTTTTCTCAGAGACAGTTTCGCTGAGTCGTGACGCAGATGTCTACCGCAGTTGTGGACGAAACGTTTGGACGTTCTTACGCCAAGAGATAACGGCGAAACATTCCGAAATAATTAATTGTAATACTGCTCAGATATGTTCGACATTTTGTTTTTCGCTTGAGTTATACCCAACACATCTAAACATGGAACATTTTATATTTTGGGGGGTTAGTGTACCACAAAACCTGTATTTACAATAAAATACCTCTTGCGAGTTTTAGATATAATACAATATATCCTCTGCCTGGTATAAATAGCGGTAGAGGCATAAAAAGTATAAATAATTATTATTTTTAGATATGTAACAAATGTAGCATTCAAGTTGAGTGTGGTAAATGCCATGAAAAAAGCGATTTGACATAAATTTTATATTTAAATGAGCACTTTAAATTTTCCGAAATTCCTCGACACTTGCTATACCTCGATATTCACGATATTTCGAGATATCGAAGATACTTCTTAAAATTCTCTCGGTAAGTTTTCGATACTGCGGTGGTGATTCCGTAATTGGGATTGGGATTTCATTACGGAGGGGATTCGCTACGTAGGCCACCATGTTGGGCCCATTGTTCCTATAACCCCAAGTCTGAGCACCCCCGGGAGGAAGGATAAGGCGAAGGAGACAGAGAGAGACCGACTCAAGGAGCCACGACAGTACAGAGGGCAGCATTCCTACAGTTTACCTGGATAGAGACTTCCCCCGACAGGCCAAGACAACGAACTCGCTCCCCTACAGCGGGACGGCGACGAGCCCAGCAGCCGAGCTCTAATGGTCCCTGGCTGGTGATCGGAGCCTCAAAGTTTGCCCGTCAGCCCCCTGGCTGGCGGTGAATGTGAGGATCTACTCCCATTAGTCCTGGACCCGTAGGACCAGAACCCGGGCCTCTCGGGTTCGTTTTACCGTAGGACAGTACCTATTTTATAAACTGCCCCCCCCCCCCGCTGCACACGGCAGACAGGACGGAATTGGATACGCCACTTACACGCCGGTCCTTAATGAACCAGCTAACAAAACAAAATCTTGGAAGGGCCGCCGATGATCTAGCACACCAGCTACTAGCTCTGCAGGCTAGCACCCGGGACTTATGAGGCAACCCTCTACCCCCTCCGAGCGGCCGAAGCCTGGCCAGAGGTACCCAATGTCCCGTGGGTGTCGGGGACACACTGCCCCCTCGAGTCCAGCCCAATCCGAACAACAATGTTCCCAGCAGAGGATCGGAGACCAGCAACCGACCTACCGGAGGAGGAAGAAGTATTCCTCACAGCATCTCATCCTGCCATGCACCGCCGAGACACGCACCGACACTTCTACCCTGAAAGAGACCACCAGATGAGAGATGATGTGAAATGGTAACGGAGATGAAATGGAGCGACAGGAAATTCGGGGGATGTAATTAACCTACCCAGCGACCCGGGAAAACCTCCGAAAAACACCATGGGTCAGGTAGTTCGGCCACGGGAATCGAACCCGGGCCTCCTGAATGCGGACCACAGACGAAACCGCCTGAGCTATCCCGCTCGATGATTCTATAATTTCTATTTTATTTTAAAATCACAAAATTTTATTACCGCAAGTGAACATTGCAAAGCTCGAGAAATTTCCAGGAATGTAACTGTACAGTAACATTATACAAGAAAATAATCGTGTGTCAACTGTCAGTTAACAGTTCCCAAGAATAAATCACTACATATTTCAACGATCATTTGTCACCTCCTCTTTCTAATGTATTGCATTACTGGAAAATATATTCAACATTTACAGAACTAAAAAGAATTTCCCGCTAAATATTTGTGTATTTAATCTGCAACAGTTTTCTCTGAAAGATCATTTAGTACAGCAGGACTCATATGTGACAGAAAAGGTAGACTTGACCCCGAAAGAGTGAAAACGCTAGTACTTTTTAACAAAAACTTACAAAAGTGGATTGTTTTGATTTCAAATGTCTCATTTAGAATTTAAAAATAATAACACTGATGGTTTTAAGTTTTGTCTCAGTAAATATGTGCACGAAATTAATTTTATTGCCATTATACAGTTCTACCAACATTCTATTTTGTATTGAAACTACAAGTAGAAATGGCGATTCGTGTATTGAAGTATCGAGACCCAGCCTAGATATGAAATTTTTGTATTCAGTCGAATTTAAATGTTGAAATGGCGGTGGTTGCAGATTCGAAGCTCCTAAATGTCCTCACCCTCGTATTTCAGAGTAGGGTATTCACAGCCATTAAGTGATAAGTCATCTCCATTAACAACGGACGATCTAGAGCAGGAAGTGCCCCGAGTTTTCCCTGTAAAGCGCCTCTGAACAAAACGAACCATGTGCGTGGCATACATTACGTGATCCAAGAAGCCTGTTTGACCACAACCATTACATAATTGCACCTGTTCCTAGACGTCCCCTTTTACAAAAAGTTTTGCATATTGTGTGATAACGTTATCCTAAGCACATATTTCAGCTATTATTTGTTACAAAATTCCTCCAAACGTTTTGAATAACAAACAGCGATAGTAACCGGGAAATGCAGCCTTCTGAGATAACAAAACACGCTCAGTGATTAAAATTCGGTCCCTTTAAAAGTAAGCCTCGTAAACAAATACAGCAGAAAGTGATGAACTTGATGACAAATGATACGTTTACGACTGAGAAGTGAAGCACTGATGCAGGCAGGTAATTCGCACAAATTATTATCAGTGAAAAATCCCCTCTCCTAAGTTTTGGAGAGCTGTAGGTCTGGGGTAGGAATGACAAAGAGGAGAAACAAATGACGAAAGCATATGAAAGGTTGTCAAGAGACTAATAAAATAAATCATCTGGAAACTAACTAGATTGTTAAACTAGATATGGCGAAAGAAATGAAAGTGAATTGGAGTAAAGAGGAATAAGGAAGAAAGAAACCTTGAGGAACGAATTGGTTTAAACTAGAAAGCTGAAAGGCAGAAAAATAATTGACAATCTCTCCATTCTGTGTCTTTGATGCAGGAATGTGCATAGTGGGAGAACAAACGAGAAAACAAAGTAAAAGCAGTTCATAAGTCCTGCTATATAATGATTGGCAAGTTCACATCTAACAGGTAAACATAAAAAGTTGTCTTTTGTTTCCTACTATCACTTCTAACTAGCACCTTTACGTATTGTCAAGTTGCTGACTTTGTCGTTTGCTGTGGGATAGTCGACTGTAGATGAGGCAATCACTCTTCCTTGTTGTGCATTGGCTGGAGAGACGCGGCCTATATAACAGTCACCAGCTGACGTCACGAAGTGAGTCCTATTATTACTGAGGAATATTCTATTCGATACTGTTCCAGAATATAAATCCAGGACAATCGAGTACTGGAACGAAATCCCGCGCCCGACAGGAGTATAAAAGACCGTTGCGACGATATGACGTCCAAATAAGTCCAGTGTAAATAGAGCTTAGAGTTACCAGATATTGATCTTTTAGGATAAGGGAAAAACTTCAACGTTAAGTTATATCGGACGATGAATGAAATGTTGTTCAAATAAGTGCAGGGTACATAGAGCTTAGAGTTACCAGACATTCATCTTTCAGGATAAGAGAAAACCTCCAACGTTAAGTCATATCGGACGATGAATGAAATGATGTTCAAATGAGTACAGAGTACATAGAGCTTAGAGTTACCATACATTCATCTTTAACGATAAGAGAAAACCTCCAACGTTAAGTTATATCGGACGATGAATGAAATGTTGTTCAAATGAGTACAGGGTACATAGAGCTTAGAGTTACCAGACATTCATCTTTAACGATAAGAGAAAACCTCCAACGTTAAGTTATATCGGACGATGAATGAAATGTTGTTCAAATGAGTACAGGGTACATAAAGCTTAGAGTTACCAGATATTGATCTTTCAGGATAAGGGAAAAACTTCAACGTTAAGTCATATCGGACGATGAATGAAATGATGTTCAAATAAGTGCAGGATACATAGAGCTTAGAGTTACCAGACATTCATCTTTAACGATAAGAGAAAACTTCCAACGTTAAGTTATATCGGACGATGAATGAAATGTTGTTCAAATGAGTACAGAGTACATAGAGCTTAGAGTTACCATACATTCATCTTTAACGATAAGAGAAAACCTCCAACGTTAAGTTATATCGGACGATGAATGAAATGATGTTCAAATGAGTACAGAGTGCATAGAGCTTAGAGTTACCAGACATTCATCTTTCAGTATAAGAGAAAACCTCCAACGTTAAGTTATATCGGACGATGAATGAAATGTTGTTCAAATGAGTACAGGGTACATAGAGCTTAGAGTTACCACACATTCATCTTTAACGATAAGAGAAAACCTCCAACGTTAAGTTATATCGGACGATGAATGAAATGTTGTTCAAATGAGTACAGGGTACATAGAGCTTAGAGTTACCACACATTCATCTTTAACGATAAGAGAAAACCTCCAACGTTAAGTTATATCGGACGATGAATGAAATGTTGTTCAAATGAGTACAGGGTACATAGAGCTTAGAGTTACCAGACATTCATCTTTAACGATAAGAGAAAACCTCCAACGTTAAGTTATATCGGACGATGAATGAAATGATGTTCAAATGAGTACAGAGTACATAGAGCTTAGAGTTACCATACATTCATCTTTAACGATAAGAGAAAACCTCCAACGTTAAGTTATATCGGACGATGAATGAAATGTTGTTCAAATGAGTACAGGGTACATAGAGCTTAGAGTTACCATACATTCATCTTTAACGATAAGAGAAAACCTCCAACGTTAAGTTATATCGGACGATGAATGAAATGTTGTTCAAATGAGTACAGGGTACATAGAGCTTAGAGTTACCAGTCATTCATCTTTCAGGATAAGGGAAAACCTCCAACGTTAAGTCATATCGGACGATGAATGAAATGATGTTCTAATGAGACCAGGGTACATAGGGCTTAGAGTTAACAGATATTCATATTTCAGGATAAGGGAAAACCTCCAACGTTGCCATCTCGGACGATGAATGAAATGATTTTTAAATGAGTACAGGGTACATAGAGCTCAGAGTAACCGGACATTCATCTTTCAGGATAAGAGGAAATCTCCAACGTTGTCATATCGGACGATGAACGAAATGATGTTCAAATAAGTACAGGGTACATAGAGCTCAGAGTTTGACATTCATCTTTCAGGATAAGTGAAAACCTCCAGCGTCAAGTCATGTCGGGCGATGAATGAAATGATGTTCAAATGATTGCAGGATCCATAGTGCTTTTAGTTACTAGACATTCCTGTTTTAAGTCATATGGGACGATGAATGAAATAATGTCGAAATGTGTCCAGGGTCCGTAGAATTCAGAGTTGCCAGACATTCATCTTTCAGGATAAAGGAAAACCCCGGAGAAATCATTACGACCGAGATTCGAGCTCGGGATCCATTGACGTGAGCAGACATGCTACCGTCACACCACAGTGGCATGCACAGCTTAAGACTGAAAATGTTTCCACATATTTTAATTTTCTATATACGCATGTTTCGATTTTCATTAAAATCTAAATTGGGCATTCTACTAAACTGCATCTAATTGTATTTGACCGTGTTATCGTTCATAGTATCTGACTATTACATTCTTTAGCTGTTTAAAATAATGTTGTTATTACTTTTGATACTTAAATTAATTTATCTTTCACAACTTAGAATTTTTGGTGTAATACTTCTATAGGTAAGTTAAAATAAAATTTAAAAAGTGCGTATCATTTTAAACGCTTCGTTAAATTAGAGTAATGTTCTTCTGATTTCCCCCCCCCCCCTTGTTTCTAAGATAAGATAGTACTCTTACATATGGCGGAAAATAAATTATTTGAGTTTTCATGTTTAGCACGTAGACACACGAAAATGTTAAATGATAAGGCAGTCATTTATTTTATTGTTATCAGACAAATGTTAAAAGGAATGTTTCCAGATTAACGAGGACTAAGTGCTAATAGCGATGACGTTCTGATGTTTTTCTTATGCTGTTTTAACCAGAAATTGTAACACGAGAGTCGGCTGATAGATCCCACCTCACATAGAGATGGCGTCACTGGAACAGTTTTACGGATAGCATCATATAGTGTAACTCTAGACTAGCTTGTATTCATAGTTACAGATCAATACCTTGTTTAGTTTTTGAATGACAACATTTTGAACAAGAAGTGTGTAGAGGTTTCACGAAAATGGAGGATTTGGAAAAACGAGCAGTGATTCAATACTTTCATTTGAAATGTTGGGATAGATGCACACTCCCAAAACGTCTATTTCTAATCGTCTTTTCACTTGGCTTGCTTCCGGAGAAGAAGTTGAGCAGAGAAAGTCTTCATTTGGCAAATAAAAGAATCTCGTTTCTTCACGACAATGCTCCGATCCATCGTTCATCCATTGCAGTAGGAAAAATGTGTGAATTAAAGTTGGAATTGCTTGAACATTCACCGTGTTCGCCAGATCTAGCACCCAGTGGCTATCACCTCTTCCCGAACCTCAAAAAATTTCTTGAAGGACCAAGATTTCACAGCAAGGAGGAGGTCATTGTTACGTTAAACAGCTATTTTGAGGACCATGATAAACCCAATACACAGATGCTTTAATTAAATTAGAGCACCATTATGACAAATGTACGAGAGCTGTTCAATAAAGAATAACCATAATTTTTTACGGTCATAATTTTTCGCACTAAAATTCAGTGTTATTATATTCTGTTAGCTTAATGTGAAACAAACGCGCCGTAGTAGTTTCATTGTTGGTACTCCTGATTACTACCTCTGAGAAACAGGCAAGTTCAGACATGTTCAGTATCGCCTACCGCTTTAATGGAGGTAACACGCGAGGTACAATATGCGGCTTTCAAATTCTGCTTTCGTCTCAACAAATCTTCAGTTGAGGCCTATACAATGTTACAGGAGGCCTATGGAGAGTCTCTTCTTCCCTACAGCACAGCTCGAAGGTGGTTTAAAATGTTTAAAGAGGGAGACAATCAATTTCAAAGGAAGATGGACCCAGTGCTCCAGTTACTGCTCATACGGAAGAAAACATCAGCACTGCTGCTGCCATTGTGAGAGAGAATCCACGAATTACCTTAAGATCACTTTCTGAAATACCTAACATTTCATTGGGTGCCATCCACACGTTGGTGACAGAAACATTACACGAGACGTGTTTGTGCGCGATGGTTTCCAAGACTGTTGATTCCCGAACTTTGGACATTGGCATGCAGGTCTGCATGCACTTAAAGTTTATGTTACAGGAAGATCCGGAGTTTCTATCAAACGTAATCACTGTTGATGAAACTTGGCTACATCATTTTGATCCTGAAAGCAAACAGCAAAGCTCAGTGTGGAAATCTCCTTCATCACAAACCCCAAAAAGCAATAGTGGTTGCTTCTGCTGGGAAAATTATGGTCATCTCATTCTTTGATATTCATGGAATGGTTTATCAACATGCTGTACCTGCACACACATCAGTAACTGAACAATACTACAGGGATGTCCGGAAAACATTACAAGTCCATATTAGGTGAAAAAGATCAGTTTTCTGTGAAGCAGGCTGGGTGCTGCACTACGATAATGTACGGCCGCATATCGCCAATGTTGTTGCTGAATATCTTGCAAAAATCAACGTGAAGTACATCCCTCACCCTCCCTATAGTCCGGATTTAGACCCATGTGACCTTTTTCTATTCCCTAACTTGAAGAAACGCCTTCGTGGCAGGCATTATCCATCATCAGAAGCAGTTGTGAAGGCTGCGGAGGCGATTTTAAAGGATCTCTCAAAAATGGTTTCCAGCATGTCTTTGAAGACTGGCAGAAACGCTGGGACAAGTGCGTCGCATTCAAGGGAGACTATTTTGAGAAAGACAATCAAAATTATGAGGATGAGTAAAAGTATGGTGTCAAAAAGTTATGATCATTCTTTAATGAACAGTCGTCGTATTGGCCTTTCTGGAGATTATGTTGAGAAATAAAGATTTTCTTTTGTGAGGTCCGGGATTTTTCAGTTGACCCTCGTATTTAGAAGGATATGATGTTTTTCAAAGTATCAATGTAGAATTTTAGTATTTTCAGTTGTTCACGTTAATGGGTAAGGTTCTATTTTGAGGTGTTTTCAAAAGAAAGAATGCTCTGTAACTGATATCATGTTATTTGCCACCAAGGTTATTCAGGAAAATGAAGTATTGACATCACACTGTCATTTGTTAAGATAACAAAACACGGTGTTACACGAAAGCTATAAGGTACTCAAACACCATTATGATATAGATATTTTAATGATAAATATGTTGTTAGTATTCAACCATAGTGTCGGAATTAGTTTTCTGCAAACGCTGTGCTTTCTCTGATTCCTAAACCAGCTTTCATATTGCTTTCTCAGATAGTACCACAACCAAGCTAGGTTTTTCATATGATTTTTCTCAAGGTCTAATACTAAGTTTGAATCAATTTAATATGCCTTCAGATGTCTTTTGTTATTACTGTTACGTTACTTTTCCCTGTCTTGTTTGAATTATTTAATTAAAAACAACTCTTACATTGTTTCCTGGTACAACTCAGCCTGCAAGTCTAGAAGGCCGTTGTGATGGCAAAACGTTCAGTAGGCACACTAAGTATTCGTACACAACTAAATCTGTAAAGAAATAGGTGTTCTAAGAGTATTTGAACGAAATAGTAATATTCATTGCACCGACAGTCAACAGCCTCAAGAAAATATTATTTTCTATACGAAAACAAAAATAATTCATAAACAAAATGTCTCTTTTATTAATATCAGTGTGGGCTCGTGAGCATGATTGTTGGTGGGGTCAGATGTGAAGATGCTTGTAATGAGAGTGGAAGGAGGGGTTACCTTTTAAAACAGGTCACCTGTAATTGCACTGCCAAAAACACTGCGATAGCAGAAATGTGGTGAAACATTTTTAAACTTCAAGTGGGTAACGAATATTAAAACTAAAAATAAAACTCATCAAATGGCATGTACAAGAGCTGAGCACGTCTATTCTTCTAGACGACAAACATTTCAATCACTCTGTTTTTGAAGTTGGGGATTTCACCAATTTCCTCTTTGTGAATGGAGCAAACAGCCAAATAATTCAGCCCATCTTTACTCACGGTGTTCCTAAAAAATACTTAATTTTTTTTAATGTACCTGATCTTCTCTGCCTCGGCTTTGAAGTTGGAGTTGTTAGCGCAATTTACAGCGTTTCGTGTACTTCAGAAAATGCTTCCTTAAAGGAGTGTTGTATGAAAAAATTGAGAATTCACGACTAAAAGGACATCTTTGAATGTATCATTATGATAGATCACTGACATTTCATTTTTTAATTTTTCGTAGGAGATCATAGGATTGTAGTTTTTGGCAAATTTTCTCACAGAGTAAGTAAATTATCTCTGAATGTATTAAATGTCTTTGAATCAATAGCCCCAAAAGTATTAAATATATGAGACTAATGGAACGTTCTTTCATTTGGCTGACCACTATGTCACACATTTCTTGTACATCTGAATTCAGGTTCCCTTCAGAACAGTAATTCGGTTGCTTTCTTGAGGAAGGAACAAAGTTATTATCAATCTGGTAGCTTCTGTTGTTCTCAGGAATTTCAGACACAGCTGATTCAAAATGCCATAAAGCACGTTCTTAGTAAACTGTTTCAGAAAGTCTTCTGATTTTTGTCTTCTTGTTGCGTAAAAGTAAAATTATTCGGTTGATGTACACCTAATCGTTTAATTTCAAGTTTTACTTTTACCTTTAATGAGTGAAATTTATTTTCAATAAATAAACTAATCTATTCATTTTAAGACAATAGTACTTTGGCCACCAACAATTAAGTTTCCAACAACAATCACAGGAATGCTAAACTGAATGCAACGGGCCGCAATCAGCTGGCCCCGAGCATTGCTGAATGCATGTGTGCAGTAAGCAGAAGCTTTGTACAACCATTGCAGCAGCAAAATGACGTGACATTGATAAACAGCAGTCTTACAGGTCGTTCGATTACTCCGCTACACGTGAACAAACAAAAGATAAAAATCGCGACGGCAGCAGAAAAAGACAGAAAATTGTAATCTTCTCTGTGTGTCTCTCTCTGTTTCTTTCTCTCTCTCGGCAAGCGTCTAACTCTGCGCGCCACTCTGTCCTTTTCTTTTCTGCCCACGCGCCCGTTATTGGCTTTTCGCATCTCCAACACAACAATGCGATCGGTGACAATAATAGCATTCTGAAGGAAGATTTATTGAGAACATGGGCCTTCAAGAAGACTGGTCCAAAGCATACTGCGCTTAATCGGTGACTACGGTTGTCAAATCACGTTCATACCCCTCTCCAGTCCATAGATTTTAAGTCTATGGCACACCAAGAGGGATGGCTCAGGTGGTTTCGTCTATGGCCTGCATTCAGTAAGTTCGGGTTCGATTCCCGGGGGCATAGGTACAATAGACCAAGTGTGAACCTCCATGCCGAATCTCCTTCGTAGTGTAATGTAGTCCAGTCCCGTCCCTATCGAACACATAGTAAAACCCACAAAGAAAAGAAAATTTTCCAATAAAGAAACCTTAAAAACAAGAATGGGGAAAAAATTACGAAACACAGAGATTAATACACTTGTTCACTTTCTAACAAATAGATTCAGAAACCAATCATTACCCGACGAAATACCGGGTATCAACATTTTTGTAATAATGTGCATTACTTTTGGAGTGTACGATTACTTTTCGCGACACAAAAATGTGCAGTTTGGTTTTATTTTTTATAAAAGTGACGTTTCGTTTATAAATCAGTTTTATTTTCGTATATAAAACAAATATTATTGAGGTTGTCGTCTGTGGGTCCAATGAATGTTGCTATTTCCTTTAAATATCCTTCAGAAACTCTATTTTCTTTAATGATGTTCGAATACTTTCTATGACAATTGAAATATGAGCCCAAACATAACAAAGAGACATTAACTGTTACGTCCTATGTCTATCGACCGCAGCATGTGGTGCAATGGGTTACATAAAAGTAAACCTGGGCATTTATCATACTGGAATGTCAGTAAACACCTGATGGCATCATAAATGTCATTTACTGTCAACAACTGCACATTATCCTTCGACATAACGTTTATCTTCTTGGTAAAGCATTTCTCTACTGTCAACTGTTCCATTTCACAAGAAATACGTGTGATCCACAGATGGTTACAAAAAAGTGTGAGACAGGACATAAAACTCAAAACTAAATTTTCAGATAAATAGAAATATTGGTAAATTTCAACATCTTCTAAGAAGAGGACTTAAAAATAATTCCTACACACTGAACTACTGTTTGAATGGAAATGTTTTCGCTACAGTCTGATTTTTAAAAGAAGTTACGTGAAATTCATCACGCAAGGGAAGCGAAGTGTAAGAAGTGAAGGACGTTGCTATGGTAATGTAAACAAAGGTTGCCAAATTGTTACACTACTGAATCACATACTTCTCAGGTCAGTTATCGCTAGTTGTACGCGGGAAATAGAGTTTGCCTAGTTGCGCTGTGTATTGTTAGCCTTCTTTGTTAAAACACAATTAAAATACGTTTATATGGAAGCAAGACGTAGTAGGTAAGATCAGCTTACGGTCGAGTTGTTACATTGTATAGCCAAGCTAGAGAATTTGTCTGTTCTCTTAGAGAATTCTTCCAACAGGAAGACGAGAGTTTGCTCCTTATCAATGAATAGCTTATTGCTTTTATCCAAAAGCGACAGTCACATGTCAGTGGATATACTTGCACGTAAAAGAATTCCTGTGGATCAAAATTCCGGCATATCGGCGGCTTTGATATGCGCATGTCAATTAACAAAGTCGTTAATAATAGTATATTGCGATACTAATGTATACGGAACGTGGAAAGGTTTGAAAAAACGAGGCGCTTGCACCGAGTTTTTTCAATTCTTGAGATTCCATTATGTGCTTACCACGTATGTGTTGCACATTATTTTTTGCACTATGTGTATTTATATCAATCTTAATTTTAGTAGTTAAGATATTAGCTGAAATATTAATATATATATATATATATATATAATTGAAGATACATGTTAGATTTTAGAACATGCATCGCGTATATATGTTTTTATGGAGAAATACCGCATTGTACGGGAATGTCAACTTACGAGGCATAGCAACAATAACGGTAAGTATGGAATATTAGAGCAAACAATTATTTAAAAGAACTCACATGTGAAGACCCTAAACCGCAGTGAATGTTTGAACAACTTATTTCTGTTTATAAAATAGGCTAATACAGATTAACTGTGCATATTTTTTTTTTTTTTGAGGTGAGATAACTCAAACCCTTGTTTATGTTTCGAGTGTTGAGAGGATAAAGAAAGGCGATCTGATAGGCGACATTGCACTACCAACGTGGAGAGACAGATGACCTTCACGTATCTTCTTTTAAAAATCAGACTGTATGTACTTGTTATTTCATACTAGCCGTGTGTAGGACAAGGTTTGGATAGGTAGAACCAGACTGAAAAATTCAATGCTGAGATTTGAACCACGGTTCTCCCGATCTCCGTTCAGATGCTCTTATTTACTGAGCTTCCATGGCAACATGCCAGCAAGATATTAAATTCTTCGACTAACTTTTATTTTTCCCGTTACAACACTAGGGGTTCTAATATACAATAGATACGCACCATTTGTGGCGACTTATTGTGCTGTAAGTACTTAGATCCCAGGCTTTATTGTTTACATTACAGATATCCTGTGACAAGTCTGGTAAAAAAACAAGAATGCATTTTTTTCGGAACATCTCACCCTATTTCTCGACATAGTCTCCATGATAGCCATACACTTCATCCAGCAATGTCCCAGCTTTCTCTACGCTTCGGAAAATCAGGTTCCGTCAAAGTCAGCAAAAATACTCCTGGACGGTGACTATCACTTCTTAATTTGATGAAAATGTCTTACCACCAAGCCAAATTTTCAAGTATGGGAACAGGAAGAAGTCATTTGGGGCTAAGTCTAGTGAATAAGGTGGATGAAAAAACAATTCAGAGCCCATCTCGTGCACTTTCGTCATTGATATTGCTGATGTGTGCGATGGTACATTATCCTGGTCAAAGAGCACTTTTTTCGGTCTCTTTTCAGTCAACTCATGTTGCAAGCGCTCTAGAAATGAAGCGTAATAGGTTACAGTTATGATTCTGCCCTTTTTTCCCAAGTTGTCTATGACGACTATTCCTTGAGAATCCAAAAAAGAGTGACCATCACCTTACCAGCAAACAAAATGTACCTTGCCTTCTTTGATGCAGTTTCACAGGCTTTTGTCCATTGTTTTGACTCTGGTGTGTAATGATGGATTCAAGTTTCAAGCATGGTCACAAATCGGCGCAAAAGTCTTGCAGATTGCTATTAAAAATCGCCCGATACTCAGTAGGTGTTTTTTTAAATTTATTTCTTACACTGCATGCTCCGTTACATCGTAACACTACATGCATTCCTTAAACTTATTACAACGAGTTGTAGTAATTACAATTTTTACAAGTGTTACAAGTTCTCATTATATGATACAATTTTTTGGTTATGCTTTTACATTTTTTCAAAGTCTATTTTGTTTATCAATGTTAAAAATTGATTTTGGTAGTGTTTGATTAGATCGCTGTTTGTTGCCGGCCACTGTCCACCTCTCAGTCAAATGTTTTGTTTGAGTTCTAATCGTTCACTGTTCAGAAGAGGACAGTTGTATATTAAATGATCCACTGTTTGGTTTTGTAGTTCACATCTGCACATTGCACTTTCCGATATTTTGAATCTGTTGTAGTAGTCCCTTGTCTTCCCATGTCCAGTTAGGATGGCGGTAGTCTGTCCGCTGAGTGGGATCCTCATTTTTAGTCGTTCTTGCACAAAAGGGAAGAACGTTTTGCTGATTCTTCCTTTTGTTGTGTTCTCCCATTGGTCTTGCCACCTTCGCAGTCCTTTCTCTTCTGTCTCCTTGATTGTGTGTGTCCTGGGTATCTCGCTGTAGATAATCTCCCCGTTGTCTTCCTGTGCAGCCTCCTTTGCCGACTGGTCTGCTATTTCGTTCCTGGGTAGTCCCGCGTGTGCCTTTACCCATTTTATGTGGATGGTCCAGCCGTTGCCCTGCAGATGCTTGATCTTGGCCTTTATTTCTTCTATTATTTTGCTTCGGATTTGACTGTTCTTAAGAAGGTCTCAGTAGGTGTTATTCGTCCGGATGCGCTTTTGGTCTACTGTGAGCAATCGCGGCACCCATCTTGCACACAGCTGTTTTATTGCCAATTTTTCATGCAGGATATTGTACACTCATACACTTCAGATGTCTACAGCCTCAGAAATTTCACGAATTTTGATCTGACGGTCTTACATAACCAGATGGCGGACCTTTTCTTTTGTGGTGACTTCAATTGAGCGACCGGAGAGCGATTCTTCTTCGGTGCTTCTACGACCACGCTGATCCAAAAGTAAATGTTCTTCAATGTTGGTGCAGAGTCCACGTGAACTTCATCCAATTCAGTTTTGACTTGTGTGGCAGTGCAGCCCTTCGAATAAAAATGTTTACTGACAGCACGTAACTCTGTTCTTATATATTTTTTTTTTTCCATTTTCAATCGCAGCTATCACACTGACCAGTTCAGATGACTATCAAAAATGAACTGTATATTGTAGTACATTCAATTTTTCTGTGCACTCTTTTGAATAATCAAGCTTTCTACCCACAAAGTCGCAACAAATTTTTTTCATTCCTTCATGGAAATTTACCATACTTATCAAACGAACTTCGTATCAGATAAATTGATGAAAATAAATCGTTTTTTCACACTACCTAAAGGTTTGGATACGTAAAATCAGACTCAAAAATTCAATGTCATAGCTGGGATTTGAAGCATGGATCTCCCGAATAGAAGTTGTTTCAATTTGCACCACACATTTCTGAGCATTGTCCATAAAATACACCAGGATGATTGAATCAGATTGTTGCTTGATTTAGCAGTCCTGGTGTTCCATCAACCTTTATTCTGGGAATTGTTCATGACTGGATTACATCTTCTGATGCTATTAATATTTGAGTTAAGACATTTCATTGGTAATGCCGTACTTTATTAACTTCTATAATTTTTTTTTTTTATTCAAAAATGTCTCCAAAATTTTGATTGAAGTGCCTTATCATTTAGGTATTGCCATGGCAGATAAAATGCTTATTTTGAATTTTCCAAGAATATCCTATTAGACCGAGATTCTAACTCAGGACTCTTGAACGCGATGCCGACAGGCTAGCTACAGAAGAGGGCTTTCCATATAAAGGCAGTATGAAATGAAGGGATTTTAATAATTTTTATAATTACCCTCTTTTAAAATACGTAGTTTACAGACATGCATTTTCTTAAACATGTTTTTTAATGTTTCTTTATATGCTTTTTATATGCTTTCTTGCACATCTCAGCAGCCTTCGACCTCAAGTGGAGAAGGATAGCACGCTTCCATTCCTGGACATTCTTGTTTCAAAGAACAGCAACGGTACACTAGGGCATGCTGTATACCGCAAACCTACACACACCGATCTCTATCTGAACGCTCCTTTGTTTCCATCATAAGTCTCAATGACCGGGAGTTCTCAATACACTGTACCACAGAGCTCTTTTGTCTATCTCTGATCCCAGCTACTTAAAACAAGAATTACAGCACCTGAGACTCACTTTCAGTCAAAACGGCTACTCCGAATATGACGTTGAAGCCTCGATCACCAAAGCTAGGAAAGGGAAACCTGTAATACAGAAAGTGTCAGATAAGACTACCGCTACAGCCTGCATCCCGTTTACCGGCAACCTACCTGGCAGAATCAGTAGCCTCGATCACCAAAGCTAGGAAAGGGAAACCTATAAAACAGCAAGCGTCAGATAAGCCCACCACTACAGCCTGCATCCCGTTTACCGGCAATCTATCCGGCAGAATCAGTAGCCTCGATCATCAGAACTAGGAAAGGGAAACCTGTAATACAGCAAGCGTCAGATAAGCCTACCACTATAGCCTGCATCCCGTTTACCGGCAATCTATCCGGCAGAATCAGTAGCCTCGTTCACCAGAGCTAGGAAAGGGAAACCTGTATGTAGTACAGCAAGCGTCAGATAAGCCTACCACTACAGCCTGCATCCCGTTTACCGGCAATCTAAACGGCAGAATCAGTAGCCTCGATCATCAGAGCTAGGAAAGGGAAACCTGTAATACAGCAAGCGTCAGATAAGACTACCGCTACAGCCTGCATCCCGTTTACCGGCAATCTAAACGGCAGAATCAGTAGCCTCGATCATCAGAGCTAGGAAAGGGAAACCTGTAATACAGCAAGCGTCAGATAAGCCTACCGCTACAGTTTGCATCCTGTTTACTGGCAATCTATCCGGCAGAATCAGTAGCCTCGATCACCAGAACTAGGAAAGGGAAACCTGTATGTAATACAGCTAGCGTCAGATAAGCCTACCGCTACAGTCTGCATCCCGTTTACTGGCAATCTATCCGGCAGAATCAGTAGCCTCGTTCACCAGAGCTAGGAAAGGGAAACCTGTATGTAGTACAGCAAGCGTCAGATAAGCCTACCACTACAGCCTGCATCCCGTTTACCGGCAATCTAAACGGCAGAATCAGTAGCCTCGATCATCAGAACTAGGAAAGGGAAACCCGTAATACAGCAAGCGTCAGATAAGCCTACCACTATAGCCTGCATCCCGTTTACCGGCAATCTAAACGGCAGAATCAGTAGCCTCGATCATCAGAGCTAGGAAAGGGAAACCTGTAATACAGCAAGCGTCAGATAAGCCTACCGCTACAGCCTGCATCCCGTTTACCGGCAATCTATCCGGCAGAATCAATAGCCTCGATTACCAGAGCTAGGAAAGGGAAACCTGTAATACAGCAAGTGTACGATAAGCCTATCGCTACAGCCTACATCCCGTTTACCGGCAATCTATCCAGCAGAATTTGTAGCCTCGATCACCAGAGCTAGGAAAGGGAAACCTGTAATACAGCAAGTGTCAGATAAGCCTATCGCTACAGCCTACATCCCGTTTACCGGCAATCTATCCGGCAGAATCAGCAGCCTCGATCACCAAAGCTAGGAAAGGGAAACCTGTAATACAGCAAGCGTCAGATAAGCCTACCGCTACAGCCTACATCCCGTTTACCAGCAATCTATCCGGCAGAATCAGCAGCCTCGATCACCAGAGCTAGGAAAAGGAAACCTGTAATACAGCAAGCGTCAGATAAGCCTACCGCTACAGCCTGCATCCCATTTACCGGCAATCTATCCGGCAGAATCAGTAGCCTCGATCACCAAAGCTAGGAAAAGGAAACCTGTAATACAGCAAGCGTCAGATAAGCCTACCGCTACAGACTGCATCCCGTTTACCGGCAATCTATCCAGCAGAATCAGCAGCCTCGATCACCAGAGCTAGGAAAGGGAAACCTGTAATACAGCAAGCGTCAGATAAGCCTACCGCTACAGCCTACATCCCGTTTACCAGCAATCTATCCGGCAGAATCAGCAGCCTCGATCACCAGAGCTAGGAAAAGGAAACCTGTAATACAGCAAGCGTCAGATAAGCCTACCGCTACAGCCTGCATCCCATTTACCGGCAATCTATCCGGCAGAATCAGTAGCCTCGATCACCAAAGCTAGGAAAAGGAAACCTGTAATACAGCAAGCGTCAGATAAGCCTACCGCTACAGCCTGCATCCCGTTTACCGGCAATCTATCCAGCAGAATCAGCAGCCTCGATCACCAGAGCTAGGAAAGGGAAACCTGTAATACAGCAAGCGTCAGATAAGCCTATCGCTACAGTCTGCATTCCGTTTACCGGCAACCTATCCGGTAGAATCAGTAGCCTCGATCACCAGAGCTAGGAAAGGGAAACCTGTATGTGATACAGCAAGTGTCAGATAAGTCTACCGCTACAGCCTGCATTCCGTTTACCGGCAACCTATCCGGTAGAATCAGTAGCCTCGATCACCAGAGCTAAGAAAGGGAATCCTGTAATACAGCAAGCGTCAGATAAGCCTACCGCTACAGCCTCCATCACGTTTACCGGCAATCTATCCAGCAGAATCAGCAGAATTCTCGCCAAATACAACATCAGGACCATCCACAAGCCACCTCCGAAGATTAAGCATCTGTTGAAAGACTAACTATACTTACAAGTTCCAGGAGTGTACCGCATTGCCTGTGAATGTGGACACCGTATATAGGGCAAACCGGAAGGACCATCGCTACCAGAATAAACGAACATGAACGGAGCATTCGTTTAATGCAACCTGAGAAGTCTGGCCTAGCAGAGCGTTGTTTTGATAACGACCATCGAGCAAACTTTAGGGAGACGACCATCTTGGCAATATGCAGCAGTTAGTGGGAGCGGAGAGTTAATGAGGCTTTGGCCATTTCCTCCGAGAGGAGCACGCTTAATCGTGATGCTGGATATCAGTTCACCTCCTTTTGGAAACCAGCCTTAAAAATTTAAATCCGTCGACTTAAGAAGCACAGATATCATCAAGTTAAGTAGTTACGTTTCTTTGACCCAATTAGTTTTCTATACTCACGCCATCTCCCGACCTGGCATTTAATTTACTGAAACAGTCTTTTGTTCAGTAATGCGAATTTTGATAGTGTTTTGTCTTTGTTTATATTTCTGTTATATCCAGTGAGACATTTGTGGTTATAACATTTAATAAATATCCTGACGATGGGAGAGATGTACACTGCCGAAACGTCGATTTCTAATCGTCTTTTCCCCTGGCTTGCTGCCCGAGTAGTAATTGAGCATGTTTTCTTTATATTCAAACAGTAGCAAAATTGGAACTTCACCATTCATTTTTGGAGGGTAGAATACATTAAATCCCCTACTTATACATAAAGTAAAAATTATTATTTTTTTCATGAAAATGGTTCGAAAGGTGACATTTGTTCGGAAAATTCTTCATCTGGTATTCTTGAAAATTACCACATTTGCATATTAAGGTTGGTATTTATCAGATTCTGTTTTTAAATATACTGACCAAGGAAATGGATTTGGATCACTGAAAATATACATTTGGTAAAATCTAGATGTGGGACGTAAAAACAAAAATAACAAAACACTTAGTAATGGAATACAGTTAGCAGTCATTTCGACAAAAGACTGCTAGGAACAATCATCTTACCAGCAAGCAATTCTGTGATAAGATGTCCTTTGTCTTAGATCTTGATTGCTCATTAAAACATTCCACTACGAGATGGCACTCTGTGGAGAAACGAGGTCAAACATAACGCTTATCTTGTGGTCATTTAGAAGTAACCTTTAATTGGTCTATAAAGGCACTTATTGCTTGTAATAAGGAAGTTGTGTGCTGGTTCTTCCGTTCATCATTACCATCTTCCCTTCACACCATCAAAACGTTTATGTTTGGACCCGAACTGAAGAGAGAATATGACAAACATCGAATACTACAGGTCTAACTTCTTTTTCTAGAGGTGTCTATAAGTTTGAAAGGTTGTAAATGGTGGGACGGTAGCAATATCTGCATACTCTCTGTGACGTAGCCACTGTCACCTAAGAACATTGAGACGGCATATAACCTGATATAAGAAAGACATTTACACAAACGAATATATAGTTAAGTGCAGAGGTTCTACTCCCATTAGTCCTGGACCGGTAGGACCAAGGACCCGGGCCTCCTTCTACCCGGGAGCGATGGAAACTCCGGGGCTCTTTCCATAGGGCAATACCTGATTTCTTAAAAAGCCCCCCCGCTGAGACGGGATGGAAGTGGATACGCCACTTACGCGCGCCAACCCCGCAGGGAAGACTACCGATAACCTCGGTGGGGCCGCAGGTGATCTAGCACGCCCACTTCTAGCTATGCAGGCTAGCACCCGGGACTATTAAGGCAACCCTCTACCCCCTCCGGGCGGCCCTGGCGGCCTGGCCGGAAGTACCCATTTACCCGTGGGCTATCGGGAACCACCACCCCTTCGAGACCAACCCATTCCGAACAACTCCCATTCGGGAGGGGCTCGGTTTTTCCCCTTCAGCTGCCAAAGTGCGGGCGCTGCGGACCCTTAGCACTCGTGGAGGTCAGTAAACAACCCTACTCTATTGTCTGTTTTGCCCTATAGGAAAATTTGGCGTCATCCAGTGGGAAACCAACCCATTGTTAAAATCCCATGCGTGCTTCTGACAACAGGCTATAAGATTTTGACCGTCGCGCAGAGCACATGTCTTCGCATGAATTTTTGCAACGGACCGTTAGAGAAAGCGTCTCTGATGTTAGGTCCGAAACTGGAAATTCTGATCACTGATCTCAAGTGGGGATAGTTAAGAGCCAATAGAAAATTGTAATTTGTTCATGTAACTTTGCAAACTCCGAGATATACCTAGAGTGGGGGTAATTCAAAGTGATGGCGGAAACTAGGTTTTGCTAGTAAGGGCATTTCGGTCCTGAGTTCTACGTGAGATGGACGCGTATTCGGCGCCGCCTAAGAAGTACACATCCGCGCCATGCACAGAGATAAGTGCAATATTTAACAATCTCTCCAGTGAGAGTTACCACAAAGAGTTATGTATAGGAAAGACGATAAGTATATCCAATTTGACTACGCAGTGCTACTGCCTCCATGTTTCACATCACAACAGTGACAGTGACGCTAAACACAGCAACCACACCGACGACGACTTTTCGGTGGCGAGCAAAGGAGCCTAAGGATAACAATAAACTTCTGTCTACCAGATCCGAGGTGTCATCATTCAACCCACAACCAGTCAGGACGCACCCACTGCTGAAGTACAAATGAGAGTTCTCATGAGGGAGCTACAATCTCCCTTTTCTTAACCTCCTCACGCCACCAATCCTTAATTGTGAGGCGTTGAGCACAAAGGAGAGCTCGACGTGGTTCGCTACAGGACGGACCACCTCATCTGATAGTCAGACAGCCCTAAAAGCGATAGCAAGCCAGCAGTAACTTCAAGCAACTCTGAAGCTGCCTAATAAACCTTAGAAGAGGGTCGGCTAAATCCCGAGCCTCACAATAAAAAATTTATTTTTTTTCTTTATTTCTCAACATAATCTTCAGAAAGGCTAATACATTTGTCATATGTATGTTCTAATTTAATTAAACCATCCATTTAGTACGATTTATCATTGCTCCTCAAAATAGCTATTTCTTTCATCAATGACTCCTTGTTGTTGGGAAATCTTCGTCCTTCAAGACATTTTTTGAGGTTCGGAAACAGGTGGTAGTAATTGGGTGCTAGATCTGGCGGATAGAATGGATATTCAAGCAATTCGAACTTAAATTTCCACACTTTTCTCATTGTAGTAACTGAACAATGGGCCAGAGCATTGTCGTGAAAGAAGAAGAACCTTTTTCTTTGCCAAATGAGGTCTTTTTATTTCACCTCATGACTCAAACGACTAAAAATAAAAATAAAACAATATAAAATCTGAATAGACCACTACGGGACCTTGTAAACTATACCGAGGCATATATTCAAATTTTCTATTTATTTCCAAAATGCACATTAATATATAATATGCATCATTTTTCCAGATTAATTACAAAAACAAAACTGAAAGAAAAAAAACAGTAACAAAACAAAAAGTATCTAATATCTAAGAAATCCCATCTCCTCAGAAAAGCTAAAATAATATTAAATTCTAAACTGGTATCCAGCAAAAAGTTTAGAACTGTAAAAACAGACAACTCAATTTCTTAACTAAAATAAACAAAAATAACTATTTATAAACATTTCTACTTTAAAACCAAAAAAACAAAAGAAAAATATTTAACTATATTCTAACAAAATCTAATATGCAATAAATACAAAAATTCTACAAAACATCTTTACGTACTTACTTAATTACTAATTAAAACAACAAAATAATGTGTCCAGCGATACAACAACTGGAGATATTTTCCAGCTTTTCTAACAATTTCTTTTATTTTTTTATTTCACAATACATTTAAAATACTGGTAACCAGCAATGTTTTCTTTTATAAATATTTATTCAAATAAGTTTATTTAAATACTCTTACATTTTTACACAGACAATTCATTAAATTATTCAAAAAATTGTTTTTATTAATATTTATATACTGTGACCTTGTAGGTTCGTAGAATTAAAAGGCCGAGTTGCAGAAATTAAAAATCTCCTTTATTTTCATAGAAATACTCTTACAGATTACAGCAGCATTACGTTACATCACCATTAATCTGACAAGGTCGTTCACAATAACAAACAGTGACAGCAGATTACATCCTTAGCTCTCGTTACAATAACACTTCCAACTGTCTCTCGTTCACGACACTGTTTCACAACTCGCTGTTTTACAACTAACTCACTTTGCGAGCCGTCACGTCCTTAAATGCCTAATTCGTAATTCTAAATTGTTCTAACATAAACCAGAACCCGCACAATCTCTATCAGTCCTAAATTTCCGGAAGAATAAAGAAACTAAATATTCTATCACATTCCAGAAGCGTAACTTAATCTATGCCGCCAAGTCCTTTACCTCAATTATCGCTGCCCGTCGGCGCTTGTTTACAATAGCCACGCTATCATTAACTGCTTAGCAAGACTCATTATTACCATTAAACTTTATCCGCCGACTGTTTTCTTATTTGTGCCGAAACTTTTATGCCTGTTGCCGAGGCATTACTCATTCTTTTATTATATTTCCAAAATGAAAAAAAAAATTATTTTATTCATCTAATTTCTTTCTATATACCCTTTTATTGTCATATAAAATAATATATTCTACTTATTACTATTTTAGGCATAATTAAAGAAAAAAAATGAATTATATATTTTTACCTACAGTTATATATGAAAATTAAACTTAAAATTGTTCAATATTACAATTATTAAGACAGAAACCAGAAATCCTTTCTATATGTTACAAATTCTTTTCATCTAAAATTTTCTAAAATATTAAATTTTTTTTCAGTAATCACTTAGCTCTCTCAATATTAACTTATTCATTTAATAGCAATATCACTTTTAACACTCACAATATTCACCAATCACACATTTTTATGTATGTATGTATGTATGTATATATGTATGTATGTATGTATGTATGTATGTATGTATGTATGTATGTATGTATGTATGTATGTATGTATGTATGTATGTATGTATGTATGTATGTATGTATGTATGTATGTATGTATGTATGTATGTATGTATGTATGTATGTATGTATGTATGTATGTATGTATGTATGTATGTATGTATGTATGTATGTATGTATGTATGTATGTATGTATGTATGTATGTATGTATGTATGTATGTATGTATGTATGTATGTATGTATGTATGTATGTATGTATGTATGTATGTATGTATGTATGTATGTATGTATGTATGTATGTATGTATGTATGTATGTATGTATGTATGTATGTATGTATGTATGTATGTATGTATGTATGTATGTATGTATGTATGTATGTATGTATGTATGTATGTATGTATGTATGTATGTATGTATGTATGTATGTATGTATTTATTAACTGCAATTGGGTACTACCCGGTGGCAGAGTTAAGAATACAGATCAAATTACATATACTAGATTTACAACAATAATACAGTAAGCAATACAAACATGATATTATTTTACTTTAGTCACTTAAAACATATCTAATTACTTCTCTGTTTACATATTATATACCATTATAATTCAAAAGTTAAACTATAAACCATTTAGATTTTTTCTAAATTTCTTCAACGACAGGGGACAGCCCTGAAAGACTGCTACAGGCAATTCATTCCATTCTTCAATGGTTCTATTAACAAAAGAAAATTTTCCTACGTCGGTTCTGTATCTTCTACCCTTAATTTTATACCTATGATAGTTTCGTCCATAATAATCCGGATTATCTAACCTTACACCAACGTCCACCCATGCCTTTACACCAGCATTAGCTTTGAATAATGCTACCAACCTATGTTTTTTACGCCTAATTCTTAATTCCTCCCATTTAGTCTCATCTCCTTTTATAGGCCCAAAATACTTGCCTCTTTTTATGAATTTTATTGCCCACTTCTGTATTTTTTCTAATGGATCGATTTGGTTAGCTCTATACGGGTCCCAGCATGCTACTCCATATTCCATAACCGGCCGCACTAAGGCCTTGTAGGTAATTTCCCTGGACCTAGCGCTCCCCTTTTTCAATATTCTCATTACGAAATGTAATGCCTTCCACGCATTCCTAGTTGTGGAATTTACTTGTTCGTTCCATCCAGCATTACTTGCCAGGTACACTCCCAAGTATTTGCAGCTGTCCAGCTGTGGAATTTGCACCCCTCCCATGTGATAGTTAACAATAATTTTGCCCTTAGTTCTACTAAAAACAATCGACTTACTTTTCTTGGCATTAATTGACATTTTGTTAGCCGCAGCCCAATTACAGATTTCATTTAAATCATCTTGAAGAGCGGTTTCATGCACTGTGTTCCGAATTTTATTATAAATGATACAATCGTCTGCAAACAACCTTATCTGGCAGTTAATATTAACAGCAATGTCATTAACAAAAATGAGAAACAGTAAAGGCCCTAGTACTGAGCCTTGTCGCACACCCGAACTAACAGTTCCACTATCAGACAGCTCTTTACCTACTTTAACTTTTTGCGTTCTCCCTTTCAAAAAATGTTTAACCCATAATACTACGCGTTTGTCAATTCCTGTATTAGCTAGCTTACAAATAAGTAAACTATGTGGCACTACATCAAAAGCTTTAGAAAAGTCAATTACCACTGCATCAGTTCTTCTCCATGCATCTACCTCATCTGCCAAATCTTGAAATAATGAAGTAATTTGACTTTCGCACGAATACCCAGGTCTAAATCCATGTTGCGCTTCATTAAACCACTTTTTATTTTCTAACTCCTCTCGTATATATTCTGCAATTAAATGCTCCATTAATTTACATACTACTGAAGTTAGACTAACTGGCCGATAATTATTTATTTCTGTTTTATTACCCCCTTTATAAATCGGAACTATAATAGCTGTTTTCCAGTCTTCCGGTAAGGCACAGTTGTTAATTGACATGTTGAACAAGAGCATTAGATAGGGAATCGTGGCTTCACCCCCAAGCTTTAATATTTCAGTAGGTATATTATCTGGTCCCCTTGATTTTCGGTTTTGCAGCATCTTAATCCTTTTGCGTAATTTGGGCGCCATTATTTGAAAAATCGTTTCTCCACTCTCCCCAATTTCCTGTTCGGAACTATCGTCGGATTTAAGAAAAACCGATACAAAATGCGAATTTAATACATTAGCTTTGTCCCTATCACTTAATACATCTATCCCATTAACGTTAAAATCTGGTATGCTCTCTTTATTTCCCCTGCGTCTTTTTACATAATTGTAAAATGATCTCCAACAATTATTTGTCCCGCTAAAAACGTTATCTAAGAATCGTTCCTGCGCTTGCAACTTTTCGTCTTGTAATTGTTTAGCTAATTCTTTAAATTTGTTAAGATGCCATTCTGATATCTTCCTTTTATTATAAGCGTGCCTAGTCTTTCTTTTAAGTTTCCTAATACATTTTGTATAAAATTCTGGATCCGCTTTATGTTTAATAACTTTAAAAGGCACGTGTTCTCTAATTGTTTCCAGGATAAGTGTTTTGAAATTAACCCATGCTTCATTTACACTAGTGGCAGATTTTACAAATATCCCATATTTTTCCCGGAGAAATGTTTGGATAGCCTCCCCGTTCGCCCTATGGAAATCCCAACTAATTACTTGTTCCGTTTCAAACCGGTTTGTCTGCCCTTTCCAATTTATGTCTAATTGCACACACTGATGGTCACTTATACCTGGCAAGACATCGCATGCAGAAAACAATGACTCAGGTTTGCATAAAAATACGTCCAGTAATGCTGTTTGTCGAGTAACAGTTTTCACTACTTGAAATAACTCCTGCTCCCAAACCAGAAAGTTAACGAATTTTTGAGCTTCACCTCCTATTAACTGTCCGTCCCAGTTTACATTTGGCAGATTTAGATCCCCTGCTAATATAACATTTTTTTCCCCTTCGGAAGAGATTTTCTCCACTAGTTTATGAAGTGTAGCATAATCAGTTTCTCCAGGTGGTCTATAGCAAGCTATTATTGTTAAATTATTTCCTTTGTTTGCTTGATCAATAATTTCGATTGCCATAATCTCAACCTCTTCTTCTACCCATAATGCTTTGCTGTTTAGCTCTGATTTAGCGCAAATAAAGATTCCCCCTCCCCTTCCATCCCTGTCCCTCCTAAACACCCTGTAATCTGTTCTGAATACTTCTGAATCATTAATGTCAATATTCAGCCATGATTCCGTACCTATAATGACACTTGGATTGCATATTTCTACTAAATTCCAAAACTCAACATTTTTATTCATAATACTACGGCAATTTACCTGTAGCAGCCTTAAGGAATCAGCCCCTACCTGAAAGTCTACGTTTTCCTGAAGTTGGTGTCATTGCTACCCTTGATGCTCTTTGCCGTCAGCCCACTTCGTCACCCTCGCGAACAAAGCTGCCAGCTTTGACGATCCTCTTCGGTTCAAGTGTACTCCATCCCGTCCATAGTCCCAGTCTTCAATCCACGAATTCGGGTCAAGAAACTGAGCACCCAGTCGCTCCGCTACCCATGAAAAAGCTTCATTTACCTGCATCACCTTTCTCCAGCTGGAGTCGCGTCGTCTTAGTACTCCACTGACGACTATTTTTGCTGAAGGAAACAGCTGTTTTGTCCTTTTAACTAAGTCGTACATGTCACCCAACACATAGTTCACACTTCTCCGCAAGTCATTGCTCCCAACATGTAATACGATTGTCCGATAGTTGCCTTCCATCTCCTCTTGCTTTCTCTCGATTTCCCTCAGCAGACCGTCAACTCTTATGCCAGGATAGCAAACTACCTCCGCCGTTGGATTTCCAGCATGTCTCACAATAGAGTCACCGACTATAAGGCTAGATTTCTCCTCTTCTTTACTCTTCTTTATATTGAACAATCCACTCAGCCTTATCTTGCTTCATCTCCGCCGACACTACTCCTAATGCATCCCGCCTTATTTGGTTGCCTATTCTCTCCACTGCCATCTGATCTTCCCTCCGCCATTTTCCATACTTCTGGCTGGTTGCATGACAACGGCTGCATACGGCCATCCTTCCTTTGGCTGGATACGATTGTTCTATCCTCCACCTTGTCCACTCAAACGACTGTAAGCTTGCGTAGTAGTCGCCAGTGATACTTTTACCCTTTTCCAAATAATCAACAAAAGTAATTCACTGTGCATCCCAGAAAACACTCGCTATAACCTTGTTGGCTGACAAAATTGACTTTGCCTTTTCTGGAGTTGGTTCACCTGGCACAATCCACTGTTGTGAATATGATTTACTTTCTGGAGTGTAATGTATACCTATCCAAGTTTCATCCATGATAATAAGCCGTCTTAAAAATGCACTGGGATTTATATGGTAGAGCTCCAAATACTGAACAGAAATAGTTTTTATTTGAAATTTTTGATCAGGTGCCAACAAACGCGCCACTCATCTTGTGAATGCCCAAAACATTAGTTACAATATTACCTGAACGTTCTTTTGATATGTTTACAGCCTCTGATATCTCAAACTTATTATTTTTGAAACGTACTGCGATACGCTTTTGTTTTATTTTGCTTTTACACACAGCTGAAAAATGGCGGGTGAGAAAAATCGGAAGAGAAGCCGGGGGAGAAATGTCTCATCAATCGAGAAAGAATTTTTAGTTGAATTAAGTAACTAAATGTAAGGATATTGTGGAGAATAAGAGGACGGATCGGTAAATGTCAATGAGAAAATGTGACATGGAAAAGATTGGAAATGAATTTAATTCGAGTGCAAATTTAACAACCAGAAGTACGAAGCAACTTCGTCAGTATTAAGTAAATTTAAAACGACGAGCGAAGGACAAGTAACGAGTGACTTGAACGTTTCAAGACGGGAGGTGGACAGTGTATTATCCACATAATTCAGTGAATTATAAAATCGCAAAGTTATTAATACTTGAAGCAAAGGCGAGATCGGCATATTCCTTTCGATGTATGTTCTAACTCAGTATTACGTAAATTTAAAACGAGGAGCGAAGAAGGAGAAGTGACGAGTGACTTGAACGTTTCAAGACGGGAGGTGGACAGTGTATTATCCACATAATTCAGTGAATTATAAAATCGCAAAGTTACTAATACTTGAAGCAAAGGCGAGATCGACATATTCCTTCCGATGCATGTTCTAACTCAGTATTACGTAAATTTAAAACGAGGAGTGAATAAGGACAAGTGACGAGTGACTTGAACGTTTCAAGACGGGAGGTGGACAATGTACTCAGTGAATTATAAAATCGCAAAGTTATTAATACTTGAAGCAAAGGCGAGATCGACATATTCCTTCCGATACATGTTCTAACTCAGTATTACGTAAATTTAAAACGAGCAGCGAAGAAGGACAAGTGACGAGTGACTTGAACGTTTCAAGACGGGAGGTGGACAATGTACTCAGTGAATTATAAAATCGCAAAGTTATTAATACTTGAAGCAAAGGCGAGATCGCATGTTCTAACCTCTCTTGTACTTCCTCAGTAACCTCCATAACAAC
Source organism: Mantis religiosa (assembly GCA_030765055.1). NCBI lineage: Eukaryota > Metazoa > Arthropoda > Insecta > Mantodea > Mantidae > Mantis > Mantis religiosa. The sequence goes on from CM060947.1 coordinate 22,774,651, forward strand.
TTGTTTTAACAGTCTATACTTTCGTAGAATATCTTCTGATAGCTCCTCAAAATCATTTCACCTCATATGTCCCTCTTTATCACCAATTCCATTTAGACAGGCTAAATATACAAACTCGACGTCAAAAGCTGCGTTCATGCCCACTATCTTGACAATTCTACGAGCACTGTTCAATAAAGAATGATCATAATTTTTTACGGACATAATTTTGCGCACTAACATTAAAACTTATTATATTCTGTTAGCTTAATGTAAAACAAACACGCCGTAGTAGTTTAATTGTTAGTAATCCTAGTTCCCGCGTGTGAGAACCAGGCAAGTTCAGACATGTTCAGTATCGCCTACCGTTGCAATGAAGGTAACATGCAGTTAAAGTTGATGTTAGAGGAAGATCCGGAGTTTCTTTCAAACGTACTCACTGCTGATGAAACTTGGCTACATCATTTTGATCCTGAGAGCAAACAGCAAAGCTCAGTGTGGAAATCTCCTTTATCATGAACCCCCAAAAAAGCAAAAGTGGTTGCTTCTGCTGGGAAAGTTATGGTCATCTCATTCTTTGATATTCATGGAATGGTTTATCAGCACGTTATACCTGCACACATATCAGTAACTGGACAATACTACAGGAATGTACTGAAAACATTACAAGTCCATATCAGGCGCAAAAGACCACATTTCCATGAAGCAGGCTGGATGCTGCACCACGATAATGCGCGGCCGCATATTACCAATGTTGTTGCTGAATATTTTGGAAAAATCAACGTGAAGTGTATCCCTCATCCTCCCTATAGTCCGGATTTAGCCCCATGTGACTTTTTTCTATTCCCTAACTTGAAGAAACGCCTTCGTGGGAGGCATTATCCATTATCAGAACAGTGGTGAAGGCTGCGGAGGCGATTTTGAAGGATCTTTCAAAAAATTGTTTCCAGAATGTCTTTGAAGATTGGCAGAAACGCTGGGACAAGTGCATCACATTCCGGGGGGCTATTTTGAGAATGGTCATCAAAATTTTGAGGATGAGTAAAGGAACATTGTCAAAGGAAAAAATCGTGATCATTCTTTATTGAATAGCCCTCGTATGATTGTTAACGACTTAACAACAGAAGTATAGCTTGTTAATTTAGCAACAGCTTTAACACGTATTTTAAGCTAACACCTGTTGGTGAAATGTAATGTTTGTTATAACTATTGTTAAATAAGACTAACAGCTGTGTTAAGTCTTAACATCTGTTGGTGAAATCGGGAATAAATATAATTTTGTTAAATATAAATTCTTACATTAAAATTTAATTTATAAGCAGTTAAAATTTCTAGCCTTAGTAACTATCAGCACAGATTCTCAGTGGAGGATACTCAAGGTGAACTTGTCGCCTTTGTATTCAGCCTTGCAAAACTCACATATTTACGCAGAATCGAACAACTCGCACCTTCGCACTTATGTTTGTGTAATCTTTGGCTTAGACATGGAAAACGTAAAACCATGTACAGTTAAGCAGACATTCCTTCACTCTACGGTAAAATTAACAGTATTTTATGATTCTACATAAAATAAAAGACACAGCCCAAAGAAACGATTTATATTCCTATTGGCGCTCTTTATTTTATCTGTCTGTTTATCTTCAAAACAATTCTACACCAGGAAGTTATCATTCAAATCTCTTAAAATTTGCCAAGTAAATTCTCCAAACACAACTAATTAACTTCGTCATTTAAATTTCTTTCCTTCCGAAAGGTTTTTAAAGCTCACAAAACTGAAATAAAACTCAAGAATTTCAAATTACAGTGTTTGAAAATTATTTTCCTTAAACCTTAACTATTATAACGAAATTACATTAGAGATTCGTGAGTTTAATCACGGAAATCTTCTTGTCACTGTAACTTAGATGGTAGCATGTCTACCCAACATTCAAGAGGTCGGTCAGAATGAGCCTTTCTTTTCCGACGCTTAAACCTCTCCTGAAAGAGAATGCCTGGTAACTCTTAAGCTCTATGTACCCTGTACTAATTTGAACATCATTTCATTTATCATCCGACATAACAACGTTGGAGGTTTTCTCTTATACTGAAAGATGAATGTCTGGTAACTCTTAAGCTCCATGTACCCTGTACTAATTTGAACATCATTTCATTTATCATCCGATATAACAACGTTGGAGGTTTTCTCTTATACTGAAAGATGAATGGCTGGTAACTCTTAAGCTCTATGTACCCTGTACTCATTTGAACATCATTTCATTCATCGTCCGATATGACATAACGTTGGAGGTTTTCTCTTATCCTGAAAGATGAATGTCTGGTAACTCTAAGCTCTATGTACCCTGTACTCATTTGAGCACCATTTCATTCTCGTCCGGCATGACAACTTTGGAGGACGTAAATTAAAATAAATGTCCGCGTAAATGTCATAGAATAATAAAACATTTAAAGTTATAATTTGGAAAATAAAAGTTACGTGATCACGCCAAGGCTGAGTGGTTACCGCTTGACTTTCACCTAGGCGGCCCGGGTTTGATCCCAGGCGACCGCAAAGTGGGATTTGTGGTGGACAACATAGCACCAACTGCTCCATCATACATTCATCCGAGGCATTGGGCCCTGATCTCATTTACCAGGTCAGTATGTTGAGAAAGGGAGACATAAAATGAAAATACGTCAGAATGAAATGTAAAACCGTCTAACGTTTATAGAAGGCAACATTTAAAGTAAATTTGCAGCTAAACTCTTTAAAGAGTTTATAGAAATCACGTAAGTCTTATGAAAGAGCTTCCCCTCCTGCGGGAACACGGTTTCACTCGTTCATTAGTTGCTTACATCGTAAAGCAATGTTTTAAGACATTCCTTAACAGGGGCGACGTTACTGACCTCCGATGCTACATTGTTTCTCTTGTCACGCAAGTCTGGCTAAACGGAAGAGATCGTGAGCATGTCTACCTTGACCCACAACTTGGTTGTTTTATGTCCACCGAAATCCTTTAACATGTGTTAACTTGATGAAATACATGCACTCGTCACTGCAATCGTTGCTGCATAATACAGTAGATAATAATACAGTGCGATCCATATAAACCTGGACCATTTCAATGGGCCTTAGTTTCCCCTTGAAAGCTCGTACAAGGGCTGTTCAATATAGAATGATCATAAATTTTTTACGGACATAATTCTTCTCACGAAAATTCAAGCTTATTATATTCTGTTAGCTTAATGTGAAACAAACACGTCAAGTTGTTTCATTGTTGGTACTCCTGGTTCCCGCCTGTGAGAACCAGGCAAGTTCAGACATGTTCAGTATTGCCTACCGCTGCAATGGAGGTAACACGCGAGGAACAATATGCGGATTTGAAATTCTGCTTCCATCTCAACAAATCTTCAGTTGAGGCCTATACAATGTTACAGGAGACCTATGGAGAGTCTGTTCTTCCCTACAGCACAGCTCAAAGGTGGTTTAAAATGTTTAAAGAGGGGAGACAGTTTTAAAGCAAGGTGGACCCGGTGCTCCAGTTACTGCTCTTACGGAAGAAAACATGAACACTGCTGCTGCCATTGTGAGAGAGGATCGACGAATTACCTTAAGACCAGTTTCTGAAATACTGAACATTTCATTGGGTGCCACATTTCCATGAAGCAGGCTGGAAACTGCACCACGATAATACGCTGCCGCATATTGCCAATGTTGTTGCTGAATATCTTGCAAAAATCAATATAAAGAACATCCCTCACCCTCCGTATAGTCCAGATTTAGCCCCAGGTGACTTTTTTATTCCCTAACTTGAAGAAACGCCTTCGTGGAAGGTATTATCCATCATCAGAAGCAGTGGTGAAGGCTGCGGAGGCGATTTTGAAGGATCTCTCAAAAATGGTTTCCAGAATGTCTTTGAAGACTGGCAGAAACGCTGGGACAAGTACATCGCATTCAGGGGAGACTATTTTGAGAAGGACCATCAAAATTATGAGGATGAGTAAAGGCACTTTGCTAAAAAAGAAAATTGTGATCATTCTTTATTGAGCCCTCGTAGAACGTAGAAATTTGGTTTAATGATCTCAGTGGCACTGGGAGAATTGACAACACTAACAATTTAACAAGTTTCTTTGTTAACGACTGTAGACCCTGAAGTTTATATGGGTATCTTTAAGACCTTTGTGGAGCAGCTGGGTGATATCGAACTAAGAGAAGGTTGTTTCCAGCAAGATGGGGCAACGTGCCATATATCTAAACACACCTTGGAAGTTGTAACCAGTTTCTTTGATAATTGAATAATCTCAAAAGGTCCATGGTCCCCCAGATACCCTGACCTAACCTCACCGCATTTTTTCTTGTGGGGGGTATAAAAAATAGTGTATAAGAATAGGCCACAGACAATTGATGTTCTCATGGAATCCATTCAAACCGAAATAAGTAACTTTGGCGAGGATACTCTCCGTAAAACTTCAGATATTATGATGAGACGAGTACAAACATGTATAGATGCTGGTGGAGGGCACTTCCAACATTTTCTCTGAGATGTAAATAGTGCAATGTAATCTCCCAATTGTGTATTATGTTCTCCCAAAGTTGCACGTGTGTACTATTATTGGTTTAGAAGTTTTGTCCCATTGAAATGGTTCAGGTTTATATGGGTCGAACTATAGATTTACTGCATACAAAAGTACCTCGAGCTGATAAAGAGGCCTTTTAGCTTTGTATACCTATGCCAATATAGATATAAATGTGAACTTAGTGGGTGTTCTGTTTTTATAGTTTTCGTTTCCATAGCGAAGTGCGTTTGTATTCACACAACCAATTTCCTTTTCATGTTAAAAACACTCCACTCGGTTTTCCAATCGAACCCGTCTAATCTGAGTTCAGAAGCCATAAGCTGGCCATTTCAGTGTAAGGAGTAAGAACCTTGGAACGTAGCTTTCAGTATCTTAATACCTCGTTACTGTTTGGTCGTTCACATCTACAATTTCGTATCTTAGAACGTGCTTTTTTATTGTCAGCAAGGACGTTAAAAGAGTTAAGCAGATATCGTTAGTTTGATGTTCAACAACATGTTTACAGTGGGAACTACAGCTATGCTAACGTTAAAAACAGGGAAAACCTACTCGTATTTTTATTACGAGGTCTGTTCAATAAAGGTTGATCATAATTTTTACGGTCATAATGTTTCGTACTAAAATTCATCTTATTATATTCTGTTACCTTAATGTGAAACAAACACGCCGTAGTAGTTTCATTGTTGGTACTCCTGGTTACCGCCTGTGAGAACCAGGCAAGTTCAGACATGTTCAGTATTGCCTGCCGCTGCAATGGAAGTAACACGCGAGGAACAATATGCGGCTTTGAAATTCTGCTTTCATCTCAACAATTCTTCAGTTGAGGCCTATACAATGTTACAGGAGGCCTATGGAGAGTCTGTTCTTCCCTACAGCACTGCTCGAAGGTGGTTTAAAATGTTTAAATAGGGGAGACAATCAATTTCAAAGGAAGGTGGACCCGGTGCTCTAGTTACTGCTCTTACGGAAGAAAACATCAACACTGCTGCTGCCATTGTGAGAGAGGATCGACGAATTACCTTAAGATCACTTTCTGAAATACTGAACGTTTCATTGGGTGCCACTCACACGTTGGTGACCGAAACATTACACATGAGAGGTGTTTGTGCGCGATGGGTTCCAAGACTATTGGTTCCCGAACAAAAGGACATTCACATGCAGCTCTGCATGAAGTTAAAGTTGATGTTAGAGGAAGATCCGGAGTTTCTATCAAACGTAATCACTGCTGATGAAACTTGGCTACAACATTTTCATCCTGAGAGCAAACAGCAAAGCTCAGTGTTTAAATCTCCCTTATCACCAACCTCCAAAAAGTAAAAGTAGTTGCTTCTTCTGGGAAAGTTATGGTCATTTCATTCTTTGATATTCATGGAATGATTTATCAGCATGTTGTACCTGCACACACATCAGTAACTGGACAATACTACACGGATATAACTATAAGATCTATGTACCCTGTACTCATTTGAACATCATTTCATTATCGTCTGATATGGCTTAACGTTGCAGATGTTCCCTTATTCTGAAATACGAATGTCTCTTTAACTCTAAGCTCTATGTACACTGCCCGCCTCGGTAGCGTAGATAGCAGCGTGTCTGCCTCACGCTCAAGAGGTCCCGAGTTCGAATATCGGTCAGGGTGAGTTACCTGGATGGGGTTTTTCCGGGGTTTTCCCTTATCCTTAAAAACGAATGTCGGGTAGCTCTAAGCTCCATGGGCCCTGGGCACATTTGAGCATCATTTCACCCATTTCATTCACCGTCCGATATGACTTAACGTTGGAGGATGTAAAATTACAAAAAAAAAAGCTCTATGTACACTGTATTCATTTGAACATCATTTCATTCATCGTCTGGTATGACTTAACGTTGGAGGTTTTCCCTTGCCCTGGAAAATGAATGTCTGGTAACTCTAAGCTCTATGTACCCTGTACTCATTTGAACTTCATTTCATTGATCGCCCGATATAACTTAACTTTGTGGGACGTAAATTAAAAAAAAAAGTAATATATTTTCAGCTTACAATGGAGGATTGAATCTTTGGATTAAATTCACACCACACACACAGACACACACACACACACACACACACACACACACACACACACACACACACACACCACATTCACACTCATTCATAATACAGAATAATCCCCGAATCGATCCCGCGACCTGTGTATTTGGAAGTTAGTATAAAACACCCCAGAGCATAGACGCCGGTCTATGTTCTTTTGTTACCACAAAGATGTTAAAATAAATTGATATAGTTTGCTGTTTCATATTAAAATGAGAATAATACTTTCATTTGTTTATTTTTGTCAAGGACTATTTAGCAATTATGCTGCCATATTTTGTATTAAATTCGCACAGTCGCACTCTCACGTACTTGTTCTCTCACTCAGACTTTCAGATTAAAGAGAAAATCGAATAATTTGCGTTAAAGAATGGTTTTTATTATCCATTCGGGAATTGAGTCCAATACCCTTAGATTTGTAAGTTAACCTACTGCCTACAGAGGCATGCGAAGTTTGTCTTTTTTATGCCTAGGTAGATATAAAATCTAAATGCAGTATTTTGCCTAAAAGTCGTGAGTTATTAAGTTACTTGCCCTTACTTTTACACCAATTTAGACGGAATTGGAAACTGTGTTAAGTTTCCTTAAAAATAAATGAAGTGAGCTTGTTGTAGATGTGATATGTTGCCATGCCTCATGAAATGTCACAATACTCTGAAGGCAAATGTACTCTGTGTAGTCAAAGACGACTGGTTGAAGTGGTCACGTGCGAAGTCGGAGCCACCTTCACTTGGTGGTCGGCTACAGCTTGAATAATAAAGAAACATCAAGGCTAATGTTGAGGAATCATGAGTTGCAAGGTCAAGATGCAATGTAACTCGTGTCGTCCTCTTTGATGTACTATATGAACATGTGCCAAAAAGGTCTCACAGATCAGAGATAAACAGAATCACGTTCTCCATATAAACTGGACATTTAATGTTGAATTACTCTACAAATATAACACTTTTTTAGCTCGCAGGCCGTGATCCTATAATAAAATGACTTATAATAAGAAGGTGCTGTCCTAAACTCGTTTTTACTCAAATGCAAATCTTTTATTGACATTGGAATTAAATAATACTGTACCATTGTAGTACACTCTCTTTTTGAATGCTTGGTCGGTGTCAGTATTTTCTACATCTAGTCTCTACTGTGAATATCAACATTTTTAATGAATTTTTCTGGGTTATCTACAAGGGGCGTCCAGAAAGTAAGTTCTGTTTCAATTTATCTCCGCTGCAGCACTGCGATCGCTATTCCGCACATGCGCGGTAGGCGCTCCGTATCAAGGAGAAGAAACGTGCGCCATTGTGAGATCGCTGTCAGCCACGTACGCTTTGTTGTACTTGTTTACAATGTCGGTGTTGATTGAAAATCCCGCCGCTTGTGGAATCAGATCTGCGATTCGTTTTCTGAATGCTAGGAAAGTGAAAGTAATTGAATTTTATCGGCTGTCAAAAAGTGTTGTGTTTCTTCACGACAACGCACGACCACACACTGCAAATGCGACGAAAAGCATCCTACAGGGATTTGGCTGGGACGTGTTTGACCACCTCCGGTACAGTCCTGACCTCGCTCCTAGTGACTTTCATCTGTTTTTGCATCTCAAATCTTTCCTTGGCGGTCAGCACGTCAACAATAACGAAGAGCTGAAAGAAAATGTTTCCAACTGGTTGAAGACACAGGCGGCAAACTTCTATGAAGAAGGTATACAAAAACTTGCGCCTCGCTATGACAAATGCCTGCAAAATTTCGGCAGTTTTGTGGAAAAGTAGTTTAAGAGTTGTAGAATTCTGTGCAATAAATAATTTTTCTGTATCTGTACACAATTTAATTTTATTAACAAACAGAACTTAATTTCTGGACGTACCTCATATTGCAATTGATAATATAGTTAGTATATAGGGGAGGGGAGGGTAATGGCGCTCACTTAAGAAAAATTGTTCAGCAACTTTAAGTATAATTACAGAAATAATTTTAAAACAATAAATTATAAGTTAGATGAATAGGCTCTAGAAACGAATACAAATTAAGACATTTATTTAAACAGGAAGTCATAAAAATAAACAAATATAAAAGGTTGGATGGAGCGGTATTGCCCGCCATGTGCGATTAATGGCGCTCGATACTGAATAAACCAACTTAATATTTCTTTATGCAATAAATGCAATTCTAATTATCAGTTGTGTTGGCTCAACTGCATTCCTCATGGGTCCATTCAGAGAAGAAGACACAACGGAGCCACAGTTCGTTATTTTGTCCAAATTCTCCGAAATAAAACAGATATCTTTTGACACGGGTTCGAAATCGTCAAGTTCATCACCGTCACATATATTTAATTAGTTGATGGAATCTTCGTTACTGGAGCTATCAGGTAAATTGATTTTCCTTCCTGTTTTATGTTTCTTGGGTCCATATTATGGACCAGGAATGGGGGAAACGTCTGCGATGGAAATTTTGGTAGAGCTTCTCGGCGTCTCTGGATCTCGGGAGGCAGAAGTGATTGGTAAGGAATGGAGAGTCCTAATTCTGCTAACTGGAACAAGGAATTGGTAGAACACTCTGATATTGTTGGTTCAGTGGCGGTAGAACTGGCTGTTGCTGAGATCATTCCAAAACAAGCGTTTCTTGTTGAGTAGATCCACTAAATGATGTTTCATGATTATTTTAATTTGAGGTTATGTTTAGTTAAACTCTTATAATTCTGAATACTGTAATATCTTAAAAGAGATTATGCACTTCTTCTTCTTTCTCTAACTCCTTTGTGCTGTTAAGCGTGGAGTACAAGCCTATTCTGCCCATTTCCTCCATTTTCCTCGGTCCATCATCATTCTCTTCATTTGTGTCATGGTTTTCCCTCTATCCTTCCCCAACTTCTCAATGTATTCCTGATACAACATGCGTGGCCTTCCCCTAATTCTTTTACCTTCTGGTCTTGCTTCTATATATTGTTTGTGTTTTCTTTCTTCTGACATGCGGAGTACATGTCCATACCATTTAAGTTGTCTTTTTTCCAATATTTCTTTAACGGAGTGTGTACCCAACTCTTCCCTTATTGTTACATTTCTAATCATCTCTCTTCTTGTCTTCCCCACAGCTCGTCTTAAATATCTCATTTCCATAGCTGTTATTTTGCTTTCTTGTTTCTATAGGAGAGTCCAGCCCTCTGCTCCATATAATAGAATTGGTAGTATTATTGATTTTGTATCTTTTGTTATTTCCTTTTTTCCCACAATAGTATTATTAATCTGATAATAGACCGAATTGGCCTTTCTTATTCTGTTTAAAATTTCCTGCTCTATTTTTCCATCCTTATTTATAATTGTACCCAGGTATTCATAACTGTCTACCTGTTCTAAGATTTCATCATTACATTTAATTTAAACTTTTTCTTATTCTTATTCTTTCCTTCCTATATACATGGTTTTAATTTTGGGTATGTTTAATTCTAAACCTTTTCTAGTTAATTCTTCTGTCCATTCATTTAGCGCTAATTGTAAATTATTATTACTATTTGCTATTAATATGACGTCATCAGCATATATCAACGATTGTGCCCAAACTGGCCTTAAATTTCTATATCCTATCATAGTTCTTGCTTTTCTTCTTTTGCAAATTTTCCATATTTCATCCATCACAATAATAAATAAGAGTGGGCTGAGACTATCTCCTTGTTTAACTCCTCTATTCATCAGAAATGGTTCTGATTCTTGTCCATCTAATCTTATTATCCCTTTTGGTTCTTGATAAACTGATTGTATTGCTTCAATAAAATTCATAGGTACTTTTTTGTTCTTTAGAGCTCTCCAAATTTCTTCCCTAGGTATTGAATCAAATGCTGCTTTAAAATCTAAGAATCCTAAATAAATACCCTTCCCTCTATCTATAGCTTTCTCTATCATCATTCTCAATGAGAAAATTTGGTCTTGGGTTTGTCTACCCATTCGGAAAGTAGCCTGTTCTTCTTCTAAATCTTGTTCTACTATTTTCCTCAATTTCTGTAGCAGTATTCTAGTGTACACTTTATATACAACCTGGGAGAGACATATAGGTCTATAGTTTGAGCAATCACTTTGGTTGCCTTTCTTATGTATTGGAACATTTACATTAAATTTCCAATCTCTTGGTATTTTTTTCCGTCCATAACTTCTGAAATAAACTTTTCAGTATTTTTATTAATTCTTTACCTCCATATTTAATCAGTTCTGGTGCTATTCCATCCCTACCAGCTGCTTTACCTAGCTTGATTTCTTGTATTGCCATTTCAACTTCAAATCTGTCAATTTCCTTTTCTTCTTCCTCTCTTTCTTCCCCATAATTATTCATTATTCTTCTCCTTCTTATACCTGTATTCTCTATCTTCATTTATGTATGAATCTAGAGGGTTATTCATAAAATGTTCTTCATAATATTCTCTCCATGTATTCAGAATTTCTTTGTGTTCGGTCACTAACTTTCCATGTTTATTTTTGACATTCCTTACCTGTTTTCCCCTTCTTCCACGTAGGGCCTTAAGAATTTGCTAAAATCTTCTGTTATTTTCTTTATAATTCTCTTGCATTGATTTTCCAAATTCTTCCCATGATTTGTTCTTTGCTTCCTTTATACATCGTTCAGCTTGATTTCTGGAACTTACATATTCTTCCCAGTCTTTGGGCTCTTTAGTTCTAAGATATTTCTTCCAAGGTTTTTTCTTTTCTTTTATTATATTTTTAACTTCTTCATTCCACCAGTCCGTATGTTTTGTATTTGGACCAATTTTCTTAATTCCGCATACTTCCTTTGCATTTTCCAAAATAGTATGAGGTTACGCACAAAGTATTTTAAATATATTTTGCTGTGATAACAACAGTGATGAAAGTTATAGTTATGTAGTCATATCCTTTAACAAATAACCGCAAGGCTACCAGTGCGTGACGATACTTATTATTCTTCAAAAGTCGATTTATCTCGCAAGGTCGGATGCGCCTCTAGCGGAGTTTACAATCGTGGCGAACCTAATTGTCACCATGAACTTGACCCTGTCACGGTGAACATACTCTGAGAAAACCAGTTTCTCTCACGCTTGCGTACGTAGTTCATGCCTGCGTCATAATGTGAAGAGTTATTTGACTAAACAGGTGAATACCCTAGGCTGGACTACATAAGGAGTTGTATTTCCAAACTAAGATACTACAAGTACTACTTTTCTAAGATAGAAAATTTACATTTATTTAAAAGAGATATTTATAACTTTAGACATTCATAAACCAAGGCCCGTTCGTAACTTTTAAGTCCAGACTTGAAGCCCGATTCCACTGCTGGAACTAAATGTAAGGAGTTAACAAATGACAGGAGAAAAATATGGGATAAGAAATGGGATAGTGTAAGTAAAGATATATTGGCGTACGCATGTTAACGGGGATGGGAGAAAAGAAAAATAGATGTATAGGAGATTTCTTATATAGGATAAGAGAAAAGTGGGTTAGGATAAAAGAAGTAAAGGTCAAGAAGAAATGACACCAAGCTGATTAGGAAAACCAAAGGCTTATAGCCAGGGGACCTGAGTAAGCAAATAAATCTTAAGGTCAGCAATTTCATGTAGGAGGTATAATACATCATGGTCTATGTTAAATTTTATTGCACTGAATTTTTAATGGATACTGGACAAATAAATATCAGAAATATCAAATATCAAACATCAAACTAGAAGGGACGTTCAAGCAGATCTTAGTGTCCAAGACGTACACTTTCCTGCGTCATTAGTAATATTAATAACTATTTCCAAGAAAGTTGTTTTCAGTTATACCTGTCATATCACCTTAGTGTGAATTTGTATTCCCAAAACCTAATAACCGTGTCACATAAGAAATGAAGAATATGTGCAATTAAAAATACAAAATTATGAAAAACATCCGGACATATGAACAGCAATATCGTTTTCTTTATTTCTCAAATACTTATATTTATATATAAGTATAGGAAAACTAAAGTGTACCATAAAAAATTCGTTGTCCACATTTCCTGAGATGAGTTGAGGCCAGCTAAACCCAAAAATATATATTTTAGGAAAGGTTCTCTGTGTGTTTGTGAAGAGCAGAATTCTAAAAGGAAAACTTGGTCAAAAACCAGAGTTGGCATTTTGGCCAATGCAAAAACAGAAAAGGAAATATTGAGATTTGAATCAAAGAATAAAACAGAACATTCCAAATCCTTTAGATGATCGTGCTACAATAGGACAAACTCTTCGACGATTACTTTACATAGTAAAATTTGACTAATGAGATGTAATATCTCAAATTTGACAAAATCTGTATTTACAGATTCAATTTATGTATATTTGTCATTTACTATGACGAGACAAAACTTTTGATAAAACTTAGGTATACAACAAACAAACAGTAAATTTGCAATCTTTTACTTTGACAGTCCTAAATTGGTATAAAGTGTGAAGGAAGGTTTAGTAAATAGACGATAAAGGAATTATTAATAACAATGATGTATAGGTTAAAAGGCCAGTCAACAAAACGGGAATTTTTTCTGAAAGTCGACAAAATGGGAATCGAAGAAATGGTAACGAACCAACCGGAGATCGTCTTACCGGAGGAGGAAGCTCTCTTCATTCTGAATGACTTTTGCAAAACTGGTAAACCGTAAAAGGTACGACAGAATATATTTACATAAATATTTAGGCCTCTTTCAGAGGCACAATTTATGTGGAATACTTTTTAAGAAGCAAATCGTCTACGACGTATTTACTGTTAAGCGTTTGTATTATTAAAGGCTTCAACTTTTGTCAAGTTGGAAGTCGTTATTCATTTTTTATCTCTTGGCCATGCAAAGAGAACGTAATTTCAAAGCCGTCACGTGGGGACTAGGTTTAAAACACTTGACTATCACTTAGTCTGCTGTATTCCAACATTCCCCTTGCACCTACAAGAAAATTAACAGTAAGTAGGGATGAGTCGATACCAGTTTTTCTCGATACTCGATTCTCGATGCCGATTCACGATATTTTACACGATACCCGATACTTCGATACTCGACAGCGTTATTTCTGCTTCTAGTTTCAATATAAAATATTGAATATTCAATATTGGGAGAACTGTGTAATGCAAGTAAAATTAATTAGGTGCATATATTTAATGAGACAAAACTTAACACTATCAATGTTTTTATTTTTAAACTCTACGTCACACATTTAAAAGAAAAACAGTCCACTTTAATAGGTTTTTGTTAAAAAATTCTAGCATTTTCACTCTTTCGGGGTCAAGTCTACTTCTTTTTCTGCCACATATGAACTTGCTGTGCTAAATAGTCTTTCAGAGAAAACTTTTGCAGCTGAAAGACACAAATATACGGGTCACTCAAAAATTAGTGGCAACGCTGCCTGCATTTGGCGCTTATCAGCGGTAAATCACGTAAGCTGATAACAATGAAATATAAGAGCATCTAATGTTTGTTAGCTGTGAGGTTGAGGGGATCCGTCCTCTTCAGATGCCGTGGTGCAAGCGCTGCGAACCCTTAACACTCATAGTACCTCTGACATTACTAGAGGAACCTCGGGCCGAACTGCTGAGCCCCTCCCATAGGGGAATTGTTCGGATCGGGTTGGACTCGAGGGGGCAGTGGTTCCCGATACCCGTGGGAGATTGGGTACGTCTCCGGACGTGGTTGAGGGAAGCCATATATTCCCGCGTACTAGCCTGCATAGCTAGTAGAAAGTGTGCTAGATCACCAGGCGGCCCTACCGAGGTTGTTCGGTAGTCTTCCCCTTTGGGGTTGGCGCGCGTAAGTGGCGTATCCACTTCCATCCCGTCTTGAGTCCATAGGACCAGATGGGGGGGGGGGTTTGTTAGTCTCTAGGTCTTGCCTTATGGAAAGCCCCACGGAAGCGCCGGGCGCCCTTCGGGGACAGAAGGTAACTCCCTGGTCTTGACAGGGGGTTCGGTCTCACTTTGTGAAGGTTGCCCTGGTAGATACCCTCGCATTATATGTGTATATGTGTGTGTGTGTGTTTGAAAACAATAATTTTATTTAATAAGATACTTTTAGTAAGTTTAATTGTAGGCTGTTATCATTACTGCTCTAAATATGTTTAGTAAATACGAACAAAGGTGCTTCATTAAAATTCAGGTTACAAACGGTATCAATGCTCGACAATACCATACAGAATTATTGTAAATTTGTAGTACATATCGTACCGTGGCTAGGTGGGGGAATGCATTTCGTAGAGGAAGAGAAGACGTTCATCAAAAACGTGAAGCTGGCAGACAGCAATCAGCAAGTGATGATGTACATGTGAATGCTGTTAGAGTATTGCTAGAATAACATTGTTGTTGGACTTGTACTGAACTAGCAAGAGAAGTTAGGGTTGCTCCTGGTATAATTATCCACCTACTTAAGAAGTTAAAGATGAGGAAGATCTGCGCTCGATGAGTTCCACATAATTTTACAGAGGAAACAATGTGGCAGAGGATATAAACAGCGAGATTACACTTAGAACGCTATGAACATGAAGGCGAGCGTTTTCTTCGAACTATCATAACATTAGACGAAACGTGGGTTCGGTGCTACCAACCAAAATTAAGGAGACAATCAAATGAGCAGTAGCATATTGATTCGCCACGAACAAAATGCTATCGACAAGAACAGGATCCACATAAAGTCATGTTCGTTGTTGCTTGTGATTTTGACGGAGTTCTTATCGCACAATCAGTTCCTCAAGGTAATCGTGTGAATGGTGCATATTACAGTAACTTTATGGGACACCATTTACAACCAGCTGTGCTTCGTAAACGTCCAAATCTCCTGAATTCTCATGTCATTGTGTTACATGATGGTGCTCGCTCTCACACGTCTGCCCCTGCTGTGAATTTACTTCGCAGATGGAACTGGGCAATTCTGGAGCATCCTCCATACTCCCCATATGATTTCGACCTTTTTCAAAAATGAAATTAGCACTTAGAGAAGTTCGCTTTAGAACCAGGCAGGCAATTACAGCAACAGTAGAGCACTGTATTCGAATATTAGGACAACAAGACGCTGTAAATGGCATCCGTCGGCTCCCTCAAGTGTGGAGGAGAGTTCATGTTGGAGGAGATTACTTCTAACCACTGCAAAAGTGTCACTGCTCCAAAAAATGTTTTATTTGTTGTTAATTCAAATTTTGCCACTAATTATTGAAGGATCTACGTATTATTGGTCAATTCTTTTTAGTTCTGGAAATGTTGAATTTGTTTTCCAGTAATCCAGTAGCTTTTGGGCTTTGTAATGTTCTATTTGGAGCAATAATATTTTGTGATTTTAAAATAAAATAAAAAGTGCAGAATCACCACCGAAAAAGTATTAAGTGTCGATACCAGACAAGTGACGTAAGTATCGAGGTATCGCAAGTTTCGAGGACCTATCCGTAACAATTAGATAATGTTTATTTTGATTAATTTGAAGTAGTTAAAGTGTTGATAAGTATAGTTTATACAAGGGTAGATCTTTTCTAAGTGGAGGTAAATAGTTGGTAGAAACGTTTTATAAATTCTAGACTTGCTTCTATGAACGACTTTCTTAACGAGTTTAAATCTACATTACCATTGGTAGAAATTAGTGGGTCATAATTAATGAAGCAGAGTAACACAATTCTACTACTACTTTCTCTCTGTGGTAATCAGGACTAGCCAAAAACCGCACGTTGTGATTCCTTCTGCCCGCTAGCTGTCTAAAGCTGCATGCCTCTGGCATTCTTGTAAAAACAGGAATAGAAGTTCTCATTAGCACCTGCCTACCGTGCTAGGGGTCCCGGGTTCGATTCCCGGCGGTGGGGGTGGGGATTTTTCTCCGACCAAGATAATTCCCCATCTTCCCCAGAGTCTGGAAGTATGAATGAGAGTGTGAATGTGTGCGTGATGTAATGATAAAAAACCCAAAGATAACGAGTTAACACCTTCAGTATGTTCCAAAGGAGAACGGCCGCCGATATGACCATAGCAGTTAAAGGCAGGGTATAAATGGAACAAGCAAAAAAAAAAAAAAAAAAAAAAAAAAAAAAAAAAAAAAAAAAAAAAGTTCTCATTGCTTCGTGACACGGTTGGTGAGATCAGAAAGCAAACGGATGCTTAACTGAGCGTGAACAAATTACTAAAATATCAATCTATTAACTTGATTATGGCTTACGTTTCCAACATGAGTTTGTATTTGCTGACATTATGATCTTCCGTTACTGTGAATACAACTTTTAAATGTAATATACAGTGTTAATGGCATCACTTTAGATTTATAAGCCACCTTTATTCGCCATTATTAAAATAACACTGGGGAACAAAAAAAAATTATTTTTATATATCCAAAACAAAATAGGCAAATTCTTATGTAAACTGATCTGCTGATTCCAAAAATGCCCCTCAAAATGCTGTATCGCGTAACGTTTTTTAGGTATTCATAATTTTTTATGAAAACTTAAAGAAATGTGATGTGATAACTCATATTTGATTAATTGAAAATAATAGGTATTTTATTGCCAAATAACATTGCAAATAATTATAACTATTATAAATTATTATTATTAAAATAAATAAACACAAGATAATGATGAAAACCAATACCTGAATTATCTCAGAAGTGTTTCACTGTTGATTGTTTTTGTATTGACATGTACTCTCCCGTTTGAGCAACCAACAATAGTCTCCGAACATGGCTGAATCCCAGGATACCCTGGTAACGTCTATCCATCTCAGAAACGTCCAGGTGAGAACGCTCACCTTGCTCATCATTTACAGCTCCTAGGTTTGTAGGGAAACTATCAAGGTGAAAGTGCAAAAAGTGTATTTTAAGTGACATACGGCAACCCATTTCTTTGTAGCTCCTTAATAGTTCTGAGACTAAAGTTTCATAATTTTGTTCTTTGTTATTGCCCAGAAAACCTTCCACCACTGATTTAAATGATTTCCATGCTGCCAGTTCAACACGTTTAAGCTTTGCTTCAAAAATAATGTCTTTAAGAAGTAGTCTTATTTGAGGACCGATAAATATACCTTCCTTCAATATAGATTCACTTATTTTGGGAAAGATACTTCTTAAATACTCAAGTGCACTTCCACTTTTGTCCAAACCTTTAACAAAATTCTTCATTAACCCGAGCTTTATGTGAAGTGGGGGAGAGGAACTTTGTTTGGGTCTACTGGAGGCACATACTTAACATTGCTTGCTCCAGGAGTATAGTCTTCCCTTTTCCCCCATTTTTTCACTATAAAATGCTTGTCAGTAGCCCTACTGTCCCATAAGCACAAAAACAGCAATATTTTGTGAAACCTCCCTACAGTCCCGTTAGCGATGCAACTACCTTGAGGTCACTACAAATTTGCCAGTCATGGTTTTGATAACTAATAGCATCTAAAATTATGGACATGGAATCGTATGTCTCCTTCATTCCTATGGCATGAAATAAAGGTATTGAAGGTAGTAAATTGCCATTATGAAGCAACACTGCCTTTAAGCTGTATTTAGAACAGTCAATGGCTATTATTTTAAATTAAGTCAATATGAGTTGGTATCATACCTCATTTCTGTAATTTTATATAAAAGAATAAGAATATCTCAAAAACGTTACGTGATACAGCATTTTAAGAGGCATTTTTTGAATCAATGAGTCATTTTGCATAAGAATTAGCCCATTTTGTTTCGGGTTAAAAAAACGTGTTCCCTATAATAATCGTATCACCTTGGTAAGAACTCAATACACCCTGACGAAATAAAAATATCCACTTATATGTCTTCATTTACTCATATAATACTTGTGTGAATCGAGTTAGATATTTATAGAAATTTATGAAAATTATTTACATGATACTTCTCTTTAGATACAATGGGAATACACTAACTTTAAACGGGAGCTAAATCTTTAAGAGCTGGCAACTATATGATGCCTTGTGAATTCTACTCTTTTGTATGATCAGGAGAAAGCCTTTAAAGAATTTGGTATAATTTTGATTCTTCAAAATATATGTAATATATACGAAATATTCTGACTTTGTGGGTTCGTGAAATCAAAGTCCAGGTTACAAACACAAAAAATTGCGCTTTATTTCCGTAGAAATACGCTTCGTACACATACACAACACAACAACAAGCTCAACAAAACGCAGCTGCTTACCCGCACGCGTTCAATTACCGACTGACCCCTCTTTCGCTCGCTCGCTCGCTCGTGCTGGTTGGCTGTATAAAGCCAGAAGGTTTTTGCTGCGTGTCCACCCGTTAAGGGTTTTACCGCAGGTAAGATTTAGAATTGAAGTTTGTAGGATGAAGGTGGTGTAGGTCTTTTGGTTGGGAATTAATTTACAGGTTACCGAAGTACCTTCGGGTTGAAGGGGAGGATGCGGTACTTTGCACCCAATTCTTTATTTTTGTTCAATTTTTAGTTGGGGAAAAATTTAGATGCCAAACAGTTTAGAAGAATTATGAGGAGCTCAGCTTCAGCTTCTGATAGGATTAGCTCCTGGGTTATCTAGGGTGCCCGCATGCCATACGGGGGACCCGGTGCAGTCTAGATCGGCGTCTAGTGGGGTCATAATCTCCCAGTGATCTAACAAGGGCGCTTCTGTGTGATGGTAAACTTGCGTATAATTTTGAAGCCCGGCACCTAATTTCATCCTCCACGTATGGAAGACCCGATGCTTCGTGGAGCAACCTGGTAGGAAAATAACGTCCCACAGAATAGATAGACCGAAGTCCTTTATTCTGTGCACGTTGAAGCCATGCTAAACAGCTGTCTGTTGCCATGCCCCAGATCTCGCAGCCATATAGCATCACCGGGATTACCAGCGCTCAGAAGAGATACAACTTCATGCGGACTGGCATCGAGGTCGACCCCAGCATTGCGTACAGGGAAGCGATTGCTCCCTGTACCTTCGCCGAAATGTCCCTGATGTGTCGGCGAAAAGTTAGATCTCTGTCCAAACTGACTCCTAGGTACTGGACAGAGTTGGACCTCTCCATCCTTCGACCTCGGTAGCTGAAATTGGGGCAGCCTGCGGGGGTGTGGCGCTTTGTGAAGAGTATGGCATGGTCATCCGCCAACGCCGGGACTACTGTTGTGTTAGGCGGAGATGTTTTTGAATGGGGTTGCAGGCTCTGAGGATGTGTTTGTCCTTGCAGAACAGAAACACGTCGTCAGCGTATTGAGCCATTACGACTCGTGGTTCTGTGGGGAAATCTGCCATAAAGACGTTGAAAAGGGCGGGGGATAGCACAGAGCCTTCGGAGACTCCGCCTCTCACTGGCCATAGTGTTGATGTTTTCCCCGTGGACGGGCTGCCTTTTTATAGTTTACCAGAAATTTCTCAAACAATCGAGAGCCAGCTAGAACAACGGCAAACTTTACAGAAATCCGTCTCCTCCCCCCCCCCCCCCGCCGTTTCAGCGAGCTTTTTTTTTTGTGTGTGTGTGATTTATGTCCTCCAACGTTGTCATATAGGACGATGACGATGAATGGAATGGATGATATGATGCTCAAATGAGTCCAGGGTCCATAGAGCTTAGAGTTACCCGACATTCGTCTTTCAAGATAAGGGAAAACACCGGAAAAAAACACCGGAAAAAAACCTTATCCAGATAACTCACCCTGACCAAGATTCGAACTCGGGACCTCTTGAACGTGAGGCAGACATGCTACAACCACGCTATCGAGGCGGGTAGCGAGCTTTTATCTACACACTGCACTTTGATCTCGTTGCCCGCACCGCCTCCAATCAACAATGGCCTGGCGACAATATACTAATTTTTTCTTTAAAAAAAGGCTTTATAATCTAGAATTTATCAGTTTAACTGTTTAGATTGGGACCGTGTTTGCACTAGAAAAAACAAACATAATTTGGATACCAGAATAAAGGAACATTTTATAAATATTAGGTATAAATAAATTAATAATTCAGACATGACAGATCTTTTTTGGTCATTTAACCATGAAATAAATTCAGAAGTTAAATTGTTAAAACAATTAAATGGTCTGATAGATTTAATGTTTTGAGAGAAAATATTTCCTTGAAAAACAGAAATAGCGTGATGGATTCTGAAATACTGCCAATCGATTCTCTCAATGCATTTGGTTTATTTTTAGAGGTTGGTAATATTGTGACTTTATGGGTTCGTAGAATTAAAAGGTCGAGTTGCAGAAATCAAAAATCTTCTTTTTTTCCCGTAGAGATACACTGTTCAATTCTCACGTAACAACATTACATCACATGTACACAGTCTTCCAAGGTCGATGACAATAACAAACCGTGGCAGCTGATTACATTAGCTCTCGTTACAACAACACTCTTGTTACACAACTTGCAGCTCACTCTGCTTTACAACTGTACTGCTGGCGTGTCACAATCCCTTTTATATCACATTCATGATTACCAGACTGTTCTGTCAATCACTAGATGTTTCTGGAAAACAAGGCATCTAATAACGTAATCCAAATATTCTATCACATTCTAGAAACGTAACTTAATCTATGCTGGCGAATCCTTTACCTCAGTTATCGCTGCCCGCCGGCGCTTGTTTACAATAGCCGCGTTATCATTAACTGCTTAGCAAGACTCATTATTACCATGAAACTTTATCCGCCGACTGTTTTCTTATTTGTGCCGAAACTTTTATGCCTGTTGCCGTGACAATGTTGACAAAAACAATCTTTCACCTAGTGACAGTAAAGGTTATAACAGGAATAAGCAATTCGGCTGAACAAACAAATGAAGTATTTGCGAAACTATCCTGTGAAGTGTGAAGAGATAAGTGAAAGTTGTGACAAATTATATATTATTGTAATATCTGTACATAAGTAATTCATAACAAAAAAAAAGCTAAGACTATTCCCAAGGATTCAGGATGTACAAAAGTAAGGAACCCAAAGTAATTAGTAACAATAACAGTTGCTCTCTAGCAACATCGTCTTTCAAAGCACCATTCTACGAAAATGTTTAAGTTACTATAGGCCTACCCACAGTCATGCTTACGTTGCAAGAGTTATGTATTTTACTTTGTATTTCTGTATTACGTGATCTTTATATCCAAGATTCCATATAGCTCAATTCCCCTATAGGAACTTTTTATATACAGGAATATAGAAGCTTGTGAGAATGAATTTTATGATTATAAAGCAAGGTAGTAGTCAAAGTGTTGACACGCCAAAGGAATCCTATCAAATAATAAAATAATCTCTATCGATATAGCGTATAAGTCTATTTTAACATTAGACAGACATTATGACAAAGAACACCGCCATATTCACCGTGTCTCTCCATTCTCCTATCTATCATTACATCCCTCATTGGCTAGCGTAGATATCGTTTTTCTTTATTTGCATCCTTCAAAGTTAAGTCGTATCTGACAATGAATGAGATGATGTCAAAACAGTCCAGGTCCACAGCGCTTGAGTTATGAGACATTCATCTTTCAGGATAAGAGAAAAATTCCAACGTTAAGTCATATCGGACGATGAATGAAATGATGTTCAAATGAGTACAGGGTACATAGAGCTTAGAGTTACCAGACATTCATCTTTCAGGATAAAGGAAAACCTCCAACG
The DNA here is from genome assembly GCA_030765055.1 of Mantis religiosa. Classification (NCBI taxonomy): domain Eukaryota; kingdom Metazoa; phylum Arthropoda; class Insecta; order Mantodea; family Mantidae; genus Mantis; species Mantis religiosa. The sequence goes on from CM060947.1 coordinate 22,796,784, forward strand.
TTAAGTCATATCGGACGATGAATGGAATGATGTTCAAATGAGTACAGGGTCCATAGACCTTAGAGTTACCAGACATTCATCTTTCAGGATAAGAGAAAACTTCCAATGTTAAGTTATATCGGACGATGAATGAAATGATGTTCAAATGAATACAGGTACACAGAGCTTAGATTTAACAGACATTGATCTTTCAGAATAAAGGAAAACCTCCAACGTGAAGTCGTATCGGACGATGAATGAAATGATGTTCAATTGATTACAGGGTAGATAGAGGTTAGAGTTATCAGACATTCATCTTTCAGGATAAGGGACGTTAAGTCATATCGGACGATGAATGAAATGATGTTCAAATGAATAGAGGGTACATAGAGCTTAGAGCTAGCAGATATTCATCTTTCAGGATAAAGGAAAACCTCCAACGTTAAGCCATATCGGACGATGAATGAAATGATGTTCAAATGAATAGAGGGTACATAGAGCTTAGAGCTAGCAGATATTCATCTTTCAGGATAAAGGAAAACCTCCAACGTTAAGCCATATCGGACGATGAATGGAATGGGTGAAATGATGCTCAAATGAGCCCAGGGTCTATAGAGCTTAGAGTTACCGGACATTCCTCTTTCAGGATAAGGGAAAACCCTTACCGAGATTCGAACTCGGGACCTCTTGAACGTGAGGCAGACTTCGCTACCACCACGCTACCGAGGCGTGTGGTATGGTTTCATGTCTAACATGTCTAAAATCAGAAACATCATAATACTTCTGTACGTGCTAGTAGCTACAGTTTACTTAACTTTTGTCTCTATTGTTTCAGTGGGAAAGTTAGAAAGAGAAGCCAAAAGGAAGCAAGAAGAGGCGTCCCTCGCGGCGGACGCGGTGCAGTCCTCCATGGGCAACTTCGGACCATGGCAGATATGGATATGTCTATGGATCTCTCTACTCAAGCTGCCTGTGGCGTGGCATCAGTTGGGCATCGTGTTCCTGGCACCTCCAGTGGAACATTGGTGTGGTGCCAGCGGCAACATGAGCTCACGTGCCCTCAAACACCCAGACTCGTGTCATCTGTACGACCCCGATAACAACTCAGTAGCATGCTCTACCTGGGAGTACGACCGCTCCGTCTTCTCGGAAACCATCATTACCGAGGTCAGTATACCATCTCAGAATAGGCTGAACCTATTTACGGACGTCATCACGTAATCTACTGTTAAGAAAAGTACTGTCGGTCCCAATAAGGATGTAACGATTCTGAAAATGACATCCATTTATTGTTAGAATGTTCAAGTACAGGTAACAACTGACGGTAGCAAATGGTGAAATAGAAATAAAGAGCTGACGATGAGATAAACGCTTAAAGACCAATCAGAACTGAAAAATGTACAAAATATTTTATGGATGGCAATGAAAGGATCACAATTTTGTAGCTTAATACATGGATTTCGTAATTTTTATTTGTTTATGTATCTCGAATGGCTAGGTACCAAAGTAGTTAACATTAGCTAGCAATTATATTAAAATACCATTTAATATGGAGGTATTCATGTTACATTTTATTATGTATGAAACAGTGTATATATATGCATTTTGTGAATACGTGAAAGGTATGGCAGCACTGTATAGTGCATAAAACTGTAGTGGCTGTGACGGGAGTTAGGAATGGTTTTGATACTTAAAATGGCGTCGTTCTCATTGCAACAACAGCGTGCAATCATCAGTTTTCTCCATTTTCGTGGTGTGACACCTATTGAAATTCATCACCAGTTGAGTGAGGAATGTGGTGATGGTACCATGGATGTGTCTAATGTACGGTCCTGGGTGCGACAGTTCAATGAAGACAGAACATCGTGTGACAAAGAACCAAGACAGTTAAGTGAAGTATGTGATGATGGTACCATGGATGTGTCTAATGTGCGTTTCTGGAAGTGACAGTTCAATGAAGACAGAACATCGTGTGACAACAAACCAAGACAGTTAAGTGAGACATGTGGTGATGGTACCATGGATGTGTCTAATGTACGTTCCTGGGTGTGACAGTTCAATGATAACAGAACATCGTGTGACAACAAACCAAGACAGTTAAGTGAGGCATGTGGTGATGGTACCATGGATATGTCTAATGTACGTTCCTGGGTGTGACAGTTCAATGATGACAGAACATCGTGTGACAACAAACCAAGACAGTTAAGTGAGGCATGTGGTGATGGTACCATGGATATGTCTAATGTACGTTCCTGGGTACGACAGTTCAATAAAGACAGAACATCGTGGGACAACAAACCAAGACAGTTGAGCGAGGCATGTGGTGATGGTACCATGGATGTGTCTAATGTACGCCTGGGTACGACAGTTCAATGAAGACAGAACATCGTGTGACAACAAACCAAGACAGTTAAGTGAGGCATGTGGTGATGGTACCATGGATGTGTCTAATGTACGTTCCTGGGTGTGACAGTTCAATGAAGACAGAACATCGTGTGACAACAAACCAAGACAGTTAAGTGAGACATGTGGTGATGGTACCATGGATGTGTCTAATGTGTGTTCCTGGATGCGACAGTTCAATGAAGACAGAACATCATGTGACAACAAACCAAGACAGTCACGACCTCGCACCAGTCGGTCTGACCACATGATCCGGTGGGTGGAGAACGTTGTTTTGGAATATCGCCAGTGAGCGTTTTCATATCTTCATGCAACATTGTGTCTACAGGTCCCACGGAAATGCCGACTTTGGAGGCTATGTCTGCAACTGTCTTGGTTTGTTGTCACACGATGTTTTGTCTTCATTGAACTGTCGCACCCAGGAACGTACATTAAACACATCCATGGTACCATCACCACATGCCTCACTCAACTGTCTTGGTTTGTTGTCACACGATGTTCTGTCTTCATTGAACTGTCACACCCAGGAACGTACATAAAACACATCCATGGTACCATCACCACATGCCTCACTTAACTGTCTTGGTTTGTTGTCACACGATGTTTTGTCTTCATTGAACTGTCGCACCCAGGAACGTACATTAGACACATCCATGGTACCATCACCACATGCCTCACTCAACTGTCTTGGTTTGTTGTCACACGATGTTCTGTCTTCATTGAACTGTCGCACCCAGGAACGTACATTAAACACATCCATGGTGCCATCACCACATGCCTCACTCAACTGTCGATGAATTTCAATATTTGTCGCACTACGAAAATGGAGAAAACGAATGATTACACGCTGTTCTTGCAATGAAAACGTCGCCATTTTAAGTATCAAAAACAGTCCTAACTCTCGTCGCTGCCACTAGAGTTCTATGCACGTTACTCTGCTGCCATCTCTGTACCTCACTCACAAAGATTCCACGTGTATTTAAAAAAAGAGATGTTCCTATATATATGTAAGCTTTCAAAATGCTTTGGTAACTTCTAAAAGCGGGTCAAACCTTTAGCTACAAAATTTCAGATGCTGTTTTGTATCAGCATAATATTTAATTGGACTGAACAAACAGTACACAAATCTAAAAGTGAGTAGCCCAGAGTAGTTTTAATTCCAGATCTTATCCCTTTTTGTCCTTAAAGGCAAAAAAGTCGCCACAACAATGCACGCAGTGAGGCCACCGGCGCATGACCGAAAAGAATGGTTATTATGGTGTCATTTGTTATGAAGTGCTTCACGATGACTAAGATGAAGTGATTACGTTCAAGATGGACACCTAATTATAGTAGTAAAAGCTACAACTGACAGACAATGGCAACAAATTTAGCAGTGAGTCACCAGAGAGATGACAAAAACACACTTGGAATTTTACTACGTAAACATAACCTCAAAAACAGAAGCAGAAGGTTTTTAAACACAAAGCTCTGATGAGTCAAGTTCACATAAATATCTAGACACTACTGTTCCCTATAAAAGCTTATTATTTCCTCTGCAACAGAGGACATTTCTTGCTGATGTTATGAAATGCAAGTCACTAAAGCACTCCGTTTAATCGTTGTATCGATGCGTAGATTACATTTTTGCTATTGTCCTGATAAATATATAAATCATGCTTAAAAACTTCTATATTTACAAGATAAAGCTATAAAGTTCACGTAAAAATTGAAAATAATGGTTGCGTTTCTTTTGTACATCTAAAGATATTAAAATCAGGTAAACTACATTTTGTTATTTATAGTAAATGAACTTTTATTTATAATTAGATAAACAATAAAAGTTTTATCCCTTTTTCAAATACATTTTCTGTTTTTAATAGTTTAATTTACAGGTTTATAAAACATCCCTAAATAAAGAGGAACTTAATAGAGGATATAAACACATTACATATTGTCACCCGAACGTCGGAATTCCCTATAGAACCGGCCGGCAGTAGGACCAGACGGGAAGCATTCAGCCCACGCCTACCCATTTGTCTCGTGTCACTAACTGAGGGGATGATTAGAAGAGCGGCACGAGCCCTGTACCGTCTCTTTCCTGTTCCACCAGACGTCTGGGAATATCGAGATAATTGTGCGAACCGCGAACCTTCCAGAAACGGCGATCTTCCCTATAGAAGGCCTGCAGTGGACGAGTCAGTCAGTTCTTGGCAAGCAGCCGTGAGGAGCGCCGAGTGAGTAAACGGACCGGAAGACTGTGAGCGTGCAGTGGACCTGTGACAGACGAACTGACGAATTGTAATTGTGTGCATTACGTAATTCTGTGTAATGGGCAAGTTTTCCAACTGTAATTCGGTGGAAATAAAGAACATTTTGAGTTTGGGCAATTGGACTTTTAATTTCACGAACCCACAAAGTCACAATATACTACTTTAATGGTTTTATTGAAGTTTTTATTCATAAAAAATTGAAAATTTTAGATATTAAAAGATGTAATGATATTTCTAGAGTTAAAAATAAGAGATGATTGTAATTTTTAAAAATTTACTAATAAAAGATTCTAAGAAAGTTTCAAAAAATAATTTGGTGTAACCTTGCTTCCTAAAGATAAATATATTATATAAAAAAAATACTAAATTTTTACTAAAAAGGTTAACATTTCCGTTAGTAAAAGTTTGGCAACTATCAGTTTAATTGCGAATGGATTTACATTGTAAGGAGCAAACGTAATTTGGAAACTAGAACGAAGGAATAGTTTAGAAATATTAAATATAAACAGATTGTCAAATCAACCGTGGCAGATCAGTTTGGTCATTTAACCGTGAAATAAATTAAATATAGCTTAAATTATTAAAGCAATCAAATGGTCTGATGGGTTTAAAGGTTTGGGAGAAAATATTTATTTTAAAAAATAGAAATAACGTAACAAATTTTGACATAATGTAAATTAATTCTGTCTATAAGTTTGTTTTATTTTCGGAGGTTGGTAATAAAACAGAAAATAATCCGCCACCTATCGTCTGTAGCGGTAACAAGCGAAATAAAGAGATTTACTGACGATGCAAGGAATATTTGCGAAACTAATCTCTTGAGTTCTGTGAAGAATTTACCAATTTGTTAGCAAGATAAGTAAAGTTTATAGCAAAATATTATATTTTACTGTATCGGGATATGCATAATTTGAAGCTTCAAGAAATAACGCTTTATTTTTTAAAAAAGTTGTTTCTGTGTTTATGTGTTTCTTTAAGTAGCATTGCTCAAAAACGTAAACTCTGTTAAATGCACACTGATATTTAAGTTCAGTTTCTACCAAGATTACAACACGAAGATTTTGAAGAAAATGCCCCTCTCCCACCCAAGATACCTTTAACATAAACCATTTTCACAAAATTTTGATTTTATGAAAAATAGAGGTACAAACTATAGACCTATATGTCTCTCCCCGGTTGTATATAAAGTGTACACTAGAATCCTGGAACAGAAATTGAGGAAAATAGTAGAACAAGATTTAGAAGAAGAGCAGGCTGCTTTCCGAATGGGTAGACAAACCCAAGACCAAATTTTCTCATTGAGAATGATAATAGAGAAAGCTATAGATAGAGGAAAGGGTATTTATTTAGGATTCTTAGATTTGAAAGCAGCATTTGATTCAATACCTAGGGAAGAAATTTGGAGAGCTCTAAAGAACAAAAAAGTAACTATGAATTTTATTGAAGCAATACAAGCAGTTTATCAAGAACCAAAAGGGATAATAAGATTAGATGGACAAGAATCAGAACCATTTCTGATGAATAGAGGAGATAAACAAGGAGATAGCCTCAGCCCACTCTTATTTGTTATTGTGATGGATGAAATGTGGAAAATTTGCAAAAGAAGAACAGCAAGAACTATGATAGGATATAGAAATTTAAGACCAGTTTGGGCACAATCGTTGATATATGCTGATGACATCATATTAATAGCAAATAGTAATAATAATTTACAATTAGCGCTAAATGAATGGAAAGAAGAATTAACTAGAAAAGGTTTAGAATTAAACATACCCAAAAGTAAAACGATGTATATAGGAAGGAAAGAAGAAGTTTAAATTAAATGTAATGATGAAATATTAGAACAGGTAGACAGTTATGAATACCTGGGTACAATTATAAATAAGGATGGAAAAATAGAGCAGTAAATTTTAAACAGAATGAGAAAGGCCAATTCGGTCTACTATCAGATTAATAATACTATTGTGGGAAAAAAGGAAATAACAAAAGGTAAAAAAATTATAGTATTTAAAACAATAATACTAGCAATTCTATTATATGGAGCAGAGAGCTGGACTCTCCTACAGAAACAAGAAAGCAAAATAACAGCTATGGAAATGAGATATTTAAGACGAGCTGTGGGGAAGACAAGCAGAGAGATATTAGAAATGTAACAATAAGGGAAGAGTTGGGTACACACTCCGTTAAAGAAATATTGGAAAAAAGATAACTTAAATGGTATGGACATGTACTGCGCATGTCAGAAGAAAGAAAACCCAAACAATATTTAGAAGCAAGACGAGAAAGTAAAAGAATTAGGGGAAGGCCACGCATGTTTTATCAGGAATATTTTGAGAAGTTGGGGAAGGATAGAGGGAAAACCATGACAGAAATGAAGAGAATGATGATGGACCGAGAAAAGTGGAGGAAATGGGTAGAAGAGGCTTGTACTCCACGCTTAACAGCACAAAAGGAGCTAGAGAAAGAAGAAGAAGAAAAAGAAAAAGAAGAAAAATAGAGGTAAATATTTTTATTAAAATACCATACATTTCTGGAGAATTAAATGTGTATTTTAAATTTTCTGAAAAGTCTCGTAAGTTCTTCTCCATTATGAATATCCTTTGCTTAAACGGGGAACTATAAGAGATAGACGAAGTGTTACTAAACAAATAATTTGAAATTTATTGCAAATAAAACTTTATGTATGTAAAATGTATTCATGCGCACTTAGTCTGTTTTGATTTTCTCCTTAGTGATGTCATCGTTAATAAATACAAATGGTGTGTCAGACAGCTGATGATTAATGATAGCTAATGATGATTGCAGTGGAATTTGGTGTGCCAGAGGCAACAGCTCGCTAATGTGGCCCAGATGGTGCTCATGTTTGGCGTCTTGATGGGCAACGTTCTCTTCGGAATGGCAGCAGACAGGTAGGTCAACTGTGCTCTTTAATTTTTATTGTGTTGCTTACGTAGGTACACCAAGAGTGGAGGTCATGACTTGCGAACTTCCATTTAGGATAGAACGATACACAACACCTTTAGTACCACCGTAAACATCTGAGATACTTTGTAAATCCTCATTATGTCATCCTCGACGCTTGATTGACGACAAGCTCCTCGCCGGCCGGAGGTCAGCTTGTATGGGTTTCGAACCCCGGATGGAATACTCTCGAAAGCTAAGCTTCTGGACACAGACAAGAGAAATTTACTAGAACTGCAATACTGCACGCAATGCTATTGTACTTCCCGGGCTATTATTTGCTCTCTACTCACTTTTGTGTAAACTACCCTTAAAATGATATTTCTGCTATATGCTTCATGATAATCCAGATACAAATGCCCATGATTGTTTAACTGCATACCTACTTATATATGCTAAGTGAATCAGAGAAATAAATTAAGCGACAAACACACGTTTTAGATGTCGTCGATATCTGACGGATTTGAAACTCCATTCTCTTTGTATGTCCAGGAATAAATGGTCGAAGAATAACTTCCCATTTGACTTTTTTAAGTATTAGAAAATTCCAAAAAAATAACAAGGAATATCTCTGAAGGGTACACTACGAAAAAAGCGTATTTCACATAAGTGGTGTATTTTAAATATATCTATATTTTGTGCAGTAAGATTAGCATTTTTTCACATGTTTGTATAAGTTTAGAGTTAATAGGTCATTGTTAAATTTATCTACATAATAGAAGCTCGTTTTTATACGGAACTATTGAAACTGATTACGAGAACTGATGAAAGCTATGAATACAAGGAGCGTCCAGAAAGTAAGTTCTGTTTCAATTTATCTCCGCTGCAGCGCTGCGATCGCAGTTCCCCACATGCGCGGTAGACGCTCTGTATCAAGGAGAAGAAACGTGCGCCATTGTGAGATCACTGTCAACCACGTATGCTTTGTTGTGTTGTTTACAACGTTGGTGTTGATTGAAGATCCCGCCGCTTGTGAAATCAGATCTGTGATTCGTTTTCTGAATGGTAGGAAAGTGAAACCAATTGAAATTTATCGGCAAATTTGCGATGTTTACGGACAAAACGCGATGAGTGATATAATGATGAGAAGATGGGTGCAACACTTCAATGAAGGACGTAGTGAAGTGCACGATGAAGAACGAAGTGGGCGTCCATCTTTGGTTACAGAAGAACTGGTTCACGCGATGGATGACAAGATCCAGGAAACAGCAAGTTTACAATTAGTGCTCTCGCTATGGAATTTCCTCAAATCTCACGATCACTAGTTCATGAAATTGTTACCAAAAAACTGAAATTTCGTAAACTTTGCTCACGTTGGGTGCCAAAGATTCTTACTGAGCAACTCAAAACAAAACGGATGGGTAGTGCACTTCAGTTTTTGACCCGTTATAATGAAGGGGGCGAAGAATTTCTGACACAGATAGTCACAGGAGATGAAACTTGGGTTTCTTACGACACCCCTGAAAGTAAGCGTCAATCATTGGAATGGAGGCACACCTCATCCCCAGCAAAGGTTAAGCCGAAACAAATCTTGACATCTCAAAAATGATGTGCATAGTGTTCTGGGACAGGAAAGGCATCTTACTCATTGATTTCTTACCACGTTGTCAAACAATGAAAGCAGATGTTTATTGCGAGATACTTAGGAAATTGCGCAGCGCAATACAGAATACGGGCTGAGAAATGCTGTCAAAAGGTGTTGTGTTTCTTCACGACAACGCACGACCACACACTGCAAATGCGACGAACAACATCCTACAGGGATTTGGCTGGGACGTGTTTGACCATCTCCCGTAGAGCTCTGACCTCGCTCCTAGCGACTTTCATCTGTTTTTGCATCTCAAATCCTTCTTGGGCGGTCAACACTTCAACAATGACGAAGAGCTGAAAGAAAATGTTTCCAACTGGTTGAAGACACAGGCGGCAAACTTCTATGAAGAAGGTATACAAAAACTTGCGCCTCGCTATGACAAATGCCTGCAAAATTTCGGCAGTTTTGTGGAAAAGTAGTTTAAGAGTTGTAGAGTTTTGTGCAATAAATAATTTTTCTGTATCGGTACACAATTTAATTTTATTACCAAACGGAGCTTACTTTCTGGACGTACCTCGTATTTTGGAGGAACTCTGATGAACTCTGAACTGTAAGGTCGAAATCCACAGTAGAATAACTTACCAGAAAGAACTGCGCAGCTGATTTACTTCCTGATAATGTTGAAAACCTGCCAGGAATTAATTTACGTACTGTTCATCCCGATGTACAGTTGTTCATACTAACAGTAGTACTGGATCGAATCTGGGTCGGGTCGAGTTATCACGATATGGTTTGATTCCGAAATTTTCCCTTATCCTGAAAAAAGAATGCCAGATAACTAAGCCGAATAGATTACGAGCACATCTGAGCATCATTTCATCCATTAAAGGAATGCAACACCGAAATTGGATAAAAATATGGGGAAAATATTTTTTTGAGCTAATAAAGTACTTTGAACCTTATAGTACCATAATCCAACTAAATTTGAGAGTTTGAAGCATTTAAATACCCTAACATGACAATTTAAATGCCCGTGCACACGTGCATGCCGGCCCTTGGATTCACAGAATTCTGTCATTTGAGTTCGATTGAATGTACTAAATAAGTACATTAGAAGTTAGCGGGCAAAGCTTCTGGTGGAATTTTGTATGTGGGTATGATGGTTATTTCTTAAATATGTGGCGCCATGGAAACTAAACACTAGCTGCGAGCATTGAAAGCATATGGTAATGTTTATTATTTTGCTTTTGTGTGAGTTTCTAACGGTTGGGATTTTCTTGTGTTTCTCGTTAAACTACACACCGTTTATATAGAATGATGAGTTTCAGTCTGATATTTGACATTTATAAAGGTATTGTATACATCAAAATGTGCATATAACCTTATATAGGTTATAGGTAAAACATTCTTTGAAAAAACTGACCTCTTTTTGACTGTGTACGTAGGACCATGAATAGCCCAAGCGATACATGGGAAGAAACACCTAAACATAACACAACAAAGGGAACATTCTTGAGACCTGATGCGATAAGAAAATTACTGGCTGTGTACCAAAGGCTGGCATCAGATTAAATCCTAAGGAGATGTACATTGGGTAAGACACAAAATGCAAATGAATGTTTACATAACATGATATGACATAATTGCCCAAAAGAAATATTTGTTTCAAAGAAGATACTTCAAGTTGCCGTGACATAAACCGTCAGTGAATTAAATTTTGGTTGTTCTGCCTCACTCAAGCTGCAGTCAGACATAATAGATACTAATATGTCACCAGCATCTCTAAAAATTGGCCAAGGAAAGGACCAATTACGCTTACTTCATTCAGCAATTTCTGCGAAGGTAACTTCTAAAACATCCAGAAGAAAACTGAAATTGAAGAACACTGCTGCAGAAGAGAGAAGGAAGTGGCAAGAGGGTCCAACTTATCTATCTGGAGGGTTTTAGTCTGCTTCAAGGCATGTAGCTCAGAAGGAAAATATTTTGGATTTTAAAATTTGATTTACTCAGTTATAGTTTTTTCAACATTTTTTGTCATTCAAAATGTTCCACGCAATGCAGTTTTGATTCAGTCCGTCTAAAATTTTCAACACATGTACTTAGAAAGCAATCAAAGGTTTCTGTCATATGAATTTTTAATATTCATTATATTTTAAAAGTTATTGATATAAAAAGTCAGAGGTTTAATCATTTTGTTGGCTTTTTTTGTTTGCTCTATACCTAAGTTTTTCCCCTCTGGAACTAAAAGCATTATGAGAAATTCATATTATATATCTTTTCTTCATAACCATCTGAATATTTTTAGAAATAGAAACATTAAAATGTTGAAAATTTTCATCATGTGGAGCGGTTTGAATTTTGCCCAAATTTTGAATTTCAAAAATTAATTACTCAAAAACTATTGAATATGTAAAAACCAAATTTTTAATTCTGTGTCCACAATGCATGAGAACTAAGTGGTAAAAAGTTCAGCAAGATTGGTTAAAAATTTCTGGATTTGGGGTTTTCGGTGCTGCATCCCCTTAAATCACCGTCCTCATATGACCCAATTATTTAAAGGTCATCAAACCTTAAAAATCAATATGTAATTTGAGTATATCCATTCATTTGTTTCTTCTTTTAAATTATGTAATGGTAGCTTTCTCTAATTCTCTAAATACTGAAACTAAGTTACTTTTAACCAGTAATTTAAATTATTACAGTACCGTAAGGGCACAACTTTCGGTTGTAAAAGGAAAAACTCATGGCGATATACTAGTCTAATAAAGTAATTTACTTTCAGAACTTTCTAACAACTTGTGAACGACACATGACCTCCTTTAAATATGATTCTCGATTCACATTAGTGCTTACACAGTTCTGTCTAGAAATGATTTCGATTTAAGTTATGAGTGTTTATTCTGTGAGGAAACAGTGCTAGAGTATTTAACTGGATGCATGGAGGAGCAACTCTGAAATGATAGTAATGATCTCTTGTGGAAAATGTATATATTCATATATAATGTGTTGCACTCACATGGCTTCCTCTACTCTTGTACAAACTATTATTCAAGATGCTTATTCTCTTCATGATAACCCGGATAAACTCTGCAAAAATTGTCCTAATTCTGTTAGGGAATAGACCAGTAGGCTTATACAGTACCTTAATCTTTTAAGCGATAGCAGAGATTTCATTCATTTTGCTTAGAAAAGACGTAAAATAAGTTCATAATAATTTCTACTTGACACAAACGTAAGTCTCCTAAAATTCAAAACAACAGTAATAATAATTTTGGAAACGGTTAGTTTCAGAAAAAAAATTGATAAACTGTGTGCTTTATGAGATCTCCTTTTTTAAATAAAAATATATAATAACCAGCAATATATTGTCCATGTATGACAGTTTACTAACCACGTGTACCCTGTTCTCTAGCGTCACTGGTAGCGTGTCAGCCTCACGTTCAAGAGGTCTCGAGATCGAATTTCGGTCAGGGTGCTACGGTTCCTTCCGAGTACAACGTTAATGTTGCATTTGCCTGACTGAAGAAGTGATGGGGAAATGGTCTGAAGATTACCTTGTTTGACGATCTTGTAGTCAGGTTCCTGATTTCCCTCAGCTACTCTGGTGCACAAGATCTTACCTTTGGGCGTGGTCACGGAGTACAAGAAAATAATATTACTGCTGAAGGATTACCAAATAATTATTTTCTAGGGAAAATGTTTTAACTCTTGCGAACAATTTATATTCTCTGATACAATTAGATAATATTAATGTTGTCCTTTTACAAACAATGGTTGATATATCAATTATTCTTGTATTACACACACGCTAGACGTGCATCTTGAATGCACAATCAACATTGTTTTTGCACAATCTGGGAGAGACACTATAATACGTCTTTCTTCCCCGAAAGTCGCTTGCAGAAGCCCGCTTTGCCAGTTAAATTCCCTACTCGTTCTGTTCACATTGCTATCGCAACCAAATAACTTATCTTCTACTGGTCAACGTCACCACACTACGCAATGCCATTTCTACAACTGCCAGTACTAAAATGTTGCACAATATCACATTAACATTCCATCATCTCGTGACCCACTGGATTTCATACTTTTCTTTCTTTGGAGCGGTTCCCCTCCTTGTGGGTTGGATTTATATCACACGATGTGGTGACATATCTGAAGCTGGATTCGCCCCTTCGTGAGGTCTACGGCCCACACGCGCAAAAGTTTCACGCTCCCTCGGTGTGGCGACGCATGTAGAAGCCAAACCTCACCTTGATGTAGCAGCGATGAACCCTTCGTCTAAAAGCCATGAAGATGAAGTTCTCAAAGATTTCTATAAATCCTCTCTCCGGCAGCTGTGGCGAGCGATGAGGTGTGAAACTTCTCAGTTATGGTATCGATACAAAAGGGATTTCACTTTTGCGCAACTATGGAATAAAATAACTAAGACCGTTTTACTTTACTTGGAATTACATTTCTCGACATTTTCTTCTTTACATGCGACTTTCTCCACTGATGTATATAGCCCTTTACTATATATTAATTTTCTCCTTTTATTTATAAATGAAGCAACGGTTTTTTTAATTACATTATTTATCGTAGCATCGCGTATTCGATGTAGATTTTAAACGTTTACTAAACGTTCATAAACGATGAACTCCAATAAATTCTCGTAGTTATAAGAAGACTTTTACCGAAAACACGTCTACCCTATTCGAGAGTTAAAACCAGAAGAAAAAATTTATGAATAAAATCATTGGTTCTTCTTTTTTTGTGTTAAGCCACCGCAATACTTAATTCTGATTGGTCCTATGTCACAATTTGGGATTTCAATAAACCTAAGCATATGTTGCAACATCTATATGGCCTGCTTGGTTATTAACATAAGTTGAATTACAGATGGCCATGTTTACCTAATATGTCCATGTATGCAATATCAGCTTCATCTTATTATTTTGAAGTTTTCTCTATAAGTCCTTAAACCATTAAACATATTTAAACACTTTTAGTTAATTGATGGAAATTAATCATTTCTTCACAGTAGCCGTATATAGGCTAAGGTTTTTGACAGATAGAGTCAACATGAAAAATTCAATGCAATGGCCGGGATTTGAACCACGGATCTCTTGGTTTCCGTCCAGTCGCTCTTACCCATTGAGCTACCATGGCCAACGTGCCGTCCTGACATTAAATTCTCCATTTGACTCATTATTTCCCCGGTAGACCACTAGAGGCTCTCGCAAAAACCTTAGCCTATAAACGGCTAGTGTGAAAAAATGATTAATTTCCATCAATTAACTAAAATAAAAAGAGTTAAATGATAAAGCCTGGGACTCAAGTACTTATGATAGTACGTCGCCACAAACAGTGTATCTCGGATGCGAGAGCCCCTAGTGGTCTACCGGAAATATGAGTCAAATTGAGCATTTAATGTCAGGACGGCACGTTGGCCATGGTAGCTCAATTGATTAGAGTGACTGGACGGAAATCAGGAGATCCGTGGTTCAAATCCCGGCCATGGCATTGAATTTTTCATGTTGACTCTATCTGGCTATATTTAAACACTTTTACAACTCTAGGGGACTAAATCGGAACAACTGTTACACAGAGTTTTACCATATCCTGAAAGATACCTGGTAAATCTAAGCTCTATGTACCCTGGACTCATTTGAATATAATTTCATTTATCGTCCAATATGACAACGTTGAAGGACGTTAATTGAAAAAGGTACATATTCAAAAATGTGAGGAAGTTAAGAATAAAATATAAAATTTAAACAACCCCATTTATATATTCTGACTTTGTGGGTTTGTTGAATTAAAAATCCAAATTGCAGAAATTCTAAAAGTTCTTTATTTCTGTAGAAATACACTTATCAATTCTCTCCTAACAACATTACGTCACAAACACACCACAACAAACAACATTCTGATCAGCTCTCGTTACAACAACACTCTTGTTACACTACTCAACTCACTGTTTTACAAAACTGTCCTGCTGGCGTGTCACAATCGCTTATATATCTCATTCATAATTCGAGAGACTTCTCGATCAAATAAGAAAAACAACTACTCTCCGTCAATCGATATATCTCTCGAAACTTCCAAACGTCAAATCCTATCTGTGTCGGCGAGTCCTTTATCTTAGCTATCCTCATTTGCCGGCCTCTTTGTGTACACTAGCCGCGCTATTGTTGACTGCTTATGCAAGCTCGTGAAACATTATGCGCCGTCTATTATCTAATTGCGCCGAAACCTTTATTCCTGTTGCCTTGACAATATTAAGGACAGTGGGACGTGTGAATGTCTCAAAAAATCGAATTTTTGTTTTATGTCTTACACAAATCTGCAAGATTTGCGAATCCAATGATATATTGCATTATAGGTATTCTTAATATTTAAGCCCTTTAAATGGTGATTTAAATATGGTGTCACCATGTCCACGCCCCCTTTTAAATACATACATAACCATTGAAATTAAAATTGTTATAACTTTGTGATTTGTGGTAGCAGAGCTATGTGGTAAATTTTATGCTTGTTGTTGGTATCTCTGCTGCAGATGTGGCCGCATATGTATTTGCAGAAGGCTCTCACAATATGCCGAATTGTTTACATTTGAAGTACATGTGGATTATAGTTGCAGTTTTGTTTACAGTTCAAATTATCGACTTGAGTGTTATTTATTCAAGGTGATTTGAAGCTTTGCTATAACTATGGGTAGAGTAAAGCGTTTTGGTTGGAGAAAGGCAGTGTTTTGTCGTAAAAACAAAAAGCAGTGACATTGAAAGTGTATCTAACCTTTCCAGTTGCAGTAAATTTTCAGCTTCTAGAAAAAAAAACTGTCTCACATTCAACCAGATGATGATAACAGCTTTTGCGTAGATAACAATGGAGATCAGAAGAGTTTTGTAATTGTAGAGCTATCATTGCTATTCAAAGTGGTGCAGAAAAGTACAGGATTATGGTGCAGGAATGTTGTAACTTTTGGTGAGTTAGCTGACAAACCTGTTGTTTTAGTTTTTTGCATTTTCCTACAAGTTGCAATTTTACATGTTTGGGTACACATTTCTCAGAAAGCACTTATGTTAGAGGTCTGAAACTTTTTGTAGTGTCACAAACCATTATGTTTAATAAAATGACCGTAAAGATATTTTCAGGTAAAACATTTTGAATTTTTAAAAATTTAAAATCTGTGCATTTTAGGGGAAAGAATAATGGTATCAAATTCAACATTTTTTGTCTATATACTTCACTATATAAAACTTCTAACATGGTCATTTTATGCACCATTGAGTACTTTATTTCTCCTAAATATTGGATTCTTTGTGAAAATAATTATGGCGGTTATGTGTAACTAAATAATAACATGTGTTTAGAAAATTTCGTTTGTTGACGTCACCTTAGAAAGCATCTGAGAGAAGTTATGAATTTATATTACATGTTTTGCTTTATCAACATATTACGAAATAGTTGCTTGTTGGATGGTATGAATTTCATTGCCCTGTAACAAAGCAAACCCATTAATTTTGATACCGAAATTAAGGTTTGCCAGAAGTAAAGAATCATGATGGATGTCAAAGGAATGTTGGTTCTTTGTGACAATACGGGCAAGGCCAGTTGAGTCCAGCAGTTGTGGGGAAAGTTGTTATAACAAAAGCAATGTAAGAAACAGTGTCCTTAGCAGTTTTCTAAAGGGGCTCACTTGACTTATATGAATAGAGTATTCTTTGGATAATTCAGAATGGCATGACAAAACAGCCACAAAGAGATTTTTGGTTGAATGAAGAGGGCTTTCAGGAAGTGAAAGTGATACACCCACGTGCAGCTGTGGACAAGGGTCTTCGGCGTGGAGCCGAGGAGAGCTCTCCGTGGCTTGCAAACCATTAGAACAGTCTTCGGCGTGAAGCCGATCAGTAGTGTTTTCGGCGTCAGGCCGATGAGAGCAGTCTGAGGCATTAGGGCGATTAGGGGCAGTCCTCTGGTTTTGTCTTGAATATTTGTCGGTTCATATATATATATATATATATATATATATATATATATATGAGGAACGAATAAAGTTTATCGAGTAATAAACATTCAGCCGTCAGTAACTCTAAACAGAGATTGGTAACCCTTGGTCGGCAACTTTCATTTCGAAGTTTTAAAAGAACAAGCAGTAAATAAATAAGTTGGAAACGGGCATTCCAGTGTTATTAAAATCTCCTTCTCACACACATCCACGCATACCCTGAGAGAGAAACCTCATTGCTCGCCAACTTATTTGCTCGCCATTAAATTATTTGCATCAAATTGGCGTCCCAACGTGGAACTGTGTGCACCCATAAACATTATTGCTTTAATTTTATATTTTTCAGATGTGTGTAGTTAAACGCAAGCATTGTGCTTTCCACACGTCCGTCTGTCCTTAAGCAAGGTGCGTAAGAAACTTTTCCAAATAACGAGTCCAGGAATTCACACTCCAGAACAACCTCATTCACATAAAATCGAATTAAATAACTTTCATAAAATATTCACAAGTATAAACCAATATCAGCTTGAAAGCAAATGTTGCAAATATTAACAGAAGCAATGCAATCAGAGATCAAATTGTTTGCACGTATAAACATGGGGGAAGAAATGGTCTTCCTCCTTGTAAACCACACTCGAGTAGTGATGATGTCCGTTAGTACAGTCAGATTACACAAGCTTAAAGCTCTGTCAAGCACTGAATAGACATGTTCTTTACGTAAAAATAAATGTCAGTATTATAATTTCTCTGATTACAGTTGTTTTTCCTCCCACAGCTAAGGTATCCTGTTAGCGAACACACGAAAGTACGTGAAGGATTGTTCTGAAAGTTGGGTATACCAACACAACCGCATATAATTACCATCTTTTGCTCTCAATTGTGCTGTACGGTACATTACTGTGACCTCCACAGTTCTGCTCGAGCAGAACCAGTTCGACATGCACGTTACTCTCTTTTTTCTACTGTTTTTGTGTCCTTTGAATTAATGTCTAACTACTGTAGCTGTTGAGGTGAATTCAGATTAAATTGCTGGCGTCTTTATTTGCTAAATACGTTGTACCTAAGTGATTTAAATAGAATATTTATGAGTTTTGCATATAGTAATTATGGAAAGTACTGTATATCGAAAATACATGTTTAGATACTACCTGAATCTCCGCCTACCGCCAAAACAAAAGTTTGAGGGTGTCTATGTGCTTGTGTGGGAATCCCATAAACCAAAATAACAACTTAGAACTTTGATAAATATATATATATATATATATATATATATATATATATATATATGTAAGTTTAAGGTTACAGCTAGGTAATGCAGAATTCGCCGTTCCTTCAAGCTAATAAAAGGTTGTCTTACCGTGGTCAGTATCACAACACAATAAAACTGACGCGTGACAGATTATGTTTCATTACAGTCTGATAACGGTCGTACACGTATAGACAGCACTGTATTCTCTTTGACTTTTACAATAATCGAGATTTTACTAACGTACATCAAACCGAACACGATGGCTCAAGCATTTTCGCACTCGGGGGACTCTAGACCGGTCTGATTGACCCATGGGAATTTTCGGGTGTTTTCCCGAGTAGGTGCTCTAATTACATCCTCCGAATTTCCTGTCATTTGCTTCATTATCATTTCACATCATCTGTCCTCTGGTGGTCTCTTTCAATATATAAGATAATACCTATAGGTCCCTTCCGGTGGCGATTCGTGACTTCCAAAGCGAGGGAAGCTCCAAATAATAATTTTCATTAAAATAAGACAGAATAATGACTAAAAGAACTAAGGCTACTCTTCAGTGCTCTTTCTATTGTACAGTCACACGTAGGTCCAGTGTCGAGGTGTCACTTTCAAAACGAGGGAAGCTCCAAATATTAATTTTCATTAAAATAAGAGAGAATAATGACTCAAAGATTTAAGGCTACTGTTCAGTACTCTTTCTAATGCAGTCACAGGTAGGTCCAGTGTCGAGGTGTGACTTTCAAAGCGAGAGAAGCTCCAAATATTAATTTTCATTAAAATAAGAGAGAATAATGACTCAAAGATTTAAGGCTACTGTTCAGTACACTTTCTAATGTAGTCACAGGTAGGTCCAGTGTCGAGGTGTGACTTTCAAAGCGAGAGAAGCTCCAAATATTAATTTTCATTAAAATAAGAGAGAATAATGACTCAAAGATTTAAGGCTACTGTTCAGTACTCTTTCTAATGCAGTCACAGGTAGGTCCAGTGTCGAGGTGTCACTTTCAAAACGAGGGAAGCTCCAAATATTAATTTTCATTAAAATAAGAGAGAATAATGACTCAAAGATTTAAGGCTACTGTTCAGTACTCTTTCTAATGCAGTCACAGGTAGGTCCAGTGTCGAGGTGTCACTTTCAAAACGAGGGAAGCTCCAAATATTAATTTTCATTAAAATAAGAGAGAATAATGACTCAAAGATTTAAGGCTACTGTTCAGTACTCTTTCTAATGCAGTCACAGGTAGGTCCAGTGTCGAGGTGTGACTTTCAAAGCGAGAGAAGCTCCAAATAATAATTGTCATTAAAATAAGAGAGAATAATGACTCAAAGAACTAAGGGCTACTCTTTAGTACTCTTTCTATTGTACCGTCGCACGTAGGTCTAGTGTCGAGGTATGACTTTCAAAGCGAGGGAAGCTCCAAATATTAATTTTCATTAAAATAAGAGAGAATAATGACTCAAAGATTTAAGGCTACTGTTCAGTACTCTTTCTAATGCAGTCACAGGTAGGTCCAGTGTCGAGGTGTGACTTTCAAAGCGAGGGAAGCTCCAAATAATAATTGTCATTAAAATAAGAGACAATAATGACTCAAAGAACTAAGGGCTACTCTTCAGTACTCTTTCTATTGTACAGTCACACGTAGGTCCAGTGTCGAGGGTGAATTTCTAAGCGAGGGAAGCTCCAAATAATAATTTTCATTAAAATAAGAGAGAATAATGACTCAAAGAACTAAGGCTACCCTTTAGTACTCTTTCTGTTGTACAGTCACACGTAGGTCCTTCTTGCATTGCAAGTCTGCTTACAAACCTGCTTCCTCTCTCCACTCAGACGTTCTAATTTTTCCTACATCTGGCCTACACCACGTGAACTGATAGCCTAAAATGGAGAAAGTATAAAGTTCACACACTTTTGCTAATATCTTAAAACTTTACAAAAATTTCCTGTTGGTCACCACTAAATATCAATATATGCAAAATACTATTGAAATATACTATTGAAATATACTTACAGTTGTGTTTAGAAGCGCCACATAAAAGAAAACAAAAAATAAGATTTTCTTTACACGCTGCAGAGACCTAACGTGAAAAAATTTTGTCAGTGCTTCCTAGCTATCGGAGAGTCGCGATTGCTTCCGGAAATCTACGAAACATGTCATTCAAGGTTACGAATGCGTGTATACAGAATTTTCAGTATTGAATGAGCTCGCGGAATTTTTCACTCGAACTTAAGCAGCTGTCAAATTGTCCGCAGCACCGTGGATGTTCGCGGTGATGTATTTGAAACTATATCCAGAGCAAATAAAATATTTTTGGCATGAATTTTCTTCTTTTTCTTCTTTTTCTGCTGAAATTCTTGTTAAAGCGGCGCTTCCAGTGCTTATTGCACGCTTCGCTATCGGTCTTCTTGCTCTATCAGCATCCTAACATAGGATATATGCACATAACCAGCTGGATGCCTTAACCTAACAAATGAGTGCATTCATCCCTGAGGAAACAAGGTTTTCCAATGATCACAGACGGAAAGGCGAGTTTAAACAATAGCTTACATATTTTGCAACAAAATAGTGAGGTTTATTATTGATATACTTATCAAATAAAGAGATGACTTGCACGTTTGTTTTTCTCATGCAGATTCGGCAGGAAGATGCCACTAATGGTGGCCATAGTGATGCAGATTGTGTTTGGATCGGCTTGTGCCTTCGTACCTTGGTTCGAGGTGTTTCTGGTACTAAGGTTTCTTACAGCATCTGCCATTGGAGGAACCATGATCACCAGCTTCGTCATTTGTAAGTACCTCCTTTTTTATGGACTATAGTAGACCCACTGATATTCAATCTGTGGATCTACTCACGCTAGCGTTTTAAAATATGAGGACATTCTTTTCTGTGACCCTCCCTGTCCTTTCTTTCGTTACCTACTCCTCCACGAGTCAGTTGGAGAATTTAGTGTCGTGCTGGCAGGTTGGCCATGGTAGCTCAATGGTTAACAACAGCCGGACGGTGAGTGGGACAACCATGGTTCAAATCCCGGTTATGACATTGAATTTTTCAGTCTGATTCTACCTTCATAAAGACTATTAGTACAGATTTATTTTGGTGTAAAGTAAAGCCGGTTGTTCCATAAGATATCTGAAAATTCAAACGAAGAATAACACGGAAATTGTAATCTCCACACACAAAATGAGATATACTTAGAAAAGTTTTTATTTCAGTTATGTAAAAATCATTCATAATGAAGAGGAATTCCAGACTATTGCTATAAAATCCAATGAATGCATTGCCTTATCTTTGAAAACATCTTAAATGCATAAATACTATAAAGGTCGTTTGGGAACAACAAAATGTTTTAAAAAATTTTCATTTAAAGAATAGTTTAATTGCATGCCTGGAAGGTGCTAAACTGAAACCCCAAGGTTGGTATGTAATAAACGCTTCCTTCATTCTGTTAACAGACACACGGACACGTGTGCGTGGAGCATTTTGTAAAAATGTTTCTTTCTTTTATTCGGGGAGCTCGAAACATGTATTTCTTATCGAAATGTCGGTATCGAACTTTTGGGTTGAATGTAATACCGTCTTTCTATACCTTCTATGTATGTGCTATAGATGAAAATGGGTTTATTACAGATATTTTGCACAGGAGTGACAAGAGAACGTCGTATAATTGCAACGTGAAAGATGTCTTTACCAAATCCACCAGAAAAAAAATGAAAAATGACTCGTTCTACTTATCGAACACAAAGATATGCGGATCAATATTTTTATATTTAACATATTGTATTACTTATCGTTGTTTATGTACATAAATATGAAAGATAACTACTAAAAGTAATAAAAAGAATCTTTGATGTAACAATTTCTTGTCCATAACTATTTAAACAGTAATAACAAACATAATAAGTACATATACGTTTTATAAGTGTTTATGTACAGGTTGATTTATATAGAACTGTCACATTTCGTTCTTTAATTATTCCTTTGGAAATTCATTCAATGACGATTCCTTGTCACTAGATGCTCAGATGTTTATGTTTTATTCCTAACTGCTAGTGTTGGCGATTGTTTTCGACATTTTTTTCCCGTTAACGTGAAAATGTAGTACACATTAAATCAGCGACTCTTTCTTGTGAAACAATACTGGATTACGAATTCAATTACATCTACTCAAACGGCATAACACAGAGAATTTGGTGTTCGTAATCCTCCCAAAAGAAACACAATACTGGGACTGTTAAACAAATTGGAAACTGCTGGATCTATCGTAAGTGAAAAAGGCAAGCATCGTTCATCTAGGCTTCCCACGGTTGTTGTTGACGTAAGAGCACGACTGAAGCAGTCACACAAAAATTCATTAAGACGTTTGTCGCAGGAGACAGGGTACACCTACTCAATGTGTCAGAGAGCTGAGGAAAGTGCAGGCCTAAAGCCATATAGGGTTACGGTTGCTCATCAGCTACAGGAACCAGATAAGGATAAAAGATTGATTTACTGTCGTTGGTTTCAGACGTTCATTGTACAAAATCCTGTCATTTTGTCCATCACATGGTTCACAGATGAAGCATGGTTCTATTTATCACAGAGCTCACGCCATTGGCCCACCGAAAATCCAAATGTCATCCATGAAGCACCTGTGCACCGGGTTAAAATCGGAGTTTGGTGCGAAATATCCGCACAGAGAATAGTGGAGTCAGTATTTTTAACCAGATTGTGAACTCTGCAGAGTATCGACTGATTTTCATGGAGTTTGTTGAGCAATTGGACGATGTAGAGCTCAGCCAAGGACACTTCCAGCAATATGGTGCTATATGCCATACATCAAATGAATCCATGGAATGCAAGTTTCTTTGACGGCCGGATAATTTGCAGGAACCTGTGGCCACCGAGATATCCGGATTTAACATCACCGGACTTCTTTCAATGGAATTACCTCAAAGACAGGGTTTACGCTACATATCCCCAGGCACTGGACAATCTGAAGCGCAACTTCACATAGGAGATTCAAGCTATTAACAACAGAGACATCCAACGAGTGGCCAGTATTATGGAACAACATGTTGAATTGTGCCTTATGCAGGATGGAGGATATTTTCAACATTTGCTATAGAGGCAAATAATCTTCCAAAATTCCTCTACATTTTAGGTATAATGAATTGTCGTTAGCACAATTCGTTTTGAAATAATTAATGAAAGACAGTTGTCACTTCTATATAAATCACTCGGTATATTAAAGTCATTAAAACTGAGAAGTTAAGTGCTGAGTGGTGATTTAGATATTATCCCCACGTTTTACTTGTATTACCTGCACGCATAACTTATAGCAGTGTTTCTCAAACTCTTCTGCGTCAAGGAACTTCTTATTTAACAACTTGTTCGCGGACCCCAATAGTTTAACAACTCAATTTATATGAACGTGCCGCCTTTTGGTTGAATGCTACGAGGGCTGTTCAATAAAGAATGATCACAATTTTTTCTTGGCAACGTGCCTTTGCTCATCCTCATAATTTTGATGGTGCTTCTCAAAATAGTCTCCCCTGAATGCGATGCACTTTGTCCCAGCGTTTCTGTCAGTCTTCAAAGACATGCTGGAAACCATTTTTTAGAGATCTTTCAAAATCGTCTCCGCAGCCTTCACCACTGCTTCTGATGATGGATAATGCATCCCACGAAGGCGTTTCTTCAAGTTAGGGAGTATAAAAAGGTCACATAGGGCTAAATCCGCACTATAGGGAGGGAGAGGGATGCACTTCACGTTGATTTTTGCAAGATATTCAGTAACAACATGGGCAATATGCGGCCGCTCATTATCGTGGTGCAGCATCCAGCCTGCTACACGTAAATGTGGTATTTTGCGCCTGATATGGACTTGCAATGTTTTCAGGACATCCCTGTAGTATTGTCCAGTTACTGATGTGTGTGCAGGTACAACATGCTGATAAACCATTCCATGAATATCAAAGAATGAGATGACCATAACTTTCCTAGCAAAAGCAACCACGTTTGCTTTCTTGGGGGGGTTGCTGATGAAGGAGATGTCCACACTGAGGTTTGCTATTTGCTCTCAGGATCAAAATGATGTAGCCAAGTTTCATCAGCAGTGATTACGTTTGAAAGAAACTCCGTATCTTCCTCTAATATCAACTTAAACTGCGTGTTACCTCCTTTGCAGAGGTGGGCGATAAAGAACATGTCTGAACTTCTACGTCTGAACTTCCAAACGGGAACCAGCAATGAAACTACTACAGCGTGTTTTTTTTTTCACATTAAGCTAACAGAATATAATAAGATTGAATCTTAGTACGAAAAATTATGACCGCAAAAAAATTATGATCATTCTTTATTGAACAGCCCTCGTATAGTTGGAATTTAAATTATTACTGTATGTATAATTTAAGATATTTTCTTGTATATTTAGTTTTAAATTTAATTAATAATAAATTAAAAATTAAACTAAATAAACTTCTGTATAAAATGTATTTTAAATAAAAAATATATTTTTATATTTTCTTTATTAAAATTAATTTCTTTTCACTTTGAAGTAAGTTCAAAGTTTGAAGTTGAAGTTTGAAGTAAGTTTGCCTAACTATATTTTTATTTAACTTTAGCCTTACATCACTAAAAATTTGAAATACCACACTCTTTGAATTACGCAAGGATTAATAACATTACGTACATGTTATAAAAATTAATTTATGTTCCATGTAAAGAAGATATTTTATACATATAAAAAGGTTATTCATAATGTTCCGAATCTACCATTTTACCATTTCAACAAAGTTAGTATTGGGTTACTAAAATTCAGTTTACCGGGCAAAAACTTGAAACTTTTTTCTTTGGAATATATTAATTTGAAAAATGCAGCTGCTTTCTTTATTGAATAAACTCAGTTAAGCTGGGCTTAATATTGATGATTTTTACTCCTAAGTCCGTTGTTAATTCTGTGTCTGCTCATTGGCTTGATGTTACACAACACTGAAAATGTTTGCTCGGACATATAGATGGTTGGAAAGGGCACAATATACGTCCTTTGGTAGTAAGTTCAACAACCTTCCGTCGCTGTTATTATAACGCTGTACTACACAATCCCAACTGTTACGTTAATGGCACCTCTCAGCTGTGTCACATCGTTACGATATATGTGTATAACAAATGTTAACAAAAACAAATGTAATTCGGCGCCGAGCAGATATGTGACTCAGTAAATACAATTCTACGTTTTCTATACTTTTAATTCAACATTATAACTTGATTTAAGGGACTTCCTCGCGGACCCCGGAGGGTCCGCGGACCACACTTTGAGAAACACTGACTTATAGCAACTTATTAGTAAAAATGTTTTTTTTTTTTTTTTTTTTTTTTTGCCTGCTTTCTCCTTAAATACTATATCTGCATAAGGTAAATTTTGTTTATCGTTGTTAAATGTGGTAGTTGTGCCATACGACGAATGAATGAAAAGAGGCTCAAATGAAGTCCGTGTCGAAATTAGCCTAAATCAGGATTAAACTTTATCGGGTAGCTTACATTAACCGAGATTCGAACTCGGGACCCCTTGAAGGCTACACAGTAAAGACAGGGGCCTAAACTTACATCACATGCTAACGTCCGTAACGCAGGAAGTGTGCCAATAGGAGTTAGAAAGCTATCGCTTCCACGGGGAAACACCAGACATTCGAATGCAGCCGGAGTTTTCCTCATGACCCGAGTGCTGGAGCCAAAAGATGAAAACCGGATCTGACACAGGAAAATATAGCAGAGCGCTCTTGTTTACGTTGAGACTACCTTTCTTTTACCACCTAGGTATTATCCGTAACTAAGCAGTTATAACTATTTATGCTTCTCGCGCAAATTATTCACTACCCCATAATTTTGAATTTCTCTACTACCTACTACCAAAGATGCAATAAAGGAGATTTCATCACAAACACGTTTTAAGTCCCTTCCTTAACACAAGATGTTCATATTTATATAAAGATTTGTGTATGTCTGTGCATCTAACTGTGAACTTCATAACTGAAGAAAGTCCGTTGAGTACCTAATTTTCTATTTAAATTAAACGTTTTCCAAAAAGGTCACTCGTCCACCCAAAACTATCCTTTACACAGGTAGTCTACATAGTTTCCGGCCTAATAAATATACAAGACATTTTTAGACGTTTTTTTTTTTATTATTTTCTTTCTCCGCATACTCCCCTTGTGAGTCGACACGCATCTCCCAGCGATGCTCCCATCTCTGTAACCCGACCAAATAGTACTCGGCGTTTTTCAACATAGTCTCCTTGTAACTCTACACACTTCTCCCAGCGATGCTCCCATCTCTGTAACACGTCCAAATAGTACTCGGCGCTTTTCAACACAGTCTCCTTGTAACTCTACACACTTCTCCCAGCGATGTTCCCATCTCTGTAACCCGTCCAAATAGTACTTGGCGTTTTTCAACATAGTCTCCTTGTAACTCTACACACTTCTCCCAGCGATGTTCCCATCTCTGTAACCCGTCCAAATAGTACTCGGCGTTTTTCAACATAGCGTCCTTCGAACTCTACACACTTCTTCCAGCGATACCTCCTCTGTGTAACCCGTCCAAATAGTACTTGGCGTTTTTCAACATAGTCTCCTTGTAATTCTAAACACTTCTCCCAGCGATGCTCCCATCTCTGTAACCCGTCCAAATAGTACTCGGCATTTTTCAACATAGTCTCCTTGTAACTCTACACACTTCTCCCAGCGATGCTCCCATCTCTGTAACCCGTCCAAATAGTACTCGGCATTTTTCAACATAGTCTCCTTGTAACTCTACACACTTCTCCCAGCGATGCTCTCATCTCTGTAACCCGTCCAAATAGTACTCGGCGTTTTTCAACATAGTCTCCTTGTAACTCTACACACTTCTCTCAGCAATGCTCCCATCTCTGTAACCCGTCCAAATAGTACTCGGCGTTTTTCAACATAGTCTCCTTGTAACTCTACACACTTCTCTCAGCAATGCTCCCATCTCTGCAACCCGTCCAAATAGTACTCGGCATTTTTCAACATAGTCTCCTTGTAACTCTACACACTTCTCTCAGCGATGTTCTCATCTCTGTAACCCGTCCAAATAGTACTCGGCGTTTTTCATCATAGTCTCCTTGTAACTCTACATACTTCTCCTAGCGATGCTCTCATCTCTGTAAACCGTCCAAATAGTACTTGGCGTTTTTCACCATAGTCTCCTTGTAACTCTGCACACTTCTCCCAGAGATGCTTCCTCTCTGTAACTCGTCCAAATAGTACTCGGCGTTTTTCAACATAGTCTCCTTGTAACTCTACGCACTTCTCTCAGCAATGCTCCCATCTCTGTAACCCGTCCAAATAGTACTCGGCGTTTCTCAACATAGTCTCCTTGTAACTCTACACACTTCTCTCAGCAATGCTCCCATCTCAAAAACCCGTCCAAATAGTACTCGGCGTTTTTCAACATAGTCTCCTTGTAACTCTAAACACTTCTCCCAGCGATGCTCCCATCTCTGTAACCCGTCCAAATAGTACTCGGCATTTTTCAACATAGTCTCCTTGTAACTCTACACACTTCTCCCAGCGATGCTCCCATCTCTGTAACCCGTCCAAATAGTACTCGGCATTTTTCAACATAGTCTCCTTGTAACTCTACACACTTCTCCCAGCGATGCTCTCATCTCTGTAACCCGTCCAAATAGTACTCGGCGTTTTTTAACATAGTCTCCTTGTAACTCTACACACTTCTCTCAGCAATGCTCCCATCTCTGTAACCCGTCCAAATAGTACTCGGCGTTTTTCAACATAGTCTCCTTGTAACTCTACACACTTCTCTCAGCAATGCTCCCATCTCTGCAACCCGTCCAAATAGTACTCGGCATTTTTCAACATAGTCTCCTTGTAACTCTACACACTTCTCTCAGCGATGTTCTCATCTCTGTAACCCGTCCAAATAGTACTCGGCGTTTTTCAACATAGTCTCCTTGTAACTCTACATACTTCTCCTAGCGATGCTCTCATCTCTGTAAACCGTCCAAATAGTACTCGGCGTTTTTCACCATAGTCTCCTTGTAACTCTGCACACTTCTCCCAGAGATGCTTCCTCTCTGTAACTCGTCCAAATAGTACTCGGCGTTTTTCAACAAAGTCTCCTTGTAACCCTACACACTTCTCCTAGCGATGTTCTCATCTCTGTAACCCGTCCAAATAGTACTCGGCGTTTTTCAACTTAGTCTCCTTGTAACTCTACATACTTCTCCCAGAGATGCTTCCTCTCTGTAACTCGTCCAAATAGTACTCGGCGTTTTTCAACATAGTCTCCTTGTAACTCTGCACATTTCTCCCAGAGATGCTTCCTCTCTGTAACTCGTCCAAATAGTACTCGGCGTTTTTCAACATAGTCTCCTTGTAACTCTACACACTTCTCCTAGCGATGTTCTCATCTCTGTAACCGGTCCAAATAGCACTCGGCGTTTTTCAACATAGTCTCCTTGTAACTCTACACACTTCTCCCAGCGATCTCCCATCTCTGTAATCCGTCCAAATAGTACTTGGCGTTTTTCAACATAGTCTCCTTGCAACTCTACACACTTCTCCCAGCGATGCTCCCATCTCTGTAACCCATCCAAATAGTACTCGCCGTTTTTCAACATAGTCTCCTTGTAACTCTACACACTTCTCCTAGCGATGCTCCCATCTCTGTAACCCGTCCAAATAGTACTCGACGTTTTTCAACATAGTCTCCTTGTAACTCTACACACTTCTCCTAGCGATGCTCCCATCTCTGTAACCCGTCCAAATAGTACTCGCCGTTTTTCAACATAGTCTCCTTGTAACTCTACACACTTCCCCTAGCGATGCTCTCATCTCTGTAACCCGTCCAAATAGTACTCGGCGTTTTTCAACATAGTCTCCTTGTAACTCTACACACTTCTCCTAGCGATGCTCCCATCTCTGTAACCCGTCCAAATAGTACTCGCCGTTTTTCAACATAGTCTCCTTGTAACTCTACACACTTCTCCTAGCGATGCTCCCATCTCTGTAACCGGTCCAAGTAGCACTACATTTCAAAGCGAGAAGGGGTATCAGAAAAAAATCGCAGCACAGTGATATTTGCCACAGCTAATCGCATATACACGGAAATTCCAGTGTATTTTTGTTTTTCTTTTTCTAAATGTACGTGCTCCAGCATTAAGTCATATCGGACGATACATGGAATGGGTGAAATGATGCTCAAATGTGTCCAGGGTTCATAAAGATTAGAGCTACCCGACATTCGTCTTTCAGGTTAAGGGAAAACCCCAGAAAGAGCCTTATCCAGGTAGCTCACCCTGACCGAGATTTGAACTCGGGACCTCTAGAACGTGAGGCAGACGCGCTACCATATACGCTACCGAGACGGCCAGTCCAGTGTATGTATACTCTGTTCAGATGTAATTATGTCTTCTGGACAGCAACGTATCATACATCGGCAGGCGTGAGAACACATGTTATATAGACACACGCAGCTTCCAATCTCTCTATTTGTGTTTCGTAACTTTCTGTACGTCAACTTACTAATATTTCACTCTTCTAATCGACCAGATAAGATCTGATAAGGGACGATCACAGTGCTGGTCACCTGAAGATCAATACGCTTCAACGCTCTGTCGAGTAATAGTATGCGTTTTTCTCTGCAAAATAATTGCTCACGAAGGTGATTTCCTCTTCACTTCACGAACATTTCTGTCCTCCGAGCGCAATTTTAAGATGAGGGAACAAAAAGAAGTCGCTTGGGGA
Source organism: Mantis religiosa (assembly GCA_030765055.1). NCBI lineage: Eukaryota > Metazoa > Arthropoda > Insecta > Mantodea > Mantidae > Mantis > Mantis religiosa. Next base: position 22,826,910 of record CM060947.1, read on the forward strand.
TAGATCTGGTGAGTCAAGCAGTTTAAACCGTAATTCGTGGATTTTCGTCATTGTAACCGCTGAAGTGTGAGACGGTGCGTTGTCTTGGTGAAACAGGATTTTCCTTTTCTGCAAATGTGGCCGTTTTTCCGCAAGTTCTGTCTTCAGCTTGTCAAGCAATGATGCGTAGTATGCTCCTGCAATGGTTTTAACTTTTTGAAGATAACCAATTAAAATAACTCCATGAATATCCCAAAAAACAACCACCATCATTTCCCAGCCGAAAAAAAAGTTCTTGCTTTTTTGGAGCCGGTTCCCCCTTTGCAGTCCACTGTTTGGACTCTATTTTTGTTTCGGGCATATTATTTTTGTTTCGGGCATATGATGGTGTATCCAAGTTTAATCTACAGTAAGTAATTAATCGGCGCCAAAACTCGCATTTATTTTGCCTAAACTGCGCCAACAGAGCGTTGGAAATCTTCATTTGAACTCGTTTTTTGTCTAACGTGAGCAAACGCGGCACCCAACGCGAGGACAGCTTTCTCATGTCTAACTGTTGATTTAATATGTGATAAACGCGTTCTTTTAATATGTTAATAGCCTGTGCTATCTGTCTCACTTTAATTCGGCGGTCGTCTAACACCATTTGGTGAACTTTGGCGATGTTTTCGTCGGTAGTTGCAGTTTTGGGAGTCCGGAACGTTCATCGTCTCCCGAGTTCTTACGGTCACGTTTAAATTCAGCTGCCCAAAATTTCACCGTGGTAAATGATGGTGCAGAGTCCCCATACACAAAATCCATTTCGACTTTGATTTGCGTAGGCGAATCGCCTTTCAAAAAAGTATTTAATGACAGCCTTACACTCGATTTTATCCAATTTCATAGAAATACTCACATAAACTTACTTAATCGACTGTTACATAACAACTGAGCGTCCAAAATGGCTGAAACTCTGGTGAGTAACTGTCAACAGATGAACAACGAAATTCACTTGTTTTTATTTACGAGTGCTGCCATCTTTATTTTGAGGTCGGAAACTTTTCAGACCACCCTCGTATTTCATCATTAGCTGTGTATTTTATAGAATATAAGCATTTTCATATAATGCCAATAAAACACAATTAATATGTTCAGAAAGGTGTAAAAGAGTTTCTTATTTAAGTAATACATTGTATAAAGGTATCGACAGAAACATTTTGTGATCATATGTAGGTTTAGCGTCGCTATGAACAACAGTGTGTCAGGAAACTCACTTGACTGTTGAACATCAGGTATATTTTGCTTATAGTAGATAAAGAATGTTTGTACTCCATTCAAAGTATTTCAATTTCATGGAAAATACAGTTTTCATTTACCCTAAAAAAAATGGAATCGCTTTTAGAAAAATATCAGCGTGAGTGGCTTTTAGTACATTTATGCAATTGTAGAATTAAGACGGCATAAACCGTTTGAAATTACTCCCTTTCACGCACCAGAATTACCGTGGTCAGCAATGACGTCATGACCACCACAACACTATTTTCGCCAATGTGGCTATAAAGCCTGAAATCGTCTGCCTTGCAGGTGCAACAACATTAAAATACAATAAGTACTTCATTAAATTCTTTAATGTGTATATAAGAAAGCCTGAAATTGTATTTCTCGCAGGTGTAGAAACCTTGAAACACCGGAATTACCTCATTAAGTTCTCAATGTGCCTATAAGGAAACCTGAAATCCTCTCTGTCGCAAGTTCAGATATATTCAAACACAAAAATGACTTCATTATATTTATTTTAAAAACAAAATCAACAACGACGTGCACTTACACCTAAAAACAAAAGCTAATAATACTGAAGCAATACAAATATTACAATACAATATAATAATTTGCTAAGAACTTCACTTATCTATTTAAAAAATCGGTAAATTCTTCACAACTTAGAAGACTAGATTCTCAAATACTTAATTTGCATTTTGAGTCCATCTGTTTATCTCTGTTATTTTTACTGCCACTAGCTGATGGATTATTGTTGTATTTATTACCAAACTCTGAAATTAAAACAAACTACTGACAAAATAGATTTGGCGGTATTTTAAAGTCCATTAAGCAGCTTTTATGCTTAAGAAGAATGTTTTATCCCAAACCGTTAAATCTATCGGACAATATCGACCTCTGTTACTTTATAATTTTATATTTAAAAAATTTACCACTTATTCTTAAATATTTTAATAAAATTACATGAAACGTTGTATTTAACATATGCGTAATCAGTGGTGGGGCGTGATTTTCAAAGCGAGGGAAGCTCCAAGTAATAATTTGCATTAAAGTAAGAGAGAATAATGACTCAAAGAACTAAGGCTACTCTTTCTGTACAGTCACACGTAGGGTCAGTGTCGAGGCGTGACTTTCAAAGCGAGAGAAGCTACAAATAATAATTTTCATTAAAATAAGAGAGAATAATGGCTCAAAGAAATAAGGCTATTCTTTAGTATTCTTTCTATTGTACAGTCACACGTAGTTCCAGTAGCGAGGCGTGACTTTCAAAGTGAGGGAAGCTACAAATAATAATTTTCATTAAAATAAGAGAGAATAATGACTCAAAGAACTAAGGCTACTCTTTAGTACTCTTTCTATTCTACAGTCACGAGGCGTGACTTTCAAAGTGAGGGAAGCTCCAAACAATAATTATCATTAAAATAAGAGAGAATAATGACTGAAAGATCTAAGACTACTCTTTAGTACTCTTTCTTACGGACAGTCATATATAGGTACAGTGGCGAGGTGTGACTTTCAAAATGACGGAAGCTACAAATAATAATTTTATTAAAATAAGAGAGAATAATTACTCAAAGAACTAAGGCTACTCTTTAGTACTCTTTCTATTATACAGTCACACGTAGGTCCAGTGTCGAGATGTTACTTTCAAAGCGAGGGAAGCTCCAAACAATAATTTTCATTAAAATAAGAGAGAATAATGACTCAAAGATCTAACGCTACTCTTTAGTACGCTTTCTATTGTACAGTCACACGTAGGTCCAGTAGGAGGCGTGAGTTTCAAAGCGAGGAAAGTTCAAAATAATAATTTTCATTAAAATAAGAGAGAATAAAGACACAAAGAGCTAAGGTACTCTTCAGTACTCTTTCTATTGTACAGTCACACTAGGTTTTTGATGCATTGCAAGACTGATCACCCTACAAGTGGACATATTCCTGCTTCCCTTCTCCACTCAGACGTTTGATTTTTCCTAAAGCTGGCTCACACTACGTGAATTGTTAGTCTAAAATAGGGAAAGTATACAGTTCACACACTTTTGCTAATAACAAAACTTCACAAGAGTTTTCTGTTTGTCACCACTAAATACCAATATATGTCAAATACTATTGCTGATGGTATTGCAATATACTTACAATTGTGTTGAAAAGCGTCACATAAAACAAGAAAGGTAAATTGTTCTTCACACGGTAGAGAGACCTCACGTGACAAAACCTGTCAGTGCTTCCTAACTATCGAACAGTCGCGATTGCTTCCGGAAAATTGCGAGAATGCGAGAATACAGAAGAAATGAACTCGTGCAACTGGTCACTCGAGCATTAAGTAGCTGTCTAATTGTCCGCAACGCTGTGGACATTTGCGAAAAAATTTTGAGGATGAATCCAGAGCAAATAAAATATTTTTGTCATGCATTTTGTGTTGTTCTTTTTCTCCTGAAATTGTTAGAGGAGCAGCATTTCAATACACGCTTCGCCATTGTCTGTAATGTTGTTCTTGTTCGTTCCCTTTTGTACACGTGCTAAACTTGTGTGAGGGTCATTCAAATTAAACACTAGTTATTAAAGAACAAAAAGTAGTTTGGTCCAAATATTGAACTTGGTATTTAAATCCAACAACTTCTAAGGGTGTAGTATTATGATTTCATGTCTTGCTGTCTTGCTTCAACAAATACATATTTTACGATACACTATTTGTTATTGAGTACTTATTCCTTAAAAGACATCAGATATATTCCACAGTTACTCATATTCTATAGACTTTTTATTGTCGTAAGTGATTTACCATGGCAATAAAAATGAAACTGCTTTTAATGCATTCATATAAACTACGGTAAGGGTTATCATACAGAAAGCAAATATGGAATTTCTTAAAATACTCACAATGTACTACAGGTTACAATGTTTACATTTCAGTTAACCATTAGAAAATCTTTGGCAAGATTTAAGCCAGAAGTACTATTTCATTAATTTTATCCACCAAAATTCCTCCCGATCACTTTTAAAACTGTTATAGTTATTAATATAATGGTGATTAAATTTCACTGGCAGTAACTTATCTACTGCTTCTTTAGCTTTAATCACATTTTAATAAGACTACATGTCCCTGATTCGATTCCCGGCCTGTGAAATAAATTAAAACGGATAAATTCTACAGTTACCTAATCTGAAGGTTCTAAGAGGCCATCAAATGTTTCAGTCAAAGACTCCGATATGATCATATCTTTTAAGATCTTGTCGCTATATAATAAATAGCTTTGATTAAGAAAGAAGAGAAATTCAGAGAAAATTCTCATAATACTGAAGATATACATTTAACTATTCTTGAAAATGTTTTAAATGTTTGGATAGATTTAATCAAAATCTTTAAAGTAATCTTTGAGAAAGTAAAAATCCTGAACTATATTTTGTGTAAAGGATAGCTGAGTCTCAAAACATGAATTTGCTTTAAAATCTTGGTACGGAAGCTTTGGTTAAAATATATTTACATACGAGGTACGTCCAGAAAGTAAGCTCTGTTTGGTAATAAAATTAAATTGTGTACAAATACAGAAAAATTCTTTATTGCATAAAATTCTACAACTCTTAAACTACTTTTCCACATAACTGCCGAAATTTTGCAGGCATTTGTCATAGCGAGGCACAAGTTTTTGTATACCTTCTTCATAGAAGTTTGCCGCCTGTGTCTTCAACCAGTTGGAAACATTTTCTTTTAGCTCTTCGTCATTGTTGAAGTGTTGACCGCCAAGGAAAGATTTGAGATGCAAAAACAGATGAAAGTCGCTAGGAGCGAGGTCAGGGTTGTACGGGGGGTGGTCAGACACGTCCCAGCCAAATCCCTGTAGGATGTTTTCCATCGCATTTGCAGTGTGTGGTCGTGCGTTGTCATGAAGAAACACAACACCTTTTAACAGCATTCCTCGGCGCTTATTCTGTATTGCGCGGCGCAATCCTAGCATTCAGAAAACAATTCACAGATCTGATTTCACAAGCGGCGGGATTTTCAATCAACGCCGACATTGTAAACAAGCACAACAAAGCGTACGTAGCGGACAGCGATCTCACAATGGCGCACGTTTCTTCTCCTTGATACAGAGCGTCTGCCGCGCATGTGCGGAACTGCGATCGCAGCGCTGCTGCTACTACTACTATATAGCTTTTACAGCCCCTTTTGGGTCCCAGCCTCCCTCAGTTTTTGCCTTCATTCATCCCTATCTTCTGCTTTTCGTCTCCACACTCGGACTCCCAAAATCTGTAAGGCATCTCTTCTTACTGTATCTTCCCAGCGGTTTTTTGGTCTGCCTCTAGGTCTTGTATTTTAAAATTTTCCTTCTAACATTTTTTTTTGGAGGGGGATCCGTTTCTCTTCCATTCTTTGAACATGTCCCGCCCATCTTAATCTTCTAATCTTAATTTCTTGTACTATGTCAATGTCTTTGTATATCTCATATAATTCTTTATTATACCTGTTTCTTCATACTCCATTAACTTCAGTTGGTCCATATAGCCTCCGAAGTATCTTCCTTTCGAATATTAATATGGCTTGAGTCAATGTCCAAGCCTCGCAGCCATATATTAACACTGGTTTAATCAATGTTTTATATAATCTTATTTTTGTTTTAGGGAATATTATTTTATTCCTAAATATTTTCTGTAATGAGGCATATGCTTTGTTTGCTGCTGTTATCCGAGCCTTTATTTCCTCGTTTTCATCATTTTTATTATTTATAATTGCTCCTAGATACTTGAAGCTATTAATTGTTTCCAGATGATTTTCTCTAGTGCTGGTATTTCTGCTTTTGTTCTTACTACCTCTCTTTTGTATCATAGCTTTTGTTTTCTCCTTATTTATAAGTCCTTCTTCCTTTGCATTTTCCTCCAGTTTTGTGTATATTTCTGAGACTGCCTTGTTGGTTCTCCCTACTACATTTATGTCATCTGCATATGCTAATAGCTTTACAGATCTATAATATATTGTGGATTTTACGTCCACTGGTAGTTTACTAATAATGTATTCCAGTGTTAAGTTAAACAAGTTAAACAAGTCCATTTTCTATATTAAAACTGTCTTATGTGGTTCCCAATTTTAATTTGGGCTGCAGTATTATCCACTGTGGCTTTCACTAAATCGCAGCGCTGCAGCGGAGATAAATTGAAACAGAACTTACTTTCTGGACGTCCCTTGTATTTCTTCAACTTTCTGTAAAATTTACATAGTAAAGTAAAAGGCGAACGTAATATTAACAGCTGGTACTTTCTACATCCTGCACGTAACCATGAAGGAATGTAAGGAAGGCGGAATTTTAAATTTCTAGGTAAAAGTATGAGGCAAAATGGATGGAAGAATGAAGACTGTTAAGATATGAGATACTTGTGAGATATCAATGTTTAGATAAAATGTATGAGTGCGAATACCTGATCAAATCTTTTCTGTTTATCCTCATCTGTAATTAATTTTCCATGCCACGTGCAGCGGTTTCCTTAATCCTGACATTTCTAACTTAACCTCACTTTTAAAGAATACTTTTACAGAATAACTATGAAATCATATTTACATACACATTTCTGCTCTAGCAAATGTGAAAGTGGTTGTTTAATTCGCCTTCTTGGGTAAACATTCCACAACGAAGAACAAAGTCTATTACTTGTATTGTTCCTTGTCTTTCAGTGACACGTTTGACCCTGGTGGTTTACTAGCACGTTTAACATACTTAACAACAATCACTGTAACTGCTCCTGCACTTGTCTGCTTTGAATGAACTGTCATTATTTGTACTAGCAATATTTACCTTAAACCTTCTAGCGTTCTCGTATTTTAGAAAGGTTTTTTTCTCGACATTTCAATTCCTGCATTGATGTATTTTCTAATATTATATTGTGACTTTGTGGATTCGTAGAGTTAAAAGTGCAATTTACATAAATTCTAAATGTTCTTTATTTCCGTAGAAATACACCCTGTTCAATTCCTACAGTAGCAGAATACGTCACATACACAATTAAAATCTACCAAGGTCGTTGACCAGAAACAAAAGCGCTTACGTTCATCACACAACAGCTTCAATTACAACTCTCGTTACGTCACTGTCTTTACAACTGCCCCGCTGGCGTGTCGCAATCTCTTATATATAGCTCATTGATAATTCGAGACTATTCTGTAACAAATCGAATTTTTGTTAATTGATGGAAATTAATAATCTCTTCACACTAGCCGTATATAGGCTAAGGTTTTTAATAGATTGAGTCAACATGAAAAATTCAATGCCATGGTCTGGATTTGAACCACGGATCTTCTGATTTCCGTCCAGTCGCTCCAACCTATTGAGCTACCATGGCCAACGTGCCGTCCTGACTTAAATTCTCCATTTGACTTGTATATTTCCCCGGTTATTTAATTTAATTGTCATTTAAATTGGAGAACTTAATGTCAGGATGGCGCGTTGGCCATAGTAGCTCAATGGTTTAGAGCGGCTGCACGGAAACCAGAAGATCCGTGGTTCAAATCCCGGCTATGGCATTGAATTTTTCAGACTGACGCTACCCTTTCACAGTGCGTCCTACACACGGCTAGTGTGAAAGAACAATTAATTTCCATTAAGAGACAATGTGCTCGACTCCATTTTCAACGGAAATTCCAATATTTAATCAAAATAAGGCAATGATAGTTTAAACGATTGTTAAAAACATATAAAACCCACTTATGGCTGAACTGTAAATAAGGGAATCTTTCATTTTAAAAAATCCACCACCACAAATTTCTCTTCATGCCGAATATTCTTCGAATATCTTATGTTTCTCAAAAACTTTCCAAACAATTTCCATTAAATGTCATACTTTACGATATTTTTATGCCAAATAAGACCCCTAATTTTCTTGGAATGTCCTCAGAAGTCCTCTTCTATCTCAATAGCTTTTACATAACTGGTAAACCTAAGAGATAAACTGCACGATAGATGTATTTCTGGTTAAAACGTAGAAATTATGTCATTTGCATTTTTTCGTGGAGTGAACCATATCGGAGATATTTCTGTTTATTGGCCTGAATTTTGCAATAATTTTCTTAAATGAGATATTATTCGCCTTCTATCTCTTGGTCATGCAAAGAGAAATAAATTACAAAGCTATACAAGTTTTAAAACAATTTACTATCACTTAAAGCCTACTGTATCCCAATATTCCCTTTGCACCTACAAAAATACTAACAATAAAATCACATCTATAAATTACGTAGAAAATGAAACTAGCCACAGTGAAGCAATGAATATTACACACACACACACACACACACACACACACACACACACACACACACACACACACATGTATATATATATATATATTCACGCATCTTAAGAAAATTGTGTTAATTCTTCTTTCTAATGGAGATCGATTTCAAAAACAAATTGTTTTCATCATCAGTCCATCAATAAACTTCGTAGTCGAGGATACCGGTTACCATGTTCTTATGCTTTCTCAGTGTTACCAACATCTGAAAACGAAACAAACCTAAAAACAAAATCAACTACTGGTATTTAAAAATTCATTACGCGATGTTTACTTTTTAAATTAAATATATTTTCCCAAACCATTAAATCTATTGGATCTTTTAATTGTTTTAATAATTTAACTTCTGGATTTATTTTATGGTTAGATGACCAAAAATGATCTGCTACGGCCGATTTATCAATTTGTTTATACTTAATGTTACGAAAATGTTCTTTCGTTCTGGTTTCCAAATTACGTTTCGTCTTTCCAATATAAACCTGATCACAACCTAAACAATTAAACTGATAAATACCACATTTTTTATTATTAGGATTTTTATGTGTTTTATAAAAATGTAGTAAATTTTAAATGCTATATTTTGCGTAACTAGAGTTACACCAACTTCTTTAAAACAATTTGAAAATGTTTATTAACCCAAGGATAGTAAGTAAATTTTTTAAAATTATAATCGTCTTTTGTTTTTTAAGTGTTGAAATATCATTCACACTGTTCTGATACTTAAATTTTTCAAACTTCTTTTGTATAAAATCCTTATTAAAACCATTAATTAAAGCAGTATTAATATGTTTATATTCTTTATTAACTTCCTTTTATTCAGGGGTATATTTATTAATCTGGAAATAAAACTATTAAAAACGGCAAATTTATGTGAAAGAGGGTTAAAAAATAATTTTATATGTGATTATAAATATGAGTAGACTTCCTATAAATAACAAAATCTAATTTATTAGTATTTCTTATTATCTTCAAATCTTGAAAAGGAACAAATCCATTGATTTCAGTTTCAAATGTGAATTTTATAGTTTTATCTTGTAAATTTAATAATTTTAAAGCGTCGTTAATTTGTTTATCAGGAACAATAGCAAAACATATCATCAACATATCTATACCAAGCTTAAAGAATCAAAAGAAATGCTTTAGTGACTTGCATTTTGAAAAACAAAACTCATAAAAAGATCAGCAAGAAAAGGTGAAAGCGGATTATCCATTAAATAAATTAAATAATTAAAAATTTATAAATGTTTATCTCGATTTACATGAAATAGAGGAATAAATGTTAACCCTAGCAGAATGGCAGAGGAAATACAACCAACCGTAAAGTAGTCCTTTTCATTGAGACGTCCTCAAGTTCTAATACCAAGGTACGTGCCTCCTCCTACATTATAATTTGCGTATTAAGCTATAATTCAGTATGGAGTACGCGGACGACATTGTAGTGATAGAATAAACAAATGTGTTTTTCGCGTTTTCCAAGAAAAGCAAAGAATACGTCGGTGAAAAAATTGCATTCCCTCGTGCCTAGTGTAGCGTACTTCCATATCACGAACCCAGCGGAACAAAAAATAAAAATAATGTCCCTGGATTCTGCTTCAAAACTCCATGACGAATCTCATATTATATTTCATTCATTTCTAAAACGACCTTTCTTCTTCCATATTTATCTAATATTACGAGATTAGTATGACATAACCAAGGTCAAAAAATAAAGGTGATCCGCGCTGTTTTACAGGAAAATAAACTCCACTTCAAATACTTTAATGTGGCACATTTATATAACTTTTTCTACCCACTATCGCTTGTTTTCAACGTTAAGTCATATCACACAATGAATGAAATGACATTCAAATCAGTCCAGAGTACACAGAGCTTAGAGTTACCAGACATTCATCTTTCAGGATAAGGGAAAACATCCAACGTTAAGTCATATCGGACGATGAATGAAATTATGTTTAAATGAATACAGAGTGAATAGAGCTTAGAGTTACCTGACATTCATCTTTCTCTAACGTTAAATCATATCGGCCGATGAATTAAATGATGTTGAAATGATTACAAGGTATAGAAAGCTTAGCAGATTTTCATCTTTCAGGATACGGGAAAAACCCTGAAAAATTATTCAGATAATTCTGGTCACTATAAGCTCTATGTACCCTGTACTCATTTAAACATAATTTCATTCATCGTCCGATATGACTTAACGTTGTAGGTTTTCCCCTATCCTGAAAGATGAATGTGTGGTAACTCTAAGCTCTAAGTACCCTGTACTCATTTGAACATCATATCATTCATCGTCCGATATGACTTAACGTTGTAGGTGTTCCCTTATCCTGAAAGATGAATGTCTGGTAACTCTAAGCTCTATGTACCCTGTACTCATTTGAACATCATTTCATTCATCGGCCGATATGACTTAACGTTGGAGGTTTGCCCTTATCCTGAAAGATGAATGTCTGGTAACTCTAAGCTTTATGTACCCGGTACTCATTTGAACATCATTTCATTCATCGTCCAATATGACTTAACGTTGGAGGTTTTCTCTTATCCTGAAAGATGAATGTCTGGTAACTCTGGGCTCTGTGTTCTCTGTACTCAGTTGAACGTAATTTCATTCATCGTCCGATATGACTTACCGTTGGAGGTTTTCCCTTAGACGGAAAGAAGAATGTCTGGTAACTCTAAGATCTGTGTACTCTGGACTCATTTGAACATCATTTCATTCATCGTTGGAAATGACGTTGAAGGACGTAAATTTAAAAAGAAAACAAAAGTGAGACACACAAAATACAGTAAACAAAGTCAGCTTTATTTAATTAAAATAAATAATGTGAACTTTCTTCGTAAAATTTTTGGCTTGTTTGAAATGTATTTGCAGTTAATATGAAATTAAGGTTAGTTAATGAGTGTACTGACTTGTTTTGCTGCAGGTATGGAGATCGTGGGAGGAAAATGGAGAACGGCGATCTCAGTCCTGTTTCATATTCCTTTCAGTATAGGTCATTCCTTAATGGCAGTTATATCCTACTATCTCCGAGACTGGCATGCATTCCAGCTGGCTATATCTCTGCCTTCAATAATACTCATTGTGTACTGGTGGTAAGTATACGCTTAAGCTGCAACATTGCAACGAAATTGGATGTGTAACTACACTACTTCGTGAATAGTAAGTTGACGTTTGATATAACCGTATTTGTTTTCAGTTGAAATTTAACTCGACGCACCACAACCATTGAGAAATTGTTTTTCAAAACGTCTATCACTGTAGTTTCATGATCATCACTGAACATCACTGCTGATGAGCAATTGTTCCAAATATCAAAGCCACCGATATAATTTCAGATATTAAAGTAGTGCATAAATGGAATATTAAAAAGTAATAGTTTCTAAAATAAAATTAGGTACGTACACGAAGTTTAAAACACGTTTTAATTGTGATAGATGAAAATTTGATTAAATTTTGAAAACATTAAGATAAAAACTGAAAGACTTACAAATGTCGCCCTTGATTATCCTTAAGTTTTGCTCAAACGATATCACATGTCATCTGCTACCTTGTATTTACTGGAGTTACTGCTGTTTTAACTACTCCATATTAATAGGTTGGTATTGTTATGTTCTGGCCTTATAGACTCTGAAAGGAATGCGTTCACTACAGACATACACACGTATAGACAAGGTGACGTAATGATATACGAGTCGCGCACAGATAGAAACGCTGCAGCCTACTTATTACACAAGCGGCTTGTGACACTGGATATGAATATTGTTTTTTCAAAGCTTCTTCATCACATTTATCTATAACGCTACTTATAATTTCACGTCCTTCCGAATGCACAACCTTAAATTTCTTAAGATCTTCAGATATGGTGAGAAGACTAGTAAATCTTATTACACTGAACTAGTTCTGCATCTTGCTACGCAAGTAGGCTACGTGACTTTCTGCAGGTGATTGCTGAATGTTTACTGTATTGCTCACTCGCTGCGTAACCGGACAACGGTTCCCCCTCCCCCACACCTCATCCATCTATAGAACACATCTATAGAATAAACTAAATAAAATATGAGGGGGCCTAACTGGTTCGTCCTTCGCGTAAGCAGTTATTCCTTCGTGCGTTAAAACAGCTGCAAAACGCTACGGCGAATTTCCAGTTAAACAGAGGGCAGTGGAGTTAGCGGACTACATAGGCTAGTTCAATACGGGGAACTTCCTCGTCGTTCGGAGCAGAACCAAGCCCGTTCGTTTAACGAGAAATTCTCCGTTTCGTTCTGCAACTGTTTTAACACAAGACGGGATATCTACTTACGTAAAAGACGGGGCAGTTGGCTCACCTGATATATAACAAACTGGTGTAACCCAACAAATGTTAAAGGTGACAGTCGAAAAAAACAACAAGAAAATAACTTCTTGACATTACAATATGTTTTAGTAACCAATATCACTGAATTACCTATACACTCAAAACTACCTCAATAAATGTTATTTTAATAGATTTTTTAAATTACTACTACCAATAACAATAAAAAAGTGTTAATTTAAGTGTAAATTGTGTAAATCAAGTTTATAGAACTTAATTTTAGTAGAATAAATAGTTTCTCAATTGTACCTGATGCTTATTAACAACGAGGGAAAATTATATTATTACTTGTAAAAAAGGTGCTAAAATGTAATAATGTATTACAAAATATAAACACATAAATTATGAATATTAGACATAACTTTAGAAATTAATACATCTTCATGCTGATGGTAATATTTTTGTACCGTTTGTGTTATACAGGGTGATTCCTGAGTCCCCAAGATGGCTTCTTACCCAAGGACGGGACCAAGAAGCTGTTAGCATCTTGGAGTCTGCAGCAAAGACCAACAAACTGGACACCTCACTCATTGCAAGCAAAATAGAGGAAATAAGTTTGAAAAAGGTAGATCTTTTCATCTTAACTTTCATTAATAAATGAGGTTTGAAATTAAATTAATCTGTAGAATAACACAATTATAATATTGGGAAGAGTCTCTGGTGTATCAAATATACACGGCAGTCTTTTACATGACCTGATGTTTCTATCATAGTCATGAAAATGGTCCGCCTCTTCGCCTCTGTAGCGTATCTGCCTCATGTTCAAGGGGCCCCGAGTTCATATCTCGACAAGGGTGTGTTATCTGAATAAGGCTTTTCCGTTGTTTTCCCTTATCCTCAAAGATGAATGTCACGTAACTGTCAGTTCTATGGGCCCTGGACTCATTTGAGTATCATTTCATTCGTCGTTCTATATGACTTAACGGACAATGAAACTGTGAATATGTTTATTTCTATTCAAATGATTTTTAATTAACGTCATCCAACGTTAAGTCATATCGGACAATGAATGAAATTATGTTAAAATGAGTACAGGGCACATAGAGCTTAGAGTTACCAGACATTCAACTTTCAGGATAAGGGAAAACCTCCAACATTAAGTCATATCGGACGATAAATGAAATGATGTTCAAAAGAGTCCAGAGTACATATAGCTTAGAGTTACCGGACATTCAGCTTTCAGAATAGCGGAAAACGTCCAACGTTAAGTCATATCGGACGATGAATGAAATGATGTTGAAATAAGTATAGGGCACATAGAGCTTAGAGTTACCAGAAATTCATCTTTCAGGATAAGAGAAAACTCTAAATAAAAAGCTGCCTTATCCAGATAACTTAGCCTGGCCGAGATTCGAACTCGTGACTTCCTGAACGTGTGGGGGACAAGTTACTACCGGAGTTACAGAGGGGGGCACTATCGCTCGTATGTAAGTTATATACCTATCATGGTATAATATTATTTTCCGTATTTAATATTTGTTTTATATTTTTCTACGTTGGCAAACGATTTGTATATGATGATATTTGCTGGTCGTTGCGGTATGTCGCCGCAATAGGTAATGCAGTATGGCAAATCGTTCACTATTGTAGCTTCAAGACATTTCTATGCAAACCAAACGTTCACCTGGGCGATGCCGGTCTAGCATGTGGCTCAAGGACATAGATCTCCATCAGGAGTGGGTCGACTGCAACTCTAGAACCTCTGTATTTCACAACCCTGTTAATCCTTACATTTCAACGGATTTGACCAAACTTGATTTTTTTTTCAAGAATTGTATACTATGTTTTAAGATACTTTCATGATAAAGGCATTGTACATCTTTCGTTTTATGGAAATAGCTCCAGAATTCCATTTTGGATTACTTTTGCATAACTGTGAACTCTAAGAGACAAAATCTTGCTACACAAAAGCATAGATTTGTTAAAGCAGCAATTTATGCCAAATATTTTTGTAGCGTAAACCATTTGCTAGATATTCTTTGTTATTGGTTTTAAGTTTCAAACAGTTATACTTTTCTCAAGAAGAAAATCGTTGTTCTTTTCATTCTTTCTTTTATTTTTATTTGCCCTCTAGGCTAAAAGGTAAACGTAATTTCCAAAATAGTGATGATCACTTAGAAGTTTTGACCAGAATTTAAGCCTACATTATTCACCTGTTCCCATTGTACCTATTAGGAAACCGTAAAACCATTACTATAAGCGTTGATCTTGATTTACCTGATAGAATAATAGTTTATGAATGGTTAAATAAATACATGTGAATGTATTCTGTAGGCATCAACACTTAAGAAGTGGCACATGTACTGGTATATTCTCTTGGACTAATAGGAAGCGGAACATGAAAAAACAATTAATACGTAAAAAGCAGAAGTTAGCAACCGTAAAGCAACAAATACTACATAAAATATAATTAGTTGTCCCAAAATTCACTTATATTTCAATAAAATTGATGTAATTCCACAGAATTCAACATATTAGTTTCGCAAAAATCTTTTCTGCATCTTCAATTTTTTTTTTCCGTTGTCATCGTTACAGCCACTAGGTGTCGTATTATTTTTGTATTCATTACCAAACTTAAAATGAAACAAAGTTAAAGAAAGAATCGATTGGCGCTATTTCAAAATTCATTACGCGATTTACATTTTTTAGATAAATATTTTCACCCAAACTTTTAAATCTAGGTACCGAAACATTTAGTTACTTTAACAATAATTTAACTTCTGGATTTATTTCATGGTTAAATGACTAAAATTGATCTGCCATGGCCGATTTATTAGTCTGTTTATACTTAATATTTCGAAAATGCTCTTTTTCTCTGGTTTCTAAATTATGTTTGGTCCTTACAGTGTAAACCTGCCCAGAATGTAAGCAATTAAACTGATAAGCGCCAGACTTTTTACTATTGGGAATTTTACCTTTTTTAGAGAAATGTATGATTTATTTTGAGGGGCCAAAGTTATGCCAAATTCTTAAAAAAATGAAAATATTTACAGCTCAAGAATGGTAAGTATTTTAAGTTATAATCATATTTAATTTATTTTAGGGTAGCAACATCATTTACATTTTGTTATATTTAAATGTTTAAATCCTTTTATGTATAAAATCTTTATTAAAGCAGTATTATATGTACCACTGCTGAATAAACGAGTAATTTAAAACTTACACTTTCGTGTTTTTCGTCTGTGGTAAACTGGTTTGCTGCTCTACGCTGTAGTAGAGTAGTAGAAAGTAAACATATTACTAATGCAAAAGAAGTATATGTTCTGTGGTTGCTACGCTCTAGTACGCTGCACCAATGTAGGAGCTCTCTACTTTGCAATTAGAAATAAGAACGTGGCAACAAAGTGCGTTTTAATTATTACTTTAAATTGCTTTAATATAAATTTGACATTAATTTAAAACTAAGTCTGCATCTAAATTACCGAACTTCTCCATAAAGTTGGTTTGATTTAGAAATACTGTCAGAATAAAGTTCACACAAAATAATTCACAAAATGATTGACAATAAACAATTAAACTTCCTACTTTAATATTATACCAGACATTTATTAGATCATTTTTACTTTCTCTGCTTGTACTTTCAGTTCGTATTATACTCCACCCAAAAAATTGAAACCGAAATTCAACCGGAAATGCAAGATTTAAGAATCCCTAAACCCTGAATAAGAATTTTTAGAATAAAAGGTTCATTTTATTTCAATATTTATATTTTATCACGTAAATATATTACATACGTAATATTTTAATCAAAGTTAATATAGATAGTTTTAGGAGAATAAAATATTTCGAAAAATAGTACATGTAATTGCAGTGTGAGGTTAGGTGATTTTCTTGACAAACATCGTTTGGCATCTTTCGGAGATATCAAGTTTGAAATGTATTCGACAGTTCGTTATTTAATTATTCTGTTCACTCTATTTCGTCCTCTCTTTTAGTCTTTATTCCGGTGTAACATTTATATCGAATATTGTGGAGGCAATACATTCTTTAGCTACTAGGTTTGCACATAGAGGTAAAAGTAACCCTACATAGATGATAGCCACAGAACATCTACTTATGATAGCTCTTCCCCTGAGCTCTAACCTATATATATATATATATATATATATATATATATATATATATATATATATATATATATATATATAGCTTTATCGATGAACTGAGCACACGGTTGTTTACCATATTTAAATAAGAAAACCAAAGTAAGTACTTACAGCAACAATGTGAATGTACAAATCAACATAGTACACAGAAGAAACAGAATATGAATCTAAACAAAAATATCCAGCTGGGTGTTGATTTACTGATGCTCACTGAACAGCAGACAAACGAAGTTCGTAGCTCGCGCCTCGCGCGGGTATGAGAAATTCATGTTTCAAATGACTGGCATATCCGCTTGCACTAATAGAAAATTTTGATATAGTAGATAAAAACGTTTTAAAAGATTATGCGCGTATAGAGTTTTGAAGTTATAGAAATAAAGTGAAAATAATATGCTGTAGTTATATATTTCAATAAACGGAGGAGGAAAAATAACAAATGTCATTGTGAAATTGCTTCAAGGAAAACATCAGTTCTTGCAGAGATGATTTAGGTTACTTCCAGTGACAGTATTTTAAGAAAAAAGCGAGGATATAACCTTGATAACAAAAATTGTTTTCTTGGCAATGAGTAATGAGAAAACGTGTCTTTGTCTACTCATATTTTTATTCAGAATTGAGGCAGTTACATATTACATAACCACAAATTATTATTTGGAGGGCCATTATACAGGTCTTGAATGCTGTTACGTGAGTTTGCATTTTTGTCAGACCATGACTCCAAACGTTCGCATATCCTTCACTGCTGCAATTTTGACATCAACAACGGATATATACTTTGAATAGTGTATCATCAGCTTCTTAAAAAGAAGCATGCGAGAAACCGGAAGCCCCAGTCACAATGGAAATTATTGGATTTGTAGTAATAAAAGGAAAGTTTTGAGCGTGAAACAGAACTATAAATATTAATAACCATGTACACATTTATCTAAAAGGGTCAGCAATATAATTAAGCAAATCAGCATGAAATTTCTTTCATGGTAAAACAGTTCTTTTGTAATATTCTTTCCCTGTATGTTATGTGAATTCTTCTAAACATTATTATCCTTATCATAGATTGCGAACATACATTACTGATTCATAACTAATATAGTAAGAAAGAATACTTAACCTAGGAATATAACGGTAGTAAGTGTGTTTTATGATCCCTAAGTAACTCGTATAAAAGTCTGCAGTATATATTTATAATTTCTAAGTAAACATACCGCCATGTTTCTGTGGTACACTAAACTCTCATAGAAATTCACTGCACTTGATGTTCACTGCGCTTACTAATAAGCACAGGCGGCCTTGACTGTACTTGACACCTATGAAGAACAATCACTCTGCTTAGGTCTTTTCTTGGACACAGAGAAGGCTTTTGATGAGGTCTGGCATTATAGTCTATTATATAAACTTAAAAGTAACACTTCGGACACTTATTAGAAAATAATCAAATTCTGTAATCGCACCTCTTCTGTGAAATGTGAATCATGTGCACAATCAGAATCACATGTAATCAAATCAGGTGTGTCACAGGGAAGTGTTCTTGGACCGCTGAAAGGCTAGAGGGGTATGAAGAGCAGAGGAACTTGAACTGTTTATCTGCTCCGGTATCGGATCTGTTTACTAGGAAATGAGTGTATGACAGTGCACGAGTCACCCATGCTGCCAGATCTAATGTTTGTTGCAGTAAATGCAGTGATAAGTATTATGTATGTGTGAGTTTTGTGATAACACTTGCGTATTTTAAACGAGCCTTCCATACTTGTCATACTCGGAAGGGGTGCATATACACCGTACGGACAGCAAAAGTGATTTCGATATACATTCCTCTAGCTTGCCTTCTTGTCCGGGGCAAACAGTATATACTTCTGACTAGGCAATATTGAGCAAAGGCACTTGTGAATCTGCAGCTAGAAAACTAAATAATTTCTGTGAAGACATAGAAGATTGGTGCAAACTATAGAGAATGCTTATAAGTTCTTAAAATTCTAAATTAATCAAATTCACGTACAAAAGAAAGTAACCGACCACCCTGTTATATTACACGATACAGTAATGGCCACATCTCAAACTGTCAGATACATTGGCCTAATTGTATACAACAGATGCACTTGGAACGACCACATCACTAATTTAGTACCCAAAATAAGACATCCTATTCGCCTTCTGAAGCCAATCATCGCAAGAAAGTCAGCTCTAGCTATGCAGTACAAGAGATCGTTATACACTTCCTCATTCAACCTTTATGGCTGCATAGAGATTGCCTCATTAACACACCTAAAAAGAAATCAAACCTTATAAAACAGATGTTTACGAATTATAACTGATGTGTCGTGGTACATTCGTAACACCACTAATCCTTTGTTACGACAGATATCAACAAATCCTACACTAAATCGAGACAATAGAAGATTGAGGAGATAGCGACACATAGACAAAATATCATAACCTTAAAGACTACTGGCAGTACCGGGAGGTAACACCCCATATGCATGTTTCATGTCATTTTATATGTTATGGGTAATTTGGCAAACTATATTATGCACCTAAAAGTTTTCATCAATAAAACAAAAACAAAAGAATGAGCCCTTGTGCTTCTCCTAACATCTCGTGGTTCACTAAGTGCATTTCAAGCATTGGATTGAAGAGCCGCCATGAGTTTGTCGCGTGCAATCAGAGATACCATTGAGAGCACACGTTTTACGACGTGTACTGTGTCAGGAAGGAACTTTGTTCTGGAAGTTATCGAAGACTACCAAAGATTGCCATGCCATACAGACTACCACAAGGAAAATCAAAAGACAGCAGACTGCTTCTCTGGTGGTTAGCATGCTAACCTGCAAATCCAGAGGTTCGGGTTGGATTCCGATTAAAGGTGAGGAACTTTCGTTAGCTAGAATCATTTCATACCCTCTGAAGAGTATGAAAATATGAATGTGAGCGCGAATATGTGTGAATCCAATGTAATAAAAAAATGAACGAAATATTAACACCTGAGTGAACATCATATATTTGAGTAATTAATGCTACGAGGGGATTCCGAAGTGGTTTATTGTACGCGTACCTAGGCCCCAACTGGGGCATCACCGTGAGTAAGCATGAGTGAGAGAGGACAACAGAGGGCGGCGGGCCAGGGAGTCACGACAGTGGAAACACCACGGCAGACCAGCACAACTGGCATTCCACCCACCGTGCTTCAAAAACGACTCACAAAGTCGGCGCGGAGACCGAAAACCGTCCTATCCGAGGAGGAAGTGTTTACCAAGGCCATATCATCATCCTGCCATGCAGCGCCGAGACTCCCGCCGACACTTCTATTCTGAAAGAGACCACCAGATGAGAGATGATATGAAATGATAATATAGATGAAATGGAGGGATAGGAAATTCGGGGAAGGTAATTAACCTAAGAAAAAGCCCATGGGTCAGGTAGGCCTGCCACAGGAATCGAACCCGGGCCTACCAAATGCGGACCGCAGGCGAAACCGGCCGACCTCGGTACCATTCCTAAATTTCTTGTAGGTGCAAGGGAATGTGAGAATACAGTAAACTTTAAGTGATAGTCAAATGTTTTTAAGCTGGTCCCTATGTGATGTGTTTGAAATATTTTCTCTTTGCATTGCCAAGAATCAAAAAAATGAATAACGACTTTCCATTTGATCAAAGTTTAAGTATTGCAAAATTCAGACAGATAACAAGAAACATCTTGAAAATTGTTTACTCCTGAAAGCAAAAAATGTATTTGACATAAATTGAGTGGTTTAATGAGGCCTATATTTTTCGTTTAAAAAGATTCTATCTCTTATGATTTATCAGTTGTGCAAAGGTCATTCAGAATGAAGAGGACTTCTGAGAACATTCTCAGAAAATTAAAGCTATACATTTCATTTGTCGTGAAAATATTGTTAACTTATGGTATTTTAACCATAATTGTAAGAGCTGTTTTTGTCAAAATCAACATTTTTTATAAATGATGCATATTAGGGGTAGTCCAGTTTTGGGGTATTTTCTTGGAAATCTTTCTGTTGCATCTTTGAAAGACACTGAACATAAATACCAAGTTGGCTTTTAAAATACACATGCACACACACAGACTTTTTTCCATTTTTTTTATTCAGGGGACCTTGAAACGTGTATTTCCATTGATATTACCTCATTAGTGAATGTCCCCCTTCACTGTAGGCATTTATATCACAGGTTTCAGTTTAAAAATGTATTCTCAGTGATTCGGATTACAGATTATAGTTATAAATAGAGCCCAAATTTCTAAGCAAAATGTTTATAATGCTTATAAAAGCATTTTTTGCTCAAATACAGTGCATGTTTACTTATTTTATGCATTTTTAATAAAAATAGTTTATCTTATTGCAATTATTTAAATTTATAAGTAAATTTTTACTCCTATTTTATCATTTAGATGGTTTATGTCGTGTCGCTGGAACAGGGGCCAATATAAGGAAGTGGATCTTCTTGTCTCTGGCATAAAGAAAGTGTACTGTTACCGATTAGTGCTAAAAAGTTTCATGAATTCCTTCAAAATTTGTTTTTACTTCCTCTGCCAGCTTTAACCCGATGTGTTCTTGGTTAAAAGCTGTTTCATACTATGCAGAACATTTCAATAAAGTAAAAACAGTATTGTACTCCTTAGATACAGAAGATGCAAGCAGCACTGCCACTACAGAGGCAGTTTTGCTAATATTGGCATCCAAGATAAGCTAGAGTACATCCATAACTGCTTCTGCAATATACCTGCTATTATAACACAGTTGGAAGCTCCAACATTCACTATCTTTGATAGATGAAATGTCATTAAAACTGCTTTCAGAGGCTCACAGTATTGCTAAAACTACCTTATAGAAACTCAGTAAGGTAACTGTGAAAAGCTCTGGTTATAAAACACTCTGTAAAATTTCTAAAAAGCTTTCTGGTGTAGAAAAATATATCAAAGGGAAATTCACTCAAGAAGAACTGTCGTGCTTTTCGCATGTTCCAGTAGCTTCATACAACATTTTCACTGTATAAAAAGTTCTTTACTGAGAAATGCAGGAGCTTTATACAAGAAAATCTCAAGATGACCTCCCTTGTGTACTTAACAAGCTTACGTAAGATAAGAATTCTATGATACAACATGCTTATGATTAAATTTTTAGTTTTTATTTGCTCATTTTGGTGCTCATGCCTATATGCTTGCTTATTTTACCATTTGACTGTGCTTACAAATCCAGGCTCTAGTTATATGTAAACATAATTGAGATTATTTCAAGATATTGATTAAGTAACATTAATATTAAATTTAAAGGGAGTCGATTAATGACACTAAATAACACTTTTAAATTTTTCCGGAACATGTTTCAGAGACTTTGCCTCCATTATCAACCGGCCATTGACTGGTTCTCAGTGGGGTAGCTGGCAATATTATGTCACAGGTCTCCTCTTGTGGTGGTTCGAGGAACTTGCTGAACAAATCTTTCTGGGGGATGTCGAAATTGAATACTTTGTTCCTATATTTTGAAATGAAGATTTGTTCCCATGTGGACAGTTCTTGTTTCCCTGATGTATGTTTTAGTAGTTTTGGTTCTGGATTTATGTTGTGGTTTTTCTTCCCAGAAATGCGTGGCAACTGCTGATTTTTCTAATTGTTTATATTTTATGTTCCTAAAGTGTTCCTTTGCTCTTGTTTCTAAATTTCTTTTGGTTTTTCCAATATAAATTTGACTACAGTCACAACATTCAATTTGATATACACCAGATTTTTTGCTAGATGGAATGGCATTTTGATGTTTGAGCAAATTGGGAAAATAACCACAACATAAATCCAGAACCAAAACTACTAAAATATGCATCAGGAAAACAATAACTATCCACATGGGAACAAATCTTCATTTCAAAAAATAGGAACAAAGTATTCAATTTTGACATCCCCCAGAAAGATTTGTTCAGCAAGTCCCACAAACCGCCACCAGAGGAGACATATGACTAAACACCCCTGAGAACCAGTCGATGTCCGGTTGACAATGGAGGCAAAGTCTCTGAAACATGTTCCGGGAAAATTTAAAAGTAAGTTAACTTTAAAGAGAGTCGGTTAATGACACTAAACAACACTTACTTTAGTGTCATTATGTGTCATGTTGTTTAGTGTTGTTTAGTATTGTTTAGTGTCATTAATCGACTCTCTTTAAAGTTAATTTATCATAACAACACTGTTTTTAACACTTCCAAGAAAGGAATTAAATGTAAGTGTTGTTTAGTGTCACTAATCGAATACCTTTAAATTTAATTTATTACAACAACTCTGTTTTCAACACTTCCAAGAAAGGAATTGTAACATTAACATTGTTCCTTGTAACACCATTAGGACAAATCAAAGAAAGATGAGGAGAACCGGAAAGCCAACATCCTAGATCTGTTTCGCACACCTAACATGAGGACCAAGACACTCTGCATGTATTTCAACTGGATCGTGTGCGGCCTTTGTTTCTACGGATTGGCACAATACATGGGTCAAGTTGGAGGCAACATATTTGTCAATGTTGCAATATCAGGTATGTATCTTCCATCTCTTGTTATTAGCATATAGGTCCAGGATGTAAAAAAAATGATTATACGGATATATATTTGCTCTTTGCAGTATACATTATTATTTGTAATCTGATATAAATTGAAGAATAACTGATTAAGTTTCATAATACAAATTAAAAGCATTCGTATGTGATACACTTATGGTATAGCATGTATTAGGCTGATACGCCATTCTAGATTCTATTGCTCCTTTGTCTCAATTCAGATAGGTCTGCATGTGACATATTTTCTTAACACGTTTCACATTGTCGGTTTTGCAATTGTGTGTGTATGTGTTTAAGATATTGTATTGTTTAAGATATTATATAGTTTATATTTATTTGCTTTTTCTATTTTAGACTTTTGTTGGATCCTGTATCTGTTACACTTTTTAGTTTTATGTAACTTTTTATATTTATCTTTGTATCTTGAACTGACGTGTCCTATAACATATGTATTATGTTCCAAAGGATGAAATAAATACAAATACAAATATGCCCCCCTTGGTAGCGTAGATGGTTGCATGTCTGCCTTACGTTCAAGAGGTCCCGAGTTCAAATCTCGGTCAGGGTGAGTTACCTAGATAAGGTTTACTCCCGGGGTTTTCCCTTATCCTCAAAGACGAATGTCAGGTAGCTCTAAGCTCCATGGACCCTGGACTCATTGGAGCATCATTTCATCCATAGTCCGATATGACTAAATGTTGGAGGATGTAAATTTAAAAGAAAAAAAAAATTGTATATTTATTGATTAGTCGACTCACAAATAGCTTGCCTAGTAACACAGAATAAACATTTATATTTTAAACAAAAGGTGTTATGTAGGTAAATACTACAAAAAAGAATATTTTACCATAATTATAGCATTTAACAAAATTAAGTTGTAAGAACAAATTCTAACAATGGTAAAAGAAAAAGCTGTTCAACAATAATGATATTAAAAAGACAAAAGATTGTAAAACAAAGTGCCTTTTAAATGATAATACAACAACATACATGATTTCAAAAAATGACTACAGAATATTTTATAATCTACTACATTACACATCCTAGAAAGTAAGAGTACGAGTATACCTCTACATCTCTCAAACTATTTTTAGCATATTAAACAAATTTTAACATTAAAAATGATTGGATAGGTAGAGTCAGACTGAAAAATTAAATACCATTGCAGTATCTGAACCACGGATCTCCGGTTGCTCTTAACCAGTGAATTAACAGTCCCAGTATTAAATTATCCAACTGACTTGTATTTTTCACAGTAAACCACTAGGAGATCACATATACAGTGAGATTCATGCTGTAACCACTTATGTTCCGGGCTTCATAATTTAAACTCTGACGCTATACAAACCTTAGCCTACACATGGCTAGTATGAAAGATCAATTAATTTCCATCAATTAACTAATAATAATAATTTAACTATATAGCCTGGGACTTAAGTACTTACAATATAGCAAGTCGCCAGAAAAGGTATGTATCTTACTGTATACAAAAACGTCTAATGGATTACTAAGAAAAATACAAGTCATTTGGAGAACTTAATGTCACATCGGCACACTGACCATGGTAGCTCACTGATTAAGAACAATCCGACCAAGACTGGGAGATCTGTGTTTCAAATCCCAGCTATGGCATTGAATTTTTCAGTCCGAGTCTATCCTTCAATCTTGTCCTACACACAGCTGTCGTAGAAAAACAATTTCCATTATAGGTGTTGATGTTATTTTCTCTTACAAGTGGGTAAGAAATAAGAGGCTAAGAAACAAATAAATGAAAAAATATCTAAGTAAGAATAAGTTAAGAGAGAAAAATAACCATGTGCCTTATTTTTTCCTATTAGTTTTATTACACAGGATCCTTTTCAGCTTGTTTTAGAATAATAATTTTAATCCTAGGTAAATTGTATATTAAATTTAACTTTATGCATCCATGGTTCTTTTATTTAGTTTCATATTAAAATTTTCCCTTAAATTATTTTTAAGTAGATGATATTTACTTTAATATTTATGTTAAACGTCTGCCCAGATGTAGAATTTGTTTTTGTGTTTAAACTAAAATGAGTTTTTTCACTAATAATAACATTTATTTTCTGCAGGATTAATTGAGGTTCCTGGTATGTCATTATGCATTTACTTCATGGGACGATTTGGCAGAAAACGTACTCTCCTCTACGCCCAAACACTAGCTGCAATTTCCTGCTTACTCATTATGGCAGCTCCTCAGGGTAAGCATATAGACTGTTTGTTTTTAAAATAAAACCACCTGCAGAAAATACTTATCAGATAAACAAACACATAAATAATTCAATGAATGCATAGCACTCTTATACATACTTTAAGGCACAAAACCTAAATTTACAGACAAAGCACTAAAAATAAATTTGAGTGTTTTATGGATGTTTGGAGGAATTTAAAACAGTGACGTCCAAATTAATTGAAAAAAAAAAAAAAACTATTTGTAGTCCATTTTTAATACTCCAACATTTACCTTTTTATTTTTTGAGGGAGTAGTTCTGGAAGCTGTTTCTTCTATTTTCAACCTCAAAGATCCAACCCAAACATGAACTTCACCCAAATCCAAAATTATTAAAAGGGATGATAAGCCAAAAACAAACTGACAATATGGGAAAGCATCTTAATGTGGCAAAATAAGGACCAAGTAATGAACTTTGAAATCCCACCGGTTGAACATTTGATAAAGAGGTTCATAGATCCACCACCAGAAAGAAGACTGCAGACAACAGGTGAGTCTGAACTTCAAGGTTGAAAAAGGAAGAAATAGTTTCCAAAACTAGTCTCTCAAAAAGTAAAAATGTGACAGAGTATTAAAAACCGACTACAAATAATTTTTTCAATTGAACAGTTTATTATTATGCTTTACAACAGCTATAGTTTTCAGCATTCCATTTACTATTGGATGTAACCTATATTGGCCCAGAGGCCCATTTATTATGCATAAGGTTCCTTTACATACCATAAATCAGCAAAACAGGTCTATCATCTTTACTTCTTTTCTGAAGGACGCCATGCTAAGGAATTTGATATATGAGAAAATCCATTATCCTTTGCTAGATTTGAACCCATGCTCTTAGAAACCAGAAGCCAGCATGTTACCCCTAGACCATACAAGATGACGTAAAGTGCAAGCTGGTACTCAAAAATGTATACTAAGGCTATAAGTATTAGAGTAGCTTCAAATCTGCTTAAAATTCAAATTAATAACCACAATAACTAATCACAATTTGGTATTAAAGTAAGGCTGACAATATGGTCACTGAATAAATACGTAAAATATGAAGCTTTTATCAGTGAAGCAAACAAATATATACAAATATAATAATGTTTAACATACAGACTTCACTTATAAGAAATAATGAAAGTTTCTTATAAATTGATTACGATCGCAATTTCTGCATTTACTGCATTTCTCTAGAAAAGATAAAAGATAAAATTCCTAATAATAAAAAATCTGGTATTTATCAATTTAATTGTTTCAAATGTGTTAAAGTTTATATTTGAAAGACAAAACGCAATTTGGAAACAAGAACAAACAAACATCTTCGTAACATTAAGTACAAATAGACCAATAAATCAGCTGTAGCAGATCATTTTTGGTCATTCAACCATGAAATAAATCCTGAAGTTAAATTATTAAAACAACTAAATGGTCCAATAGATTTAATGGTTCGCGAAAAGATATTTATTTTAAAAAATATACATTGTGTAATGAATTTTGAAATACCGGCACTCAATTATGTTTTTAAAGTTGTTTAATTTTCAGATTTTGGTAGTACTGACAAAAACATAGTGACATTTAGCGACTGTAACGTTGGTGAGGTTGTTTAAGGCTCTGGCTGAGAATATGAATAAAATTTTCACAAAATCGCGATCCTAATCAATTTATAAGAAAACTTTCATCATTTCTTATCAGATAAGTGAAGTTTTTATGTTACAAATTAGTATATTTGTATATATTTGTATAATTCATAATTCTTATTATATTCCTACTATTACAAGTACTGCAAGGCATTAGTGCTGCATGAAAAAATTTGAAACTTTTTTATAATGATGGAACTGAAGCAATGAATACATTTCTTCTTTTGTATAGACTGATATTTACATTTTCTTGATTAATTTAGCATGCAGCTACAATGCCATTTAAACATGAGGTAACCTGTAACAGTTCACTTATAGCAGGGAAGTGAGAGAACATCATTGCCAAGTTGTATTAGAAAGGTAGTAAGCAGTGAGCTACCCCTCAAGGTTCAGCTTAAAAGGGAAGGGAAAAGAGATAGAATTTTACTAGCTAGAGCAATAGCATTAGAGAATATATACAAATATAATAATTTGTAACTTAAAACTTCACTTATCTTTTAAGAAATGATGATAATTCTTATAAATTCTCCAGGATTGCGATTTTATGTAAAATTATACACATCTTCAGCTGGAAACAAAGCTGTCGCCATAGTTACAAACATTAGACGTTGATATGTTCTTGTTAGTACTACCAAAATCTGAAAACAAAACAAATTTAAAAACAGAATCGACTGCCGGTATTTCAAAATTAATTACACGATGTTTGTTTTTTTAAAATAAATATCTTTTCCTAAATCATTAAATCTATTGAACCATTTAATTGTTTTAATAATTTAACTTCTGCATTTATTTCATTAGACAAGTTGCCATAGAAACCTTCCCTTCCTGTAGTGATAGAGCATTCTAATATGCATACTTCAAAATTTGAGTGTCCCTGTGTACTTCTTCAGTTAAAAATTTATATTGTTGCAAATACAAAGCAGAAGTCTATAATTAGGTTTTAAACTTTATAGAAAATGGCATTGTACATAAGAGCAACACTTTATACATGATCATATACATATACATTTCATGTTGTAGCGTGTCCACTTTCACACTTGGTGATATGATATACTGCAATCTGTTTTCAGGAGAACCAGAGTGGCCCAGAGTGACATTGGCAGCACTGGGCATTGTGGGGATGTCTGTCTCTTTCCCTACTGTGTACTTATACTCAGCAGAGCTGTTCCCGACAGTTGTACGGAATGTTGGGGTTGGTTCTTCATCAATGTGTGCAAGGATAGGCTCAATGGTGGCACCGTTTGTTGCTTCATTGGTAAATGGCATTCTCTTTTATTTGCATAGCAGTATTATAATATCGTAAGTATACATCTCCCATGTAAGTAAAGCGTATATTTGATAACTTCCTGAAATTCAACTCCATAAAATTTTCCCTCTTTGGCAAAGCATAATAATTTTGAGAAATGTAATTTAGAATGAGTAAAATGTATATTGGAGTAAATGTAAAAAAAAGGATGTGTAAAATAAATAGGAATATCACATTATGAAAATGAATGTAGACTTCGTACTGTTCCGACCTGTACCATGGCATAGTGGGCTAGAGCATTATGCTTTGAAATGTGCCCATGACCTATCCCACCCCTGAGTGGTGTGGATTTTAATTCCTGGATATAGGACCATTACCCACTCAGCATCATGAGGAAATTCAGGAGCTACCCTAGGTAGCGAATTCTGGTCTACAAAGCCAACTTTCCACCTAGGGGTGCCATGATGCCGACTACATCTCCATCCCGTATCAGTTGGATGATTGCCCACCTCAGCTTGCAGACTAATATGCCATGGGTTATGTTACATTTCATAACTTAACACTATACATTAGTATACCTTTCTTCAATGTACATGCTAAAATTCTTTCTCTTACAACAAATAAAATGTATTAAAGCAAATAACATGCTTCCTAGACTATCAGATTTCTAGCCCACAGTTTACATTCCATAAAATAAACTATAATTCAAACTTCTCATAAAAAATAGAAAATGTACATCCTAAAGACAGGGAGTATGATTAAACTAAATTGTTTACGTGTGAAAGTAGACTTTACAGTTCACATCATAATGTTCGGACCCATCACTGCAGGTTACTGTAGATCACTAGCAATCATATTTTAAACCTGCACACTCAATGAAGGGGAGACTATGATTGCAATAGTCATACAGTTAAGCCTTAGCTATCACAGCACTGCATACCAATTAGCATATAACATTCAGTCCATAATCAACAACTGCAGTATAATGTAATGTAATTTAATACCTTTTTATGCTTGTTATGACAATTTGTAACAATTTTAATCTGTTTTGCGTGTTTGGAGGGATTTAGTAACAGTGACGTCCAGTTTAAATGAAAAAGCTATTTGTAGTTGGTTTTTAACACTGTCACATTTTTGTTTTTTAAGTGGCCAGTTTTGGAAGCTATTGCTGTCATTTTCAATCTTGAAGGTCTGACTATCATTGTTGATGTTGTTGTTTGTTATCTTCTCTCTGGTGGTGGGACTATAAACTTCTTTATCAAATTATATACTGGTGGGATTTCAAAGTTCATTACTCGGTCATTATTTTTCTATACAACACGTTTTCCCATGTTATCAGTTTGTTTTGGTTTATCACTCCTTTTAATAATTTTGGATTTGGGTCAAGGTCATATTTTTTTTTTCTTAAAGTGAAATGCTAATGATGACTTATCTTCTTGTTTTAATTTGATGTTTCTAAAAATGCTCTTTGATGCTGGTTTTTAGGTTTCTTTTAGTTTGCCCTATGTAGCACTTTTCATAATCCTTATAATTCACTTGCTATATTCCGGATCTATTGATTAGTGATAAACCAAAAACTTACAACGTGGAGAACATCTTAATATGAAAAAATAAGGACCATGATAGATAGAAAGCCTATAAATAGTGAGTAAAAACTCGTAAACAGGTGACTCGTCAACCGTAGAAAATTTAAAATTTCAATAATTACACAATAACACTAATAATAATATAAATACTAATAATAACCAAGTAATGAACTTTGAAATCCCACCAGTCGATAATTTGATAAAGAAGTTCAGTTCCCTACCAGAGAGAAGACAGGAGATGACAACAATAACAACAGACAATAGTGCGGACCTTTGAGGTTAGAATGGAAGCAACAGCTTCTGAAACTAACCCCTAAAAAGATAAAAATATAAGTGTTGGAGCATTAAAAGCTAACTACATATAGTTTTTTCAATTAATTTTAATCTTCCCACTTCTGTATGTTTAACAACTAAACTGTAAAAGTTGAAAGTTATGAAGGAGTAAGAATACAGTATGCAAAAAATACTTCTGTACTGAATGTGAATTAAGCTAGAAAGTTTAAAAGTACATTGAGCAGTGTTTTCCGAGTGTTTTGAACTGTGGAACAGTTTTGAGGACTAAGGAAAACCTATAAAAAGCCTCAAACTGCAAAGGCAGTCCTGATGGGATTTGAACCACAGATCTGCCATTCAAGATCTTGGCTACATATGTCAGTATTAATCCTTCCACTGCAGTGAACATACACTATTGAAAACAGATGTATAAATATAACATAGTTTTGCTGGATGTTAAGTTTCATAAAACAAATGACAGAGAAGTGTTTGTTAATACCTTTGCGTTTTGTTTTAACAGAGTTACTTCAGCATTTATCTACCTCCATTGGTTTTTGGCATCACACCCTTGATTGGTGCATTACTTTGTATTTTGCTACCAGAAACAGCCAATGCAGATCTACCAGATACACTTGAGGAAGGAGAAAACTTTGGAAAGTGAGTGTTACTCTTATTATTTAATGCATACGCAGAAAAATTTGTCCATTACAGCTTTTACTATTACTCTGTGACTGCCATAACACTTGGCTAGAATTTAATATTCTGTCAGATGATGTTGCTTAAATGTGTGTTATAGCAAACTAAAGAACTTATATTTATATAAAATCTGCACTTGTTAATTGTATTATTATTTATTTTAGAACTCTGTTTTATTAATCATGTGTATTTGAGGATGTATAACAATGTACCTTACACATGACAGTTTGAAACTCCTTTATATACAATAGAACCTTGATTATCCATTACAGTATAACCTCGTTTACCCAGATCAACTAGAAGCAGGGCCGATCTGAGTTAACGAAAATCCAGTTTATTCAGAGAAAGACGGAAAAACTATTAAAAATCATGCACAACACCAAAATATTTTTAATGGAGTTTATAAATTATTATCAGCACACTTTCACCAACAAAAACAGATACTGTGTGTACAGCAATAGCCTATGTATTTGCACTGTACACAATATAGCTGGAAGTGAAAAAGACAGCATGCTTCTGGTGTCTCAGTTTAGTGCATCACTTACAAGCAGCACGATCCCATATCCACTTTAACATTACCAGTTCATTCTGCAATGTTTTGACTTGACTCTTGAAATAAAGCATAAATTTCTCTATGTTTTGAATAGTCGCAAGCTTTCACGGCTGGAGTCTAATTTGTAGATAGAAGAATTTTCCAGGCTCAGGAGCTGTGGTCTGCTGGAATTGGAAGATCCAGACATTTCATTCACATCTGCGACGAACATCATCAGTGGTAGTGTGGTGTGAGTCTTCTGGGTGAAGTTTCAGTCACAACTGACTCACAAACTGGAGATACGATCGTATTTATACCTAGTCTGCCATCTTGTGCTTGGCTCGGCTGGCACTGCTGGGGAGGGGATGATGGTACGCAGGAACTAGCTGCTCCATTGCAGTTGGAACTTGATTGGTCTGTGTGTATTCTGTGATTGTTAAAGTGTTTGATCCGCTCAAGGATCGGATGCCAGTTTTTGTTTAATTTTAAAGCCTCCTCCTTCCTGTAAACATTGTAGGGGTGTTTGTAAATTTCTATGGCTTCTACAAATTCTCTATGTTTGTTACTGCTTCTGAATGGGTCACAACCACAGCTGGTTCATCAACACTGTCTGAATCTGAATACTCTTCATTTTCATTTTCAGTAACACTGCATGATGTAATAATGCCTTCCTCTGTAATCGGTTTATAACCTCCGTCATTGTCAATGTCTTTTTCAACATCGGTACAGCCTTCAATATTTTTAAAAATTTCTATAAATTCTTCTTCCACGCTTATTTGTTCTTCTTCTTCAATCTTGTTTTCTGGCAAGTCACACATACCAGGCCACAACTTTTTCCATGACTTTATCAAAGTTTCTCTTGCAACTTGGTCCCAAGCAGGTGAGGTGAATGCAATGAATTTTCCCATTGGCAAGAGAATTTGAGTAATGTACCTACTGAGAATAGCACTTTACCGTCTGTAAAACAAGTCTTCATTTACTACGCTAACACTAAACAAATATATATACCATTCAAAACTGGTTCGGGTTACACAGATCTGGGATAACGAGGTTTTACTGTATAATGGAGCAGGAGTGGATGACAGGTAGCCAACAATGATGGATCATCTATGTTACTTAATATAAAACAGCAACTTCAATTACCAATAATACAGAAAGCTCATGAAACACACGAGTACAACATTATAGTTCCTAATTCCATTATTCATTCTTTCTGGGTTTGTAGGCCATAGTCCGTTAGTTCTACTCTGCAATGTTTCAACAAAAACTGTGTCCAGAAACTATGTTCCGCAAGTCTACTGATAATAAAGATATTATTACAAAACAATTTTATCCTTAAACAATGACATAAAACTATATACTTCGAAATCCATTTCCAAAATTATTTTCAAGCCTTCGCTGTCGTCCATTGGTTTTTATAAAACTTAAATGATATGTAATGTCAATCAAGTCCAGACCCATTTCATTCTTGTTGAGTAATTCTGTGTTGTTTACTTATATGTATTATTTATACTTGAATGTTCTCATTCACAGGAAAGTAAAGAACAGTTCTGCAAACGGAAAAGCAAATAATGGATATGTGACAGATGACAGTCCACTATGAGCTGAATGTGCCTTGTGCTGCATAAGAAGAAATATTCAGAGACAAGGCAATCAAGAAAGGAGTTCATAGCTAGCAGCAGATCTCATTTTTTAATAAAGGAATGTGGAAAACTTTCATGCAGTGGAAGTACACAAGTGTTTGAATTACATTGTTCCTTAATACAAGAGAATAAGCTGTGGAGAGCTTCTTTGTGTACCAAAGTGAACTTTGCTTGATTCTGCAATTACAGAACAGATAGAAGCTGATCATGTTCATAGGTCTCCTAGTTTCAAACCATAAATGTTTGAGAAGCGTCCAAGATCATAACAAATATCTGAAACACGTGTAAAAATACTCAGCTACTTTATCAAATATTTTATCCGTCATGTCCTTTGTAAAGATTATTTAAAAAGAAAACAAAATAATACAGAGTGAACGTAAATAATTATGGGGTTTTAAGCTTACATGCTTTATTATACAATATAATTTTGGATTATAACTTAAACTGAAGAAATATTGTTAACATCAGCATTGTACAAATTACAAGCATTTAATGTGGGATCCATTTGTTACATGATATATACCCAGCTGGTAGTATTCTTGCTATATCTTGTTAGCATTCTGGAACCAAGTGGGATGTTTCATGTGGTTTTGTCTGTAGCCTGCATTCGGGAGGTTAGGGTTCAATTCCCACAGCTAGCCCACCTGACCCATGGTTTTTTTGGTGAATGCTGGGTAGATTAATTACATCCCCTGAATTTTCTGTCCCTCCACTTCATCTTCATTATAATTTCACTTCATCTCTCATCTGGTGGTCTCTTTCAGGGTAAGAAGTGTTGGCGGCTGTCTCGGCATTGCATGGCAAGATGATATGATCCTGGTAAACACTTCCTCCTTCAGTGGGACGGTCTTCGGTCACTGGAACGGCATGGCTCCTTGGGACGGCCCCCCTCTGTCTCCTCTCATGCTTCCTCCTGGGGGTGCCCCACTTGGAGGCATAGGTACACTAGACCAAATCCCTGTGCCAAATCCCTTCTGTAGCGCAGTCCAGTCCAGTAACTGTAACTGATTCTGCTACTGCAATAATTTTCTCTCTGTTGGAGATGTTTTCTTAATGCCTTCTATATTGTTGGAATTGCTACTTCTTGACTTGCCTGAAGCACAGATTTTGTAGAATTCTGTGTGAAGTTATACTGACTTCCTCTATATTCTTACCAGTCTGTGTGCCTCCGTTAGGTGCTGGCCTGCAGTTCCTAAGGTTGCAGGTTGCAATCTCACATAGACCAATAAGTTTTAAGTGTGCTTAAAAGTGACAGCTCCATGTCAGTAGATTACTAGCATGTCAAAGAACTCCTGCAGGAGTGATGAAGTTCCAACACATTAACAGCATTGGTATGGTCCTAGCCATTGTCAACAAACAAAATATTTTATATTTTTTTCCATATTCTCACTGATAGATGTGGTTGTCCATGTGCTTTCCTTTACACAGACACCCTGTCATAAAGTTTTTCTAAAAGGGGGTTAAGAGCAAATCTTCCCCTAAATGCCTGCTGAAGAATAAATTATGGTTTGTTAATATTAAAATTAACCTTGTTCTTTGTGGTAAATAACTTGCCGTGTCTTATTATTTTTTAATTAATATGCTTCAATGTCACACTAGTCGATGGATGAAATGATGCTCAAATGAGCTCAAGATCTATAGAACTTAGAGTTCTGACATTCATCTTTCAGGATAAGAATAAATGTTGGAAAAAACCTTATATACAGATAACTTACCCTGACCAAGATTCAAAGTAGGAGCTTCTTGAATATGAGACAGACAGCTACCACCATGCTACGGAGGCAGACTTACTTATTTTGTTCAAGTAGGATTCATATTACTGAATATTGTTTCAGCAGTTTTATAAACTGTCATTCCTTTAATTAAACAATAAGAGATAGTTATAAGACTTAAAAGTATAGTAACCAATGCAAAAACCTCCACAGTTGTTCTTGAATTTAAGTTAAGATTCAAAATTATATTGTATACACAGAGAAAAGAAATAAGTTCAAAACCTTTATAATCATTTCTGTACATATACATATATATGACAGATTTATTTATTCATCTGGATTACATAAAAGCTTTACTGTCACTGTCTGTGAGCCAACCTGCTAAATAAGTTATTTTCATTATGCTTTCAACAGAGTAAGTATTTCTCTTATGGGGGAGAGATACATTATAAATGCTTTAAGAATGATTTTTACATGAAATATTTAATCTTTATGATATACTTCATACAAATATTAAGGAATTTCGAGTTACAACTTGTTTTCATTATATAAGGCAAGATTTGGGTAGTAACCTGCTGATTTATCAAAGTGTGAAGGCTTCCACAGCTTGAGTCAATAGAGAAAGTTCCAATTTCTGTCCTTGTTTTAATGGAAATTATTCTTACTGATTCTATGGCAGTCCTTTTCAATGGTTGGTCAACTGTTCTCAGCAGAAACAAATAATGCCTGTTGAGATGAGCTGAGTGGATTCAGTTGTTGGCTTTTACTTAGAATAGTTGAAAGATAGAAACATCAAAAGCTCTGAAAGAGCAATCTACTTCAGACCACAACCAACAAGAATATTACTTAATTTTTGCTAATAATGCTTTGATTATTAAACTCACTAATAATGCTCTTATACTTCAGAAAGAACCAAAAAGTAATCCTTTTTAAAACATTACATCTTTAGAAAAGATGGTAAAAATACAAAATGTAATAATGCAAGATAGAGGGCACCTTCTATTCTCAAGACAAATCTAAAATCTCTCATTTAATAATTCTAAATTCACAGATAGCTGAAATGTATTGTTTTGCATTAGTTTTATTCATATTGTGACTTTGTGGGTTCATAAAATTAAAAGTCTAGTTTTCATCAGAAAGCGAACCTTCCAGTCATCTATCTGTCTCTTTCTTTACCTGTTTCGGCAAGCTTTTATCTCTGCGCTGCACTGTCTGTCCCTTTGCATGTGCCGGCTGCCCCAGTTGCAACAATGCCTCCGGACACTATATTACTAATGTTTTCTTTCCCATTTTTTTCCTTCTTTTGTCCTCAATACATAACAAATGAAACTGAAGCAAAGGTTAACAAAAATAAAATAACACCAAATTAAATATCCAATTTATGTAAATGTAGACTATTTTGGAAGAGTTGAACTTTATATGAGTTCCTCTGTTTTCTTTTTTGGAAGCATATAGGTCAGAATATCACAAAAATTATTATGGTTGAACCTGCTTTATATATAACCCGGTTACGTAATTTTTATCTATATGTAAAAATTTGCAGGTCCCAATAAATATGTAAATTGGAAACATGTTAATAGAACCTTATTTGTACATAATTTGCAGTTATATGTATTAAATTTCAGTGAAATACAACTGATTTTTATGAAATTAAATGAGCATACAGCATAGACTATGTTAAAAGAAACTCGAAATCCTTTTTCGTCATCGCTGCTGACAAAGATGCAAGTGAGCGGATGGCTTTCGGCCACACAAACAAAAGACAAAGATGTTAGCTCATACTCATCTTTTGGTGCAACAGTTTCATAGCAACAAATGAGAAGTAAATGTTTTCAGTATCTGGTGTTTACTGTTGAACAAAGGCTTTGTTGGCCGCACCATGCTGAGTAGTTAGACTGCTTGACCCTCATCAAGGTAGCCTGGGCTCGATCCCAGGCGACTGCAAAGTGAAATTTATGGTGGACAACACTGCACTGGAACAGGTTTTCTCCGGGATCTCTGGTTTCCCTCACCATCTCATTCCACTGGTGCTCCATCTTCATCTCATGTATCATCAATGTCAGTGCCTGCGGTGCTGCATGCAGTAAAAGCGGACGTTAAACACTACACATTTCAATGGTTTTGTCTTTTACTTCTCAGTTACTTTTAATCAATCAATGAGAAAAGAAAAAGGAAATGTTATACGCTATATCAGAAGGTAAAATTCATATGGGATGTGGCACTTAGAGACAACACCAAGACCTTATTTTCTTCCAACTTAGGAATTGTTATACACACTGTGCGTAGTCATCAGTGACTTAAAACCCCAATAACGCAGCCTGAACCAAATTCAAACTTGGAACCTCTTGAACATGGTCTATGTAGGCATTTCATCAAT
Organism: Mantis religiosa; assembly: GCA_030765055.1. Lineage (NCBI taxonomy): Eukaryota > Metazoa > Arthropoda > Insecta > Mantodea > Mantidae > Mantis > Mantis religiosa. Next base: position 22,864,364 of record CM060947.1, read on the forward strand.
GCAAAACAGCTCTAAGTTCATTAATATGTTTTGCAAAATCAGTTGTATGCATTTAATACAAGAAAAGTGAAACAAGCCAAATTAACTGAAGACTTTAAAGTAGGATCAATTTCTAAATAATAAAGTTTTATACATGCAGGCCCACTATATTACTTTAAAAAGTGAAGCATTATCAAACTTCATTGTATGTAATTCTGAGTTATAAGTAATTTTTTCTCTTCCCCTTAATATATGTATAAATCAGGTTCACCTGTAATTATTTTTCTACAAATTTATCAATATTTATAGCTAAATAGATTTAACACTAACGTTTAAGAAGTTAGTGTCTCTTAAAAAATAATATATTTTTACAATGACTATCTTCATTTTTGTATTAAAATAGTCCATTTTATATATAAATGCATATCATTTGTGAAATATATTTTGTCAGTGTTCATATTCAAGCAAATGCTTTTGCTTTAACATCTATACAACTTAGACTAAGTCAAACATTCTGAGTACAAAATAATGTTTATAATGGAAAACAGGTTAAGTTTCCAAAAGATGAATGCTCCTTCCATGGAGCTGAGATGATGAACAGAAACACTATAAATGTAATATTCTATATTGTGATATATAAGACATAAAGGCAATAAACATTAAAAGAATTTCTGTTAACATATTTTGGGAGCATGTGTCCCCCATCTTCAGAACATTTCCAACTGACCTGTGTTGTTATTTGGTTGTGTGGTTATTTATCATGGCAACATCATGTGATGGTGAAATGTACTTCCAGGTGGTACTAGTGACAGTAAATCAAAATTTATTAACTGTTTTTCACGTGTGTCTAATTCTGCTGTGTGACTGCTCAGTCCAGAAGGGGTGTGAAAATGCAGATTTATCCACTTGTTTGTACTTTAAGCACTTCATATGTTCCTTTAGTCTTGTTTGTTCCATTATTCTTTGTTTTTTTCCCTAGGGAAAAGAATCTAGAAACTAGATTAAAGGAATATCTGAGATGCTTAAAATATAAACAAATGGATAAATCTGCATGACCAACCATAACCTCAAACTGAACACTACACTAATCAAACCAAACAGTCATGCAGCAGAATTGGAAACATGGGACATTGGACACATGGCCAGTCAGACATGTTCTGAATATGCAATTATAACGATTACTTTTTTCACATATAATATTGAAGGTTATCAAACTGTATAGAAGAATCCTTCATAAGCTTTTACAACAACCTATAAGTATTGTAAATATTCCAAATAAATATATTTTTTAAAAGAGAACATAGAGGTAAACACATCAGAAGGTTATAGTTGAAGTTGCTAATTAAAACAAACCTGTTAATGAACATTCAGAGTGGTATGACATTTTATAGAACCTGTATAGTGTAAAATATACACCTATCATTACAAAGTATGTTTTACTACTTTTGTAAATGTATTTACATTGATTATAGTTTCCATGTATGCTCCAGAGTATAAAATATTGTATGATGTAAAACGTAATATTTACATGTACTGTAATTTTTGCAGACATATGTTAAATACAGGTTATTTATCTGATAAAGTTTCTGTATTTTTAAAATAATGTGTTCCAATCAATTTCCTCTCATTCCAGTAAAATCAGTTTGTAACTTTCTCTTTATGTTTTCTTCTTCTATGGCACAGCAGTTCAGGATGGAACCATAACCTCTGTAATCATCCGCTCCATCTGGCTCTTTCTTTGGCAACTGATGACCACCGCCTGGTTTGGAATAGAGTTTTAGAGTCACTTGCCACAGCATAAATCCAGCGGTCCCTGAGTCTTCCAATAGGCCTTCTACCTACGATCTGGCTATTCAGTATTTTCTTGGGAATTCTGTTATCTCCCATCCTCATGATGTGTGCAGCCCATCTAATGATGGTGGTTAACTTGTTGTCTTTATATAGATTACATTAATATAATTTTGAGTCGAACTAATACTCAATGCTCCACTTATTGCTAGTATTTACCTAGAACGCATTTCGTTAGGATCTTGCTAACATCATCAGCTGTTGTTGACTGATAGATGTTGGTTTGGTGAACTCATTGGAGGTGGTAGGTGTGTCTCTGTTGGTATCTTGATGAACTTGAAGTTTGGGTTTTCTTCAAAGGTAGTGTCGAAATTAAACAATTTTCTTTCATATTTCTTTATGAAGATTTTTTCCCAAGTGGTTAATGCAGCTGGACCTTGGACACCTTTTAATAAGTGGATTTCTCATTCTATATCATGATTCTCCTTCCTAAACTGGTACGCTACCGCTAATTTATCTATTTCTTTGTTCCTGATGTTCCTAAAATGCTCTTTAAGCCTGTTGTTCAAGTTCCTTTCTGTTTCTCCAATGTAAAAGTTGTCACAGCCTTTGCAGTTTATCCGGTACACACTTTATTTTTTATCTGTGGGTATCTCAGCCTTTGCAGTTTATCCGGTATATTGTACCGGATAAACTGCAAAGGCTGACAACTTTTACATTGGAAAAACAAAAAGGAACTTGAACATTAGGCTTAAAGAGCATTTTAGGAACATCAGGAACAAAGAAATAGATAAATTGGCAGTAGCGTACCATTTTTGGAAGGAGAATCATGATATAGAATGAGAAATCCATTTATTAAAAAGTATCCAAGGTCCAGCTGCATTAACCACGTGAGACAAAATCTTGAAAATTGTTTAATTTCGACACTACGTTTGAAGAAAACCCAAACTTCAAGTTCATCAAGATACCAACAGAGATGCACCTATCGCCTCCGATGAGTTCACCAAACCAACATCTATTAATCAACAACAGCTGATGATGTTAGGAAGATCCTAACGAAATGCGTTCTAGGTAAATACTAGCAATAATTGGAGCATTGAGTATTGCTTCGACTCAAAATTATATTAATTTTGTGGTTCATTGTATCTAGTCCTTACACATTGGAATGTGACGGAGTGTTAAAAACCGACCACAAATACTTTTCTTCAATGTTAAAACTGACTCAACATTTCTTGTATCTATTTCAATGAAATTTACAATTAAATTATTTTTTGTTTCTGTGAATCACCTTAGGAAAATATACTTTATGGACACTATAAAATATCTCTTCACTTTAAAATACTTTGGCAGCACCATTTAATATGTTTTAATGTCATATTACAAATTGTGATCAAACAAATATGATAAATAAATAGTTCTGCAGAAACAAACACACAGTCACTTGCAGTTACACATACTTCCTACTTACTCTCAGTTTATTGAATAAAAGAAACACAGTTCACTTGAGAAATGTCCGGAATATCACTCACACTGAGACACAGGAATGTAGATTTTATTTTCCTTCTCTGAACTGGATTTCCTAAGAAAAAACAAACATTTATGTTCATTCATAATAAATTCCTTTGATGGTTTAATGGTGTCATTCTTCTCATGTGGAAATATAAACTAATAATTGAGAGGCTGAGAGCCATAGTGGACCAAATTCCAGTTTATTAAAACAGGGAAAAAATTAGGTGAAAGTAAAGCATATTAAATAATTTACTGAATGTAAATTAGTCATAATCAGACATCAGATCACATACACCATAGCAATCAATGTATGCAGGCAGGTACTATACAACGCCAAGCGAGATATCAACAAACGTCCGCGTCAACAAGTATACCGAAGCACTGTGTGTGTACACTCCGGTACAGATACAAAATGTAACCTACGTTACAATATGCCTGCCTTGGTAGCATAGTGGTAGCGTGTCTGCCTCACGTTCAAGAGTTCCCGAGTTCAAATCTCGGTCAGAGTTAGCTACTTGGATAAGGTTTTTCTGGGGTTTTCCCTTATCCTGAAAGACGAATGTCAGGTAACTCTAAGCTCTATGGACCCTGGGGTCATTTGAGCATCATTTTTCTCATTCCATTCATCATCAGATATGACTTAACGTTGGAGGACGTAAATTAAAATAATAATGTTGCAATATGCCATCCTCCTTACTGCATTCAATGCAGAAATTACAGTGAACAACCATGTATATTTTTAAATTGTCGAATGTGAATTTTCTGCGCCTTTCGCTGAAACAATATAAAAATATTGGGAGAAAGTTTGTTCAACATCACATCCAGTATTTTTGTACTCTTTTTTTTTTTTTTTCCATGTTTGGTAGATGGTGCATTCTGTATATTGTTAATGTTTGCAGACACCTCCTTGATTGCTTTTAGACAGCTCGTATGTACATTCTTCAAGCTGTTTAATGGCTGTTGATAATACTCAAAACTTTTGATTTATAAAATGGAGATTGTCCAATAAGTGTGTTGAAAGTAATGCTATTAAAACAATATGTCAAACACCTTGCACTCCCTGAAAGACAGATCTACTTGCGTGGTGAGCAGTAGTTGTAATGAAACTAAAGCTACGTGTTGTGAACCAGACTATCCCTGAGTGTTGTCCCCGGGACTCACGTCAGCAGTTATATACTGCGAGACTCGTAAACTTCACATCCCTTTAATGGTGTATGGGATCCGATGCTGGTCATAATCTTGCTTGTTTGAGTGTAAACAAGATATAACTGCAGGCATATTTTTTTTTTCTAAAAAAAAGACAAGGGTAAGAGGATAAGGATAAATTCAACACGTATGGCATTCCTTACACATTTTTCATTAAACTGTTCTTACAGAAATAGGTACTTACTTTCCAAACTTTTCAGCATCTTCTAATGTGTCAGGGAGGCTGCAGTTTCTGGTCTCTGGCAGCAAAATCACCAAACCAGAGCCAATTATGCAGGCACAACCAAATACTACCAATGGCAAGGAATGATGATACACACCCTTGACAACAGGAAAATATATTTCATTAATATTAAAATATAGTCCATAAAGAGTTGGCATGAGATTATAATGATTAGAGAGGAAAATCATTGCATAAAGAAGTGAAAAAAAGAATTGAGGAATTTGAAAAACAAGCATTATGTGCTAGTCTTAATATAAAAGTATCTCCGAAACTATATACGAGGATCGGCAGTGAAGTCTAGGGCCTCACATAGAGGTGGCCGCACTGGACCAGTTTGACAAATAGTATTATATAGTTTAACTCTACACTAGCGTATATCCATAGTTGCAGGTCAATAGCTTTTTTAGTTTTTGAATGACAGCATTTTAAGCAAAACAAGTGTAGAGGTTTCACGAAAATGGAGGATTTGGAAAAATGAGCAGTGATTAAATACTTCCATTTGAAGGACTTAACAACTAAAGAAATCAAAAAGGAAATGGATAGAACAATGAAAGACTTTGCTCCTTCATATACAATGATTGAAAGGTTGGTTGTAGAATTTAAAATGGGATGTACGAGCACTAGTGATGAGCCTTGCTCTGTCCCTTCATATACAATGTTGAAAATGTGGGTTGTAGAGTTTAAAATGGGACGTACGAGCACTAGTGATGAGCCTTGCTCTGTCCCTTCATGTACAATGATTAAAAGGTGGGTTGTAGAGTTTAAAATGGGACGTACAAGCACTAGTGATGAGCCTCGCTCTGTCCCTTCATATACAATGATTAAAAGGTTGGTTGTAGAGTTTAAAATGGGACGTACGAGCACTAGTGATGAGCCTTGCTCTGTCCCTTCATGTACAATGATTGAAAGGTGGGTTGTACAGTTTAAAATGGGACGTACGAGCACTAGTGATGAGCCTCACCATAGACGTCCTGTGGAAGCCATAACTCTGGAGATCATTGAAGAAGAAAATGGATACAAAAAAGTCTGATGTTTAAGAAAATTAGAAAAGATAAACTAAAGAAAATTATTACGGAAGCAACCACATTTACACAAAAAAAGAGCATATTCAGTTCATTCACATATCACCCAAAAACATTTAATAAATTCAAAAAGATCTTTAAGGAACAAAATCTCATCTTGGCACCTACTAATAGACACTCAGTTTTAAAATTGCTAAATTCAAAAACAAGAGATGAAATTCCACCAATTAACAGATTTGGAATATACCAAATAAGTTTTAAGAATTGTGAAAAATTCTACATAGTGCAAACTAAAAGAAATCTAAAAACCAGAGTCAAAGAGCACTTTAGAAACATTGAAATGAAACAAGAAGATAAGTCAACAGTAGCATTTCATTTTTGGAATGAAAATCATGACATTGATCCAAATCCAAAATTATTAAAAGATGTGATAAACCAAAATAAACTGACAACATGGAAGAACATATTCATATGGAAAAATAAGGACCATGTAATGAACTTCGAAATCGCACCAGTAGATAATTTGACAAAGAAGTTTATAGTTCCACCACCAGAGAGAGGACAGCAGACAACAACAGATGCTAGTTGAAGAGAGGGTGAAAATGGAGGCAAAGGCTTCCAAAACTAGTCCCTTGATAATATATGAAAATGTAAGTGACAAAGTGTCAATAAACTGACTACAAATAGTTCTACTGATTAATTTTGATATCACTGTTACTAAATTCCTCCAGTCATGCATATAGAATCTGTTTTTGTTTTCGATCTAAAGCTCTTTTAATGGTTTCTCATTATATTTTGTTTCCTATATCTTTATCTTCTTCATAGGTGGCATCCTAAATACTTAGTGTGTTACTTGTTCCACTATTTTATTTTTCAAAACAATTTTAGTTCTTATTGGGACACAATTAATATTCATAATTTTGAAACATCTGCCATTTTCTCTAGACAAATTTACTGGCAAACATCCTCAATCACTCTTGTTTCAAGAGTGCATTACTTCAACCCTTTTTTGCTCTCCTTTTTTGAGTATTAACTCAAAATCTCTGCCTCTGTTTCTCCTTTAATGAATGCATAAAATCACTTTCTAAACTAAGTTTCATCTTCTGTTTCATATTACTGAGATCTTCACCTTATGACCAATGGACAGGAAGAACCATGAGACCCTTCTCAAAGAAAGGGAAAACCGAAGATTGTTTTTTTACCATGAAGATGGATACATTATTTATTAATCTCTGTATATGCTCTGTAAAATTGTAAATCTTGATGTATGTAACTGACTAACCATTTACAATATTGTAATATGTAAACTTTTTGGACGATACTTGAAACATGTATTTCATGTCTATAAGTGAATAAACCATTATTATTATAAAAAAAATCAAATTATAAACTCAGTTCAGTGTACTTACCAATGATTTCACAAATGGTGCAATGATGGAACCAAATCGACTAAACATGGATGCAGAGCCCATTCCCACATTTCTCACCACAGTGGGGAACAACTCCCCTGAGAGCACATAAATGGCAGGAAATGTGACACTCATGCCTGTTAGCACAGTGGCAGAAAGGAGCAAGCGAGGCCAATCTCCTGGATACATGCCTGTTAAAAACAAGAATACCTCTAACTTGATTTGTCTTTGTCATATAGGCAAACTAAGCTTTCTTAAATACAGATTTTTTTGACAAGCTAGGTAAATTGTATCTCTGATATAATTCATTCAAATGAATACTTAAAAATTACACAAAGATTATATTATTAGAGTTCCTAATTCTATATATTCAAATTATATATTTTCAAATGTAGAAAATTAACTGTTTACCTTGTGGTACTGTTATAAGCAGAAGACACGCAATACCACTGACTAAGCTGCTGATAAAAATTGTTCTTTTTCTTCCAAAACGTGCCACATATATACATAGGACAGTGCCAGGCACACCAATTATACCTGTAAAAGCAATTATGTGTTATTTTCTATACAGATTCATTTTTCAATTACCAGAGCAAATGAGAGCATATACAATGAGTTTCAGAGCATAGTTGGTTGGTGGTTGGTTACCAATATGCCCCACATGGCAGCCTTGGCCTTCGGGGTGACCTCGCCCCACCATGTGATAACCGGACCCATATCTCAGTTGGAGGCACCCAGAGTGTGGTGTCCATTACCTGCAATGGTAGGTGATAGTGAAGATGACAGTGAGGCGAGAGGACCTACAGCTTATACCATGGACTCTGAACCACACTGGGCATGGGGGACACTTCACATGTGCCAGACAGAGGTGAAGGCATGGATAGGGTCAACTTAAAAACACCAACCCCAGAGCCGGAAATCGAACTCGGGACCCTTAGCACGGGAACCACAAACAAAACCACTGCACTACCCCAAAGCCCAGTTTCAGAGCATTGGTACCAGTAATTGTAATGACAGTGGCAAGGAAGTCAGAGCAGAAGAATAAAGTACCAGACATGTCAGAAATACACAAAGCAACTATGTTCTTTTAGATCACCTTAATAAAAGAAAAGGGACTTCAGAAAAAGATCTAAGTATGTCTATGTATCTAAGAGATGAAGCGTACTGAGAAACTGTCAGACAGAAAGGGAATTAGAGAGAGAAATTGAGAGAGAGATAAATATAATTAAAAAACAAAATGTTGGATAATTTAAACTCAGTATATAATATAATTTTGAATCAAGCCAGTACTCCATGCTGCATACGAGGTCTGTTCAATAAACAATGATCCTGATTTTTTTACAGTCATTATTTTTCACACTTAAATTCCATCTTATTATATTCTATTAGCTTAATGTGAAACAAACATGCCGTAGTAGTTTCATTGTTGGTACTCCTGGTTCGCGCCTGTGAGAACTATGTAAGTTCAGACATGTTCAGTATCGCCTACCGCTGCAATGGAGGTAACACGCGAGGAACAATATGCAGCTTTGAAATTCTGCTTTCGTCTCAACAAATCTTCAGTTGAGGCCTATACAATGTTACAGGAGGCCTATGGAGAGTCTGTTCTTCCCTACAGCACACCTCGAATGTGGTTTAAAATGTTTAAAGAGGGGAGACAATCAATTTCAAAGGAAGGTGGAGCCGGTGCTCCAGTTACTGCTCTTACGGAAGAAAACATCAACACTGCTGCTGCCATTGTGAGAGAGGATCGACGAATTACCTTAAGATCACTTTCTGATATACTGAACATTTCATTGGGTGCCACCCATACATTGGTGACAGAAACATTACACATGAGACATGTTTTGCACAATGGGTTCCAAGACTGTTGATTCTCGAAGAAAAGGACATTTGCATGCAGGTCTGCACATGCAGTTAACATTGATGTTAGAGGAAGATCCAGAGTTTCTTTCAAATGTAATCACTACTGATGAAACTTGGCTACTTCATTTTGATCCTGAGAGCAAACAGCAGAGCTCAGTGTGGAAATTTCCTTCATTACCAACCCTCAAAAAAGCAAAAGTGGTTGCTTCAGATGGGAAAGTTATGGTCATCTCATTCTTTGATATTCATGGAATGGTTTATCAGCATGTTGTACCTGCACACACATCAGTAACTGGACAATAGTACAGGGATGTCCTGAAAACATTGCAAGTCCATATCAGGTGCAAAAGACCACATTTCCATGAAGCAGGCTGGATGCTGCACCACGACAACGGGCGGTCACATATTGCCAATGTTGTTGCTGAACATCTTGCAAAAATCAACGTGAAGTACATCCCTCACCCTCTCTATAGTCCGGATTTAGCACCATGTGACTGTTCTCTATTGCCTAACTTGAAGAAACATCTTCGTGGGAGGCATTATCCATCATCAGAAGCAGTGGTGAAGGCTGCGTAGGCGATTTTGAAGGATATCTCAAAAAATGGTTTCCAGCATGTCTTTGAAGACTGGCAGAAATGCTGGGACAAGTGCATTGCATTCACGAGCGACTATTTTTAGGAGAATCATCAAAATTATGAGGATGAGTAAAGGTACACTGTCAACAAAAAAAATAATTGTGATCATTCTTTATTGAACAGCCCTTGTATATTGTGTTTACCTAGAACGCTTTTCACTAGAACCTTCCTGACCTCCTCAGCTAATTTAGACTATTGAATTTCAATTTGGTGAACTCCTTGGAGACAACAGGAGCGTCTCTATTGGTATCTTGATGAACTTGAAGTTCAGATTCTCTTCACAGGTGCTGTTGAAATTGGACAGTTTTCCTTCATATTTCTTTATAAATATATTTTCCCACATGGTTAACGCAGTTGGACCCTGAACACTTTTTTATAAATGGACTACTTGTTCTATATTGTGACCGTCATTCCAAAAATGTTACACTACAGCTGATTTGTTTATGTCTTTGTTCTTGATGTTCCTAAAGTGTTCTCTAAACCTATGTTCAAATTCCTTTTTGTTGTCAATGCAGAAAAACACTTCAATCTCAACAGCACCTTTGAAGAGAACCCAAACTTCCAAGTTCATCAAGACACCAACAGAGATGCCCCTATCTCCTCCAAAGCATTCATCAAGACTGGATTCATTTAGGAAAGCTTTCAGAGAGAAAAAATAATGATATTACCACGCCTTTATAATTATAAAACCATTTTATATATGATAAAATACAAATTCCCAATACAAACAAATTCAGATATCCACCATCACAACACAAGAAATAAAGGTGGCCTTGTTATCACTATGCCCAGACTTAACCAATTTGAAAAGCTGCCAAGTTATACTGTACAGCAGGCTGCCAGCTGAAGTTAAAATAAGTGAAAGTTATAAAAAATACAAAACTGCTTTAAAAATTTATTTAACTAAAAATGTATTATACAAGAAAGGAATTTTTAAATAACTGAGATATTAATGTATTCAAATTTGTCAATTTCAAGGCTATATATATATTTGTATGATGTACTGAAAATATAATTTGTTTAAGCTGTTAACAATCTTGGTTAGCTTAAGTTACCTGGATAAGGTTTTCAATGATTTTCCCTTATCTTGAAAGAAATATATTGGGTAATTAAGCTCTAGTGATCAGAAGCTCATTTAAATATCATTACACCCATTTCATTTATCATCCAATATGACCTAATAAGTTAAAGTACTTTAAATCTTAAAATAAAAAGATAACAATAAATAATAAGAACATAGTAATGCTGAAAAAACAGAAGAACATAGTATCTTCCTTAAGAACAAATTTGTTTTCTCCTGTGGTTTTCCTTGACTGAAGATGTGGACAAGAGTTCATGAAATCGATATCAATTAGAAAGAAGAATATCAATTAGAAAGAAGAATTAACACCATTTTCTTAAGTTAAGTGAGGCTTACTTTCTTGGAAGTGTTGAAAACAGTGTTGTTATGATAAATTAACTTTAAAGAGAGTCGATTAAAGACACTAGACAACACTTACTTTTAAATTTTTCCGGAACTAGTTTCAGAGGCTTTGCCTCTATCATCGGCCAGCTCTCGACAGTCGAGAGCCGGCCGATGATAGAGGCAAAGCCTCTGAAACTAGTTCCTGAAAAATTTAAAAGTAAGTGTTGTCTAGTGTCTTTAATCGACTCTCTTTAAAGTTAATTAAGTGAGGCTTTTTGTTATAAATTGTTATATTTGTATAAAAAGATTTAATTTGTATTTGATCATTCTGTATAATGATGCTTTACCTGCTAAAACTGTGGTCACAAATATATTGGTGCCCACTTTTTCCAAGATCTGAGAGAAGCCAAAGAAGCTGAGACCTGCCAAAAACCAGCTGACAAAAAGTACAATGGAATTTCTGCGAAGATTAGGAGTTCGCATGAGGTCTGCCATTTTAGCCCTCTTCTCTACAGTCTCTGGCTTCTTGTGTTGCTTAGCATGAAGTAGAGATTCCTTTAAATGTGTTGTGTCACGGTGGTTCCATCGAGCAGCCCCCTCTAGAATTTGTAGTGCCGTAGCTTCTCTTCCTACAGTCAGAAGCCAACGTGGTGACTCAGGGATCAGCCTGCGAATCAGAAAGCTTATGAGATTGATGTAGTGTTCATGCCAGAGTAGTGTTTGTTATACCCAACTAAAGTTGCAGCCTCCATAAAACAGTTTAAGTACATGTAGTCTCAATGTTCAAAGGGATTCAAGCATTTGTGGAAAGTTTACTGTCATATTGTAATCTTTGTCTAACACAGACATAGGAAATAAACAGGACTTGTTCTTGGAATAATATGTGTGTGCAGATGCAGATCATTTTCATCATCAATTGCAATTATTATAGTTACACATAACTGAACATATACTATTTTATTGTACAAGTGTTTGCTGATGACAGTTTGCATGATGTATCCTTGCCTGCAATGTGTGCCAGGCTACCACCATCTCGCATGCTGCCATTTATTGGAAACAAACATCTAACAATCCTGCATTTATGTAACTCATTAAAAAAAAACATAGAATATTTAATATAATTTTGAGTCCAACTGTAGCAAGCTCTATATATTGCTAGTGTCCGCCTAGAATGCATTTCATTAGGACCTTCCTGACACCCTCAGCAATTTTAGTTAATTGATGGAAATCAGTTCTTCACACAATTCTTTACTTAATCATTTCTTCACACTAGCTGTATAGGGGAGGATGGCCCACAGTGAGACACTTACAATTTTTAAATATGTGTGTAAGTTAAGAAGTGATGCACTCTGGTTGTGAATAGAAGAAATAAAGTTGCAGTTGGCAAATTTGTTTAAATCCAGAATTGTAAGGAATGCTTCTGGTCATAAGCAAATCTTTATTTTCGGATGGGTAAAGTAAAATTTTCAGGATGTACTTAGTAGATCATATTGTTTTATTCTTTCTTTATATTATTATGCATTTTGCTTTTCTTAAAAGCAGTGGGTTTCTTCTTCAGAACTAAATAAATAGTGAACATTGGGGTTGAAGTTTAAGATTAAGTAAATAATAAAAAATATTTTTATGATCACGTAATCCACAATGAGACAGTGGTAGGTGGGGCAGTGTGAGACACTACTGAAATTGAGAAATTTGTTAAACTCACAATTTGTTTTCTTCCAGAATAGCTAGAAACGGGCAAAGAAAGGCTCAAATTGGTACATTGTCAATTGATAGCATGAAGGAAGCAGTGGACCTTGTTTTGAGACATCCCTGCCTTCAAGCGAAGCATGATGCCAACAAACATTACTGCAGGTTTTCGTAAGACTGGAATATTCCCATTCGATAGGAATACAGACTTCTTACCCAGTAGTGTAACTGACAGAAAACTACCAGATAGCACTATGGGATCATGTGACTCAGCAGTTAATAAAATTGGAGCACAACATGTCGCCAGAAATGGAATTTCTAAAACATACAACAGGAAAACAAGAACTATCCACATGGGAACAAATCTTTATTTCAAAAAATAGGAACAAAGTATTCAATTTCGACATCCCCCAGAAAGATTTGTTCAGCAAGTTCCTCGAACCGCCACCAGAGGAGACCGATGACAAAATATTGCCAGCTACACCAATGAGAACCAGTCGATGTCCGGCTGAAGATAGAGGGAAGGCCTCTGAAACTTGTTCCGGGAAAATTTAAAAGTGTTGTTTAGTGTCATTAATCGACTCCCAATTAATTTAATTTGTGGAGAAGTTGAGAATGATCCAACACAAGGAAGTTCTCAGTGTCATGAAAATCCTGATGCTGAAATTCATGAGGGTTTGACAAGCTCACCATCGACTATGAATAGAGATAAAAGTAACAGTGACATTGTAAGCCCTCATGAATTCAGAGGGTTACCTAAGGCTGCCGACAAAAATCAACTGTGAGGAGAAAGAGGAGAACCATGGTACCAACAGATACACCCGAGAAAACAGAACTAGAGGAGAGGGCATTGAAATGTAAACCAAATAAACCTGCAGGTAAGCAGAAGAAATTTAAAGGAAGAAAATTATGCACAGAACCAGAATCTTCAGAAGACAATGTAGAAATATCTTCTGAATCCTCAGTTATGGATGAAGAAGAAATTTTTTTCTGGTTTTGAATAGCAGGAAAGAGAGCCTACTGTGGGTGACTGTGCTGGCTGAGTTTGCAGGAAAATAAAAAGTGACATATTACATTGTACAAGTCATAAAAGAGAAGGATGCAGATGGAGATATGGAAATATCATTCCTGCGGAAAGTGAAAAATACAGACAAGTCCATGTTTCCGCAGGTTCCAGACATAGCTTCAGTGAATGAAATTGATATATAAATATTGTTGGGTCAACCACGATTGTTTGGCAAAACAAAACGACAAAATGGTTATTTGATTTTTGAAGTTAAATTTGGTAATCTTAATGTAATATACGTTGTCTCAGTCTGGACCATCGACCAACTCAGTGTGCCCCACTGTGGGGCAGGGTGAGACGATTTACATTCATTTGAATATTGGTATGGTGTGTCTTCATGATTATTAAAATCAATGTTTTTATGTTTTGCATTTGTTAATAAAGGAACAATGAAAGCATGTCACCTATTTGCATTCACAACACACCAAAATAGAAAGAAGTATAGGATTTCAAAAATATTGTGTCTCACTGTGGACCACCCTCCCCTATAGGCTAAGATTTTTGATAGGCTCAACATGAAAAATCCAATGCCACAGCGAGGATCTGAACCACAGACCTCCTGGTTTCCGTCCAGTCGCTGTAACCCATTTAGCTACCATGGCCAACTTGCGTCATGACATTAAATTCTCCATTTGACCCGTATATTTCCCCAGTAAACTACTAGGGGCTCTTGCATTTGAGATACACCATTTGTGGTGACTTTCTAATGTAAGTACTTGAGTCCCATGGCATTGAATTTTTCATGTTGACTTTATCTATCTTCAGATAAGTTGAATATTTAATGTTTAAAAACATACTTTTTGGTACTCACCACCAGTAAGAGAGGAAGACGGCAGATATTGCTGAGAGGGTGAAATGAAAATCTCTCCAATCTCGCTGGACGTATGACACACCAGCCATCATACATATCCCAAGGGTAAAGGGAATCTGATACATTATTGCTATTGTGGTCCTCCATTTATCCCCAACAATTTCCATCACTGCATCAGATACAATTTTCTTTAGTTAGTACACATTAAGCACATTTTGTAGCAACTCTTGCTAAAGCATGTTTTGAAGGGGGTGAAGTGACAAGAAGGATAAATCAATGAACAAGTAGTTCAGGAGGCATTATGATTATCGGATTACGTTTTGTATTATGTTATTTCTTTTTAATTAGATATAAACCACCATCAAAAAAGCTAAATTACTAGGTATTTGGAGGGATGAAAATCTAAATTGGGAAATGCATACTGAATTCTCATTGAAGAATTTAAGGAAAGTTTGTTATCAAATGTATGTCTTAAAATATAGCATAAATATAACTATCCTAAGAAAAGTATATTTTTCAAATTTCCACTCACTTTTAACAACTTTAGAAAAAAAAAACACATTAGCTGTAAGGAGTGGTTTAAAAAGCTCAAAATACTGTCACTGCCTTGCATAGAATTATTTTTCAAATGCAAATATAAAACAATTTAGTGAAACCCTGAAATTCATAATTATAATATATATAAAAAAGAACAACTTTCATAGCATGAAGCATAATGGTAACTAATTTTATAACAAACTTCCCTCAGAAATGAAACTTACTACAATATTTGGAAAATTTAAAGGAAATTTAATGCATTTGTTATACAAATGTGTGGTCACTCATACACAGTTGAATAATTTTGTCACTAATATTGAAATTCATAGTCACAATACCAGAGGTAAATCAAACCTTCACATTATAGGGCATAAAAGAACCCTGTATGAAAAAAGCATGTACTATAATTGTATTAACTTATATAACTATCTCCCCCATTGTTTAAAAAAATCATCAAATGTAAGAATATTTAAAAAGGAGTTAAAGAAGTTTCTAATACCAAGTTAGTTTTACTCTGTAAATGAATTCCTGGAAGTTGTACATTAAGTTAGTCATAAACAGTACCTTTTTTTTTCTGTAAAAAGGTTTGCTGGAACTCTCTCACTCAATCATATTGTATAACAAATCTAAACATCTAAAACCTATCAGACTCTACTCTCGAAAAATAACTACTACACTATAATCAAGCAGACGCACAGAAGAGCGCTGCATCTTACCACAGCCTGCTTGTTTTACCTTTGAATTGCCATTCGCTCAATTATAGGCTGCACTCTCTAATCCTATTAACTTTAAGGAATGGAAAGGGTGCTATAGGTGGCTGTTTTAGGTTAACAAACAGAAGATGGCAGCACTAAATGTAGTCTATTAAAGAATTTCTTTTCCATCAACAATGATGACAGAATGCAAACTCTTGCACTCAATATGGGTGGTAGTTTGAATTTTAAATTTCACTGGTGTTTGTAAAAGTTTATCGGAACGCGTTCTGGTGCCTTCCAGTTGAAAAAAAGCCCTGGTCATGAATATGTGCAACCATATTTTGTATTTAGTTTTAAATAGTTGTAAATAGTATCCCCCTTTTATATTTGTTCAAGTATTTACTGCTATCTGTACATATCACCTAATAATTTGTATTTTGTAGTATTGTATTGTTTTTGATGAAACTGATATTTTGTAACAGAAATTTTATGGTGAATAAATTTGATCTGATTTGGGAACAAGAAGGAGTTATGAGGAGAAAGGTTGAGGAGCATGTGGAGTATGGCAGCAATTTTAATACAATTCATGCAGTTTTCACACTAGGTGAATGTGCTGGTGCATTGACGTGGTGAAACAGTACTTTCTTCTATTTCAAATGAGGCCATATCTCCAATTTCTGGTTGAATCAATGCAATTACTTACAGAAATATTATCCAGTATTCCCTTTTTCAAGTACGCAGTTATTATGACACTCTTTGCACCTCAAAAATTTGTTGCAAACACCTTTCCCTCTGATGGTACCGTCTGTGCCTTATTTGGAACAGATTCACTGGAAGCACACATTATTTTGACTGTTGCTTGGTTACCAGAGCATAATAAGAATCAGTCTTATTCAAATGACAACTCAACATGAAAAGTCCTTCAGAGTTTGATTAAATAGCTCCAAATACAGCTTTGAAAGCTGCACAAGTCTGTTGTCCAAAGTGAGCAAAAGCATCCATCGGGCTGATAGCTTATTCATCTACAATTTATCATGCAAAATATAAACTGCCATTCCTGCTGACATATCTATGGTCTGTGTCACTTTGTAAACTTTTATTTGACAATCATTAAGAATAATATTGTGCACTTTTACAGACTTCTTCTGTGACCACATCTGCCATGAGTCCTGGGCACTCATCATTAAAAATGGATGTTTAAACACATTTAAAGACATTGAACCAATTACCAACTGTTGTCATAGAGGGCAAAAGCTCCCCATAAATAATAATCTATTTTGTAATTTAAGTTAATTGATGGAAATTAATTATTTCTTCACACTAGCCATATATAGGAAAAGGTTTTTCATAGACAGAGTCAACATGAAAAATTCAAAGCCATGGCCGGGATCTGAAACACAGTTCACCTGGTTTCCGTCCAGTCTCTCTCTAGTTGGCCATGGTAGCTCAATGCATAAGAGCGACTGGATGGAAACCAGAAGATCTGTGGTTCAAATCCCGGCCGTGGCATTAAATTTTTCATGTTGACTCTATCAATAACCTATTTTGTTTTAATATCTTTGTAAGTTTTCCATCCAAAAGTAAAAAGCAAATTCATTGAACAGTACTGAACATTTTCCATTTTAGGAAAACATATTGAATGACTAACTGGAAGGTCTGCCAAATGCCAAATTTGTTTTGGGAACATGTAACAAATGACAGTACACAAAGTAACACCTACTTGCCTTAGCAAACCATCTAACATGATATTTACTGATTTACACTTACATGTGAAGACAGATAATAATATCTTTTCATTATACCTGTAACTACATTCCAGATAGGATCTACTTTGCATTATGACAAAACTAACAAAGTGTACATTCACAAGGTTTTCTCTGCTCACTATATATTACTTTTATACAGGTGCTCATAAAGTCCCATACAGTCATACCTTTTATGAACATAGAGGTATTGCCTTGTGGTTATATGGAAGATGTGGCATAAGATTTGAGGGGTGACTAGCAAGGATGCTGCTCTTATTTATTGCTTCAGCTCATTTACATCTGCCATTCTGGTAGAAACATATGTGATCTGCTGCTCTTCTGATCCCTGGTTAATAGAAGTCTCATTTATCAGCTAGATGTGCACTACGTAAACATTGTAACTGAATGAGACGTCTCCTAACAAGTGTGTCTCTCTAAGTTCTGAAATAATAACTGTTGCACTTACCCAGAACAAAACTTATGATCATGGTACCCCCAGTAGCAAGGGCCAGTATGAATCTGGCTATGAGGAACGTTGTAAACCAGGGTGAAATGGCTGATATCATACCAGCTGCTGTCTGCAAAGCTATGGCGACAATCAAAGGTACCTTGCGCCCCATTCTGGAAAAAACCACATAGTTCAAAGAGTATATACAGAGTGTTTCGAAACGACACTGAAAACAAATATATAGAAGTAGTTGTTCAGCTTCTATATGACACATATATAGGTAGATAGAGCCAAAAGAGTCACATACAAAAATGCTCCAGAATGAGTGTGGATTAAGCAGTTACAGGAACAATGCCACGTGCTTCACACTATTGAAGTTCGCAGGTAGCTGACACACTGTGTGGCATGTTGTAGCTGTTTATAAACATGCCGACATACTTCAAAGTAGCTTGCTACTATTAAAAATTTGTTTGGCTTACAAAACCACAATTAAGAAGCTACTTTAGTTATTTGTTTATGGATGTTTAACATGTTCCAACATTCAGTTATAACAGTCGATGATGGCAAATAAGCTGGTGGACATATGCAACTTAAACCTTTTAGAGGGAAGTTAATGTTGGAAGCATTAAATGGTAAAAAGAACAGAGAACAATATCAATGAATTATAGATAAAGTTAACCAAAACTAAATGGCTTATGCAATGAGATGAGCATTTTATTGCATTGTGTTTAATAATACTAAATAAAACATTTGTAACTGAAAAGGAAGCTGTGCAATTAAGATCATTCTTGGAACTGTGCGAGTCATTATCGACTTGTTCACAAGTAACTGCCCTTTGCCCCATTACTTGAAAGTGAGGCTAGGTTCACTGATAAAGAGCAAGGAGCAGTGTTTTTGTTTTTGTAGCCGGTATGTCCAAATAACAACTTTTGAGGTTCATACACCAGTGGTTCCTGCGCTGCCTAATTACAAAATAATGTAATATTTAATGCAGCATAAAATTATACCTAAGAGAATATTGAAGCTGCGACAGTGAAATTCGGACTAGTTAAGTTATCAACTATGAAACACCTATATTCCTTCTGTGTCATTTTGAAACAACCTGTATATGTTAGGTATAGCCTGAGAGCACATAATATACATGAAAATTTTTAAGAAATAAATGAAATATTAAATCAAAATCAATCTGACATTAGAATTTATGATTGTCCATAAACACTAGTAAAACATGTCCACAACAAAATCTTAGGTAGAGAAAAAAGAATGAGATCGTAGTACACTGTCATACAATTATAACATTGTTTTGATTGTTATAATACTTTTCCCAATATTATATTGAAATTCACTATTATACAACTGACTTTATTAGTCATTTGTATCCATCTGAGCTCAATACACTCTGTCAAATTACTCTACTTCAAAATGCCTTTACTGCTGTTTGCAATCCAGTGCTACACATTCCCTTTTACATATAAGATGCGGGAGTGAACTATGAAACCTGCCTCTGTAGCATAGGTGATAGCATATCTGCCTCACTTTCAAGAACTCCTGGGTTCGAGTCTTATCCAGGATGAGTTATTTGGATAAGGCTTTTTCTGGGGTTTTCCCTTGTCCTGAAGGGAAACTCTATGAATCCTGGTCTCATTTGAGCATTATTACCTGCACGTCATTCATTGTCCGATTTTACTTAATGTTGGAGATATTAATTAAAAACATATACAGAATGTTACAAAAACGTACGGCCAAACTTTCAGGAAACATTCCTCACACACAAAGAAAGAAAATATGTTATTCGGACATGTGTCCGGAAACGCTTAATTTCCATGTTAGAGCTCATTTTATTACTTCTCTTCAAATCACATTAATCATGGAATGGAAACACACGACAACAGAACGTATCAGCGTGACTTCAAACACTTTATTACAGGAAATGTTCAAAATGTCCTCCGTTAGCGAGGATACATGCATCCATCCTCCGTCGCATGGAATCCCTGATTCGCTGATGCAGCCCTGGAGAATGGCGTATTGTATCACAGCCGTCCACAATACGAGCACGAAGAGTCTCTACATTTGGTGCCGGGGTTGTGTAGACAAGAGTTTTCAAATGCCCCCATAAATGAAAGTCAAGAGGGTTGAGGTCAGGAGAGCGTGGAGGCCATGGAATTGGTCCGCCTCTACCAATCTATTGGTCACCGAATCTGTTGTTGAGAAGCGTACGAACACTTCTACTGAAATGTGCAGGAGCTCCATCATGCATGAACCACAATGGGTATTTTGACATTTGTCTGCACGAATGATTTCAATTTACATTTTAAGAGAAATACTAAAATGAGCTCTAACATGGAAATTTTGCGTTTCCGGTCACATGTCCACATAACATATTTTCTTTCTTTGTGTGTGAGGAATGTTTCCTGAAAGTTTGGCCGTACCTGTTTGTAACATCCTGTATATAAAGAAAAGTAACTGTGACACAAGAATAATAGTTCTTGTGGAGCATAGGATCTCCTACGCAAATAAGCACTATATAAATTTAACCATTCTCTCTATTTGAGCTGCCATTTTAGTCAATCCAGAAAGCATGTCAGTTAAACTGCACAGATTATGTTAACACTGTTAATGAGCAGCAAACTCTCATGATTTTATAAGCATTGTATTGTTTTAAAATCAAAGCATATTTTCAAAAATAATGCCAACTTAAAATCTAAGAGCAGTATAGAGATGAGCCAGAGGCATGTATTTAATGAAAGCAAGAGTAGCAATGCTTCCTCTTTGATTGTTGATAATATTAACTTCTATATTTTCATTAAGGTCACCCTTGTAGAAAATATAGCCCTTTAATTTTCTAATAGCACAGGAAACTTACATACAGGGGACGCTTTATCAGTTTTCTGGAGCCCCAATAGATGGCATGGAGTGTTTGCTGAATGTCCACATTTAGATACACTGTGGATATAATCTCATTTTGTGAAAGAGTGATATTTCTTGCTTATAACTCAGTATGGGTAATCCATGTTACTTTTAGTTAGAGGTTCAGAAGAAATTCAAGTCAATTTACACTTTTTTTTTGTAAATAATAATAGCAGCTCAATATTACAAAAGGTTGCAGATGTTTCTAATGGTATGTTTGTTTAATAAGATTCCTTTCGAGCTCTCATAGTCCCGTTGATGCTATATGCCTGCAAGGTCTGGGGCATAGTCGCAGATTCCTGGCTGGCATATCTTCAATGCGCTCAGAATAGAGGACTTAGGTCCATCTATTCAGTAGGCCGATTCTTCCCAGTAAGGTTCCTCCATGAACTCTCAGGTCTTCCATACGTGGAAGATGAAGTTAGACGCCGGGCTACAAAATTATACGAACAGTTACCTTTGCACAGAAGTGCCCTGGTTAGGTCTCTTGGTGATTATGATCCAACCAGACGTCGTCGCCGACTATTTCGGGTCCCCCGCATGGCTTGCGGGCATCCGAGTTAACCACGGAGCAATTCCAGCAGCAGCAAAAGCTGAGCTCCCATAATCTACCAAGAGTTGTTGGTCTCAAAATTAACAAAAATCAATTCAAAATCAAAAATAAATCTTTCAACGCCAGGGTGCTAAAGGAAAGCATTCTATCCTTCTAGAGGAGTACTAAACTACCTCGAAATCAATCCACCATCCTCAAACAAAAACAACCATCCTAAACCATCCCGAAAGAAAATCCTATCTGTGGTTAAACCCTATCCTGGGTGGGCACACAGCAACAATCTTCGGGCTAACACAGCCTGCCAGTACCTGCGATGCGATGCGATTTCCAAAGGTAAATTTACACATATTTCCATAAACAGCACTTATACTTACTGGAAGCAATTTCGAAACTGCAAACTGTTTGTACAAGAGCATGAATACAGTAGTGTAGTACTGAAACATATGAAGGAAGAGTGCTGTGCTATGTATGAAATTTTGAATGAAGATTTGTATTCATTTACCTCTGCATAGAAGAGAGAAATTACTGCAATATATAGCGACACATCAGCATTAGAGAATTTGAAAACAAAATTATGTGAAATTTTAATAAAGATAACAAGATAATAATAAATAAAATAAGATAAATAAATAAAATAAAGATAATAAGAAATAATAAGAAATTAAACCTTAGTTACTAAAATTAGGCAAATGAGTCTACCCTGTATATACTTTTCTCCACTTACAAGTTTTTTGATGAAGACTAGTTTCCACAGAACTGACGATAGGGGAGAAGTCCCCAGAAACCAGTCTTCATTAAAAAACTTGTAAGTGGAGAAAAGTATATACAAGGTTGACTCATTTGCCTAATTTTAGTAACAATGGCACTGCACTTTCTGAAATACTTCTTTTTATTCTATATTAAACCTTAGAATTTATAGGAAGTCTACTCATACAGAAAATTACATAAAAATTATAAGTGTTAACCCTTTTTCACATAAATTTGTTGTTTTCAATAGTTTTATTTATAGATTAATGACTATACCCCTGAATAAAGAGGAATTCAATAAAGAATATAAACATATTATTAATATTGCTTTAACTAACGGTTTTAATAAAGACTTTATACATTAAAAAAAATTGAAAAATTCAAATATCAAGAAACTGTTAATGATATTTCTACTCTTAAAATATAAAAGACGGTTATAACTTTAAAAAGTTTGCTTACCATCCTTGGGTTAATAAACATTATCAATTTTTTTTAAAGAATTTGGTATAACTTTAGTTCCTCCAAATAAATATAGTATTTAAAATTTATCGCATTTCTCTAAAGAAGATAAAATTCCTAATAATAAAAAATCTGGTATTTATCAATTTAATTGTTTTGATTGTGATCAGGTAAGACAAAACGTAATTTAGAAACCAGAACAAAAGAACATTTTCGTAACATGAAGTATAAACAAACTGATAAATCGGCCATAGCGGATCATTTTTGGTCATTTAACCATGAAATAAATCCAGAAGTTAAATTATTAAAACAATTAAATGTTCCGATAGAGTTAATGGTTTGGGAAAAGATATTTATTTAAAAAAATAAACATCGCGTAATGAATTTTGAATACCAGTAGTCGATTCTGTTTCTAAATTTGTTTTATTTTCATATGTTGGTAGTACTAACAAGAACATATCAATGTAACTATGACGACAGCTTTGTTTCCGGCTAAACATGTGTATAAGTTTTACATGAAATCGCGATCCCGGATAATTTATAAGAAAATTATCATTTCTTATAAGATAAGTGAAGTTTTAAGTTACAAATTGTTATATTTCTATATATTTGTTTGCTTCACTGTTAATAGTTTCATATTTTACGTATTTAATACAGATGTAGAATGTCTTACAGGTTGTAACAGTAAAGACAAGTTATTTTGCAGTTCATGTCTTCTCTTCTCAACATTATCGCTTCCATAGCATAGAATGTCACTACACACCATGGTTAGGGCTCCGAGTATTTCAAAATGATGTAGATGTTGAGTTTTGCAACATTTCTGACTAAACATTGTCAGAGTCTTGTCAGAACATTTGCATAGACGCACTGCTCAAATGATAAAGCTAGGATAACCATTTGAACAGCGCGACTATAAAAGACTCTGGATGTCAAGAGACTCTTCTGTTTACTGCTTATCTTACCTGTCAGCTGCCATCCCAAATAAAATGTTTCCCAAGAGGATTCCCATCATGAAGGTTGCTTGAGCGACATCTGTCAAAATGGAAGAGCTGCATACTAGATCCCACTGAAAGAGAAAAAGAAGGAAATCTTAGCACTCAAAATGACTGTACGACCAGAAGATCCTGGATATGCGCTAAATTTTTACCTTCTACCCGGCCTTTGGGACAGAATTTCTAGAAAAATATCTGAAATGTCTTACATTTTGAGAAATGTACTTAGTTACTCTTTAGTTTCAAATTGAAAGAAGATTCAGCTTTTATTTATGGATAATCTTTAATTGCTGTAGTACTCAGCGTCCCATTCTACAGTGGCCACAACTTCCTCTTTATTAAACCTTAGATTCTTTTAGGTGTCGTAAATCTGTGATAGACAACCATGAGTTTTACTTATCTCCCAAAGGACGCCATACTAAGGATTTTTACCTACACCCAAAAAATAATCTATTGCCCTTCGTTAACTGGCATTTCAACGAAGATTAAAAAAGCATTTGCTATGAATGGCTTAGAAAGAATGCAAGTAGTTTGCTATTGTTGAGAGAGATTTTTCACATAGGTGTCAGAACAGTAGCAGTAATCTTACTGTTTTCTGTGCAAGCTTTCTCAGAGATTTCTTTGAACTTTGATGTAGTTTTTAAGACGTAATAACGCTTTTCATTTTTCTGTATAATATCACGGTCATTTACTTTCGGTTTCTTATCAACAACAGATCCTCTTTCCCTAAATAATTTCACAAGGCTACAACCCATACGCTTAAACATACCGAACACCAACTCGGAGTCCATTGTTTCAGTAACTATTTATAGTTACCTAACAACTGACAGTTGAGATGCTGGAGAAAGGAGACTTTTCACCTCTTACGCTTCTGTAACACGGTTGGTTGCCTTGATCCCGTCATAACAGGAGGTCTTGCTTTTTTGTATCGGAGAAGCCTCTCATGACGTCAACAAGAGAAACTAAACAGTGGGCTCCCTTTCCACTCAGGAAGGTCTCCTTGGCTTTATCTTCCAAGTTGTTTCTAATAGTACTCGAACAAATCAAAATGTGCACTTAGGAATAAAACTAGCGTACATTAGATTTGCAGAGAAAACGTGGACAAAAAGCATAACCCAAAAAATAACAAATTAGAGTCTCCAATATACGAAGGTAGTCTAAAAAGTTTCCAACCTAATAAAGATACTACACTTTTTATAAGATTTTTTTTTCAACATAGTCTCCTGTAACTCTACACACTTCTCCCAGTGATGCGTTTTTCAACATAGTCTCCTTGTAACTCTACATACTTCTCCCAGCGATGTTCCCATCTCTGTAACCCGTCCAAATAGTACTCGGCGTTTTTCAACTTAGTCTCCTTGTAACTCTACATACTTCTCCCAGCGATGTTCCCATCTCTGTAACACGTCCAAGTAGTACTCGGCGTTTTTCAACATAGTCTCCTTGTAACTCTACATACTTCTCCCAGCGATGTTCCCATCTCTGTAACACGTCCAAATAGTACTCGGCGTTTTTCTATATAGTCTCCTTGTAACTCTACATACTTCTCCCAGCGATGTTCCCATCTCTGTAACACGTCCAAATAGTACTCGGCGTTTTTCAACATAGTCTCCTTGTAACTCTACATACTTCTCCCAGCGATGCTCCCATCTCTGTAACACGTCCAAACAGTACTCGGCGTTTTTCAACATAGTCTCCTTGTAACTCTACATACTTCTCCCAGCGATGTTCCCATCTCTGTAACACGTCCAAGTAGTACTCGGCGTTTTTCAACATAGTCTCCTTGTAACTCTACATACTTCTCCCAGCGATGTTCCCATCTCTGTAACACGTCCAAATAGTACTCGGCGTTTTTCAACATAGTCTCCTTGTAACTCTACATACTTCTCCCAGCGATGTTCCCATCTCTGTAACACGTCCAAATAGTACTCTGCGTTTTTCAACATAGTCTCCTTGTAACTCTACATACTTCTCCCAGCGATGTTCCCATCTCTGTAACACGTCCAAGTAGTACTCGGCGTTTTTCAACATAGTCTCCTTGTAACTCTACACACTTCTCCCAGCGATGTTCCCATCTCTGTAACACGTCCAAGTAGTACTCGGCGTTTTTCAACATAGTCTCCTTGTAACTCTACATACTTCTCCCAGCGATGTTCCCATCTCTGTAACACGTCCAAATAGTACTCGGCGTTTTTCTATATAGTCTCCTTGTAACTCTACATACTTCTCCCAGCGATGTTCCCATCTCTGTAACACGTCCAAACAGTACTCGGCGTTTTTCAACATAGTCTCCTTGTAACTCTACACACTTATCCCGGCGATGTTCCCATCTCTGTAACTCGTCCAAATAGTACTCGGCGTTTTTCAACATAGTCTCCTTGTAACTCTACACACTTCTCTCAGCGATGATTCCTTCTCTGGAACCCTTCCAAGTAGTACTCGGCGTTTTTCAACATAGTCTCCTTGTAACTCTACACAATTCTCCCAGCGATGTTCCCATCTCTGTAACACGTCCAAATAGTACTCGGCGTTTTTCAACATAGTCTCCTTGTAACTCTACACACTTCTCCCAGCGATGTTCCCATCTCTGTAACACGTCCAAATAGTACTCGGCGTTTTTCAACATAGTCTCCTTGTAACTCTACATACTTCTCCCAGCGATGTTCACATCTCTGTAACCCGTCCAAATAGTACTCGGCATTTTTCAACATAGTCTCCTTGTAACTCTACACAATTCTCTCAGCGATGCTCCCATCTCTGTAATCCGTTCAAATAGTACTCGATGTTTTTCAACATAGTCTCCTTGTAACCCTACACACTTCTCTCAGCGATGCTCCCATCTCTGTAACCCGTTCAAATAGTATTCGATGTTTTTCAACATAGTCTCCTTGTAACTCTACACAATTCTCTCAGCGATGCTCCCATCTCTGTAACCCGTTCAAATAGTACTCGATGTTTTTCAACATAGTCTCCTTGTAACTCTACACACTTCTCCTAGCGATGGTCCCATCTCTGTAACCCGTTCAAATAGTACTCGATGTTTTTCAACATAGTCTCCTTGTAACTCTACACACTTCTCCTAGCGATGCTTCCATCTCTGTAACACGTCCAAATAGTACTCGATGTTTTTCAACATAGTCTCCTTGTAAATCTACACACTTCTCCTAGCGATGGTCCCATCTCTGTAACCCGTTCAAATAGTACTCGATGTTTTTCAACATAGTCTCCTTGTAACTCTACACACTTATCCCGGCGATGTTCCCATCTCTGTAACACGTCCAAATAGTACTCGGCGTTTTTCAACATAGTCCCCTTGTAACTCTACACACTTCTCCCAGCGATGCTCCCATCTCTGTAACCCGTTCAAATAGTACTCGATGTTTTTCAACATAGTCTCCTTGTAACTCTACACACTTCTCCTAGCGATGCTTCCATCTCTGTAACACGTCCAAATAGTACTCGATGTTTTTCAACATAGTCTCCTTGTAAATCTACACACTTCTCCTAGCGATGGTTCCATCTCTGTAACCCGTTCAAATAGTACTCGATGTTTTTCAACATAGTCTCCTTGTAACCCTACACACTTCTCTCAGCGATGCTCTCATCTCTGTAACACGTCCAAATAGTACTCGATGTTTTTCAACATAGTCTCCTTGTAACCCTACACACTTCTCCTAGCGATGCTCTCACCTCTGTAACACGTCCAAATAGTACTCGATGTTTTTCAACATAGTCTCCTTGTAACTCTACACACTTCTCCTAGCGATGCTCTCATCTCTGTAACACGTCCAAATAGTACTCGATGTTTTTCAACATAGTCTCCTTGTAACCCTACACACTTCTCTCAGCGATGCTCTCATCTCTGTAACACGTCTAAATAGTACTCGATGTTTTTCAACATAGTCTCCTTGTAACTCTACACACTTCTCCTAGCGATGCTCTCATCTCTGTAACACGTCCAAATAGTACTCGATGTTTTTCAACATAGTCTCCTTGTAAATCTACACACTTCTCCTAGCGATGGTCCCATCTCTGTAACCCGTTCAAATAGTACTCGGCGTTTTTCAACATAGTCTCCTTGTAACTCTACACACTTCTCTCAGCGATGCTCTCATCTCTGTAACACGTCCAAATAGTACTCGATGTTTTTCAACATAGTCTCCTTGTAACTCTACACACTTCTCCCAGCGATGTTCCCATCTCTGTAACCCGTCCAAATAGTACTCGGCGTTTTTCTTTGCAAAAATAATTGTTCACGAAGGTGATTGCCTCTTCATTTGACGAAAATCTCTGTCCTCCGAGCACAATTTTCAGATGAGAGAACAAAAGGAAGTCACTTGGGGCTAGATCTGGTGAGTAAGGCGGATGATCAAGCAGTTCAAACTATGATTCGTGGATTTTCGCCATTACAACCACTGACGTGTGATACGGTGCGTTGTCTTCGTGAAACATGATTTTCTTTTTCTGCAAATGTGGTCGTTTTTCCGCAAGTTCCATCTTCAGCTTGCCAAGCAATGATGCGTAGTATGCTCCTGTAATGGGTTTTCCTTTTTGAAGATAATTGATTAAAATAACTCCTTGACTATCCCAAAAACAGTTGCCATCATAATCCCAGCACTGTTTGGACTGTATTTTTGTTTCTGGCGTATAATGGCGTATCCAAGTTTCATCTAAAGTAATTAATCGGCGCCAACACTCGGACTTATTGCGCCAAAACTGCGACAACAAGGCGTTGGAGATGTACATTCGAACACGTTTTTGGTCTAACGTGTTCAAACGCGGCACCCAACACGCAGACAGCTTTCTCATGTCTAAATGTTGATTTAATATGTGACAAACACGTTCTTTTGACATCTTTATAGCCTCTGCTATATCTCTCACTTTAATTCGGCGGTCGTCTAGCACCATTTGGTAAACTTTGGCGATGTTTCCGTCAGTAGTTGCAGTTTTGGGACGTCGTGAACGTTCATCGTCTCCCAAGCTCTTACGGCCACGTTTAAATTCAGCTGCCCAAAATTTCACTGTGGTAAATAATGGCGTAGAGTCACCATACACAGAATCCAACTCGTCTTTGATTTGCGTACGCGTATTGCTTTTCAAAAATAAATATTTAATGACAGCTCGATACTCGATTTTGCCCATTTTCATAAAAACAGTCACGTCAACTCACTCAAACGACTGTTACATAACAACTGAGCATCCAAAATGGCTGAAACTTAGGTGAGTAACTGTCAACAGATGAACGAGATTCACTAGCTTTTATTTACGAGCGCTGCTTGTTTCATGTTGCGGTCGGGAGCTTTCTAGACCACTCTCGCACTATCTCTAATTTCAGACTGATTTCTAACATATTTTCAAATCTTCTAATATTTATTTTGAGATATCACTGTATAAATTTCATCTAATAGTCAAAAATACGAAAGAAAATTGCATATACAACTGTAATTTTATATTCTGTCCCCCTTTTAAGTCTTACAATGGCTGCAGAAAGTATTCGTTTCGACTAAAAAATATCTGATTTGTTACATTTCTATGAGTTTCTCTACACATTCTTCATAAAAATTATGCAATGGCTTTGAAGTTCTGTTTTCTTTGTATAAAATTAAAAAAAAAAAAAGAAAAAAAGACAAAGAAAGTGAAAGAGAATCCGAGCGGGACGGCTCAAGCGGTTTCGTCTGTGACCTGCATTCGGGAGGTCTGGGTTTGTCGTTTCCGTTGGGCGGTCTGCCTGACTCATGGGTATTTTCGGGGTTTTCCCGGGTCGATAGGTTAATTACATCTCCCGACTTTCCTGTCCCTTCATTTCATATCAATTATCATTTCATGTCATCTCTCATCTGGTGGACTGTTTCAGGGGAGAAGTCTCGGCGCTGCATGGCAGAATGATATGCTTCTGGTAAAAAGTTTCTTCTCCGGTAGGAGGTTCTGCGGGCCGTTTCAGACCATGGCGGGCGGGATGCCGTTGTACTGTCCTGCCCGTTAATTGTAGCAACCGTGCTCCTTACACTGTGGTGACTACTTAGGACGACCGCCCTCTGTCTACTCTCGCCGCATCCTTCCTCCCGGCGTGACCTTCTTGGGACATAGGTGCAACAGACCATTCCGTACCGAATCATAATACAATCGAATCATTTAATGTGTTTAAATTCTATATATTTATGCTTTTCTCAAAACGGAAACTGTTCGTTTCACATCTCCCTTTTTTGCAGTGGCGGCTGGTGGGTTAAATTATTGGTGGTGCACAAATGAAAAATAAAATACAGAGTAGTAATGACTCACCTATTTATACAGATTCTCTGCTGTACTCTCCTTAGACCTGGCGAATCTATCGATAACTTTTGCGTTGAAGTCGCTGATCTTCATAACAAAATCTCTCTCAATTGAAAGCATTGCTAATGCTGACAATCGGTCCTGTGACATTGTGTTCCTAAGGAAAGTTTTTATTCTTTTTAAAGTTGAGAAACAGCACTCTGCTTCAGCGGTAGACATTGGCATAGTTAACAGTACTCGGAGGAGTTTGACATATTCGCTGAATGTAGTACATAAATTGTTTTCCTTATTGAAGACCATCAAGCACAAAGCGCCGGACATTCCACGAAATTCCTCTCGACTGTAAATTACAGTCAGTTCTCTACGAATTTTTGTTCCAATGATAAAAGGATAGAACCTTATTGTGTCTCTAAGGGAATCCTCTGGAAATGTCTTAGAAATTTTCTTGATTAAACAAAGTTGAGGCTACCAGATGCCCCGTGAAGCTAAATCTGTCCTTTGCTTCTCTAAGAATGTCACATACTTCAAGAGCTTCTCTTCTTTTCACATCATGATCTTCTATTCCTCTCTTCTTAATTGCAGTTTTTTCGTGTTCCTCGATATCCACGCTATTTCTTACTTTTTGCACTTCCCTTTCAAATACGTTTAGCTGGGCGATGGCAAATGTTGCATTGCAGTCTCGTTTCTGCAGCTGATTGTACAAAATGTCCACATGTGGCATGATCTTGTAGAAGAAAGACAGCCAGAATACAAAATTATAATCTTTCAAAGTGGCCATAAACCCAGAAGCCTGAACAAGTGTGGCATTGTTGTTTAACAAAGCTCTCTTCTGAATAACCTCCATGCATTTAATTAAATTCTCCCTGTGTTCGAAAAGCAGAGCACACAGAAGCTAAGCCTGAAGGTCACGCTATAGCCGTTGCTAAGAGTAGGAGGAGCTAGGTTTATAAACCTCCATTTAAGCAATGTATAGGAAGCCACTCCCATCTCTTCACCTTCCCGCAACCCCCTCAGTGAGCCTACATTTGGGCGAAATCTTAGGTTAACTCTTCGCTGCAAACCTGCGGCTCCTACAGCTAATCACTGTTTATTTCGACTTCTGCGTTCATGGGCAGCTACAGACGATAAGTGTAATTGAAACATGTTTGTATATAAAACCATGCAAACAAGTACAGCTTTAATGTGCAAAATGCACCTGTTGTATATTCAGAATGAGTGGGTGTAGCGCAAACCTGCAACCTTATGGAGGAACCACCCCTGATTTTTTGGTCATACAAAGATATTGGAATTTCAAAGACATCACTTGTTTAAACATTTGAATATCACTTAAGCCTACTGTATTGTCCTGTTACTACTGTAGCTACTAACAACGTTTGATAACTCCTTTTCTACGAGTGTTTATCTCGATTAACCTAGAATACGTAGAATAACAAGCTTTCCTTTTAGGAATACTTTATTAAATAGTTGGTAGAAAAAGTCATGTAAATATGACAGAAGCAACAAGTTAACACTCACCTCTGTAACAATGTTATCCTTGAAGATATCACGGCTGTATTCCCAACTCTGGCATGAAACCACTCTTGGATCCTCGGTGGAAGAGTCATTTAAATCGTACATTCTACAGGCATCATACTTCCCCTGTAGACACAAACATTTCCACATAGAGGTTATACACCAAGGAGCTCTGTACAATGATTATCCAGACAAGTAATACAGCTACTCTAAGTTTCAAGTCTTTTGTAGCGTTTAACGCCCGCTTTTACTACATACGGCACCGCAGGCGGTGACACTGATGATACAGATGTGTTTTTATATCTTGACAGATGGAGAGCGATGCGCAGTGGTATCTGGACCAGTTCACCTCAGAACGGTTGCAACTAAAGTGGAGGGCAGGTCAGTTGCGAGCAACTAAACACGTGCAGAGCTACTCGGTAACACTACAGCTTGTTTCAAAATGTGCTTGTCTCCTGGTTCCAAAAGAACATTTAGAAATGACGCCTCCTGGCAGCACTTTTGGAAATGAAGTGCTACATTTAAAAACACGAGAAGTAATAACCCATATCCATAGATTTATAAAAAAGAAACAATGGTCTGGGTCAGCTATAAAAATCTGGGGAAGGGTATCTGAGGCAACAGTTGTGTCTGAAAGCAGTTTAGGAGAGTTATTAAGGAAAGAAAAGTCATTGGTGCTAGTGCAACAACGTCCCTCTCTATACCCAGTAAACAAAGATTAAGAACATGCACAAAATCTAATTTGAATGTTTTAATTCAGAAGTAGTTAGGCGATCTATGAATAATTTTTAAAGCACAGAAAAACAAAGACCAACTCTGAAGAAAGTGCTTATGAAGCTTCAATATTCTACTGACTTCCAAGGCAGTGTCTGAACATTAAGAACAGTTCTTTTAAAGCTGGGATTTATAAGGGGGAAAACACCACTAAGCGTCACAGACAAATTTTAATAGAACATCGTACCATTCGGGGAAAAATGCTTAAGTATTAACGAAATATTCGGAGATATCGAAGTGAAGTTTATATAGTTTATATGGATGAAACTTATATAAATACAGCACATACTGGACCATATACCTGGAGTGAAATACGTTACAGGGACTCTGCAGCGATGTCGAAAGGCCGACAGTTGGTTGTCATGCCTGCTGGAGGAGAACAGGGTTTTGTTCCAAACGCCTATGTACTTATTTAAGATCCAAAAAAAGCGTGGAGATTACTACCATAGTAAGAATTACAACTTAGTTTATAAGAGCTGCAATACTGGCTTGGAGAGGGAGATTTGTTTTCAGACACCTTATCCACCGCACTCCCCTCACGTAATCTTGCGCGTGTGACGCATTGTGGCGATAGGTGCACTATCCCCACCACAGTTGCTACTCATCCCTACCGCGCAGGATTCCTGTCAATATAAAATAATACATATGTATATGTGATGAAGATGGAGCACCTGTGGAATGACATCGCGGGTAAAACCGGAGATCCCAGAGAAAACCCGCCCCAGCGTCGTGTTGTCCACCGCAAAGAGCAGGAGAAACTGAAGATACAGATTACCAGACTTGAGGAGACCTAATTTAAGACGCACGAACAATGAATAGAAGACGCCAGTTATGGACATAGGAAGGAAGAGCAAAAGCTACTGAAAGAAGAACCACATAAGAGCCAGAGGAGATATTTGGAGAGAATCAGAGCGGACAGATACAAATAACTATACAGAAGAGGAATTGACAAATCAGCTCTATCCACTGATGCCAGTCCCTTTAGGAGAAGGATACCAGTAGGAGGAAGCTTTGGTTACCAGTTATAGAAGAGGAAATTTAAAAATTGTAGGAAACAGTCTTTCGTAGTTTGTTATAGTAATTATAGCTGTAGTTGAAACGTAGATTTGAATTATATTATTGGAGTAGAAACAAAGCAGAAGAAGAAGTGTTTTTAGATGGATTAGGTGAGTAGAATTGTAAGGTGAAAGCAAGTTCGAAACGAATACGTATCCTGAAATTTGAAAATTAAATAGTGAGAACTTTTTGTTAAAATCTAAACAATTGTGACCCTAAAGATAACATAATAATGAACAATCTGTTATATTCATACAAATTGTGTGAAATGATAGACGACCTTAAGCTCCCCTCAATTGTTTTCTAAATTTTGAAAACGTTGCACAGAGTATATGTTTTAGCAGCGAAAGATTTATCAAACTTAATTCCAAAGAAAACATTTTAATCAAAGAAAACCCACTGACTTTTGAACCAATTAATATTCAATTAGATTTAGAACAAAGAATTACAAAATCTGAAACTTCCAAACCTGTACTAAAAGCACTAGCATTAGAAACTGTGAACAATAGATACCCACCTGAAGAATGGTTACATGTCTACACAGATGGATCTAACTTGGACAACTCAGGAGCAGGAATTAAGTGTGCACTGTTCTCATTCTATCAACCAGCAGGATACCACACAACAAAATTTGATGCAGAAGTAACGGCTATTCATATTTCACTCCAACGCCTTCTATTCAGAATAGATAAATTAAAAAATGCTGTCATACTTTCTGATTCTAAAGCAGCATTATGTGCAATAAGTTCATATAAAATGAGGTCAATCCAAATTAAAGAATGTCACAAAATGATCCAACAACTTCAAAAACTACAGTGGATACCTGCATATTGTGGAATTGCTGGAAATGAATCAGCTGATTTTCTTGCCAAAAAGGTGCAAATTTAATTCAGAACAAAAGTAGAAACTTACCCTTTACATCCATAAAAAGATTAATCAAAAGCAAATATAAAAAAACAATTAATATCTAACAAAGCCAAAGATAAAAAAATGGAACATTATAATTAAAAATCCGGAAATTATTCCAGAAATCCCACGTAAAGCTGCAGTAGCAAATTTTAGATTACTTACGGAACACGATTATTTGCCAAACGCTTGCACAGAATAGGAATTTATAGAAGTCCAAATTGTCCTCTGTGCAACAAAGAAGAGGAGATGTCTGAAGAACATCTTTTAACCTGTGAAGCTCTACCTGCCAGACCCACTACACAGAAATATTGGAGAGCAAGAGAGCTAATGGCTTCATTGCCAAAGCCTAGCATTTGACAACAAAGAAGAGGAAATGACTGAAGAACATCTTCTAACCTGTGAAGCCCTACCTGCTGGACCCACTACACAGAAATATTGGAGAGCAAGAGAGCTAATGGCTTCATTGCCAAAGCCTAACATTTGACAACAAAGAAGAGGAAATGACTGAAGAACATCTTTTAACCTGTGAAGCCATACCTGCCGGACCCACTACACAGAAATATTGGAGAGCAAGAGAGCTAATGGCTTCATTGCCAAAGCCAAGCATTTGACAACAAAGAAGAGGAAATGACTGATGAACATCTTCTAACCTGTGAAGCTCTACCTGCCGGACCCACTACACAGAAATATTGGAGAGCAAGAGAGCTAATGGCTTCATTGCCAAAGCCCAGCATTTGACAACAAAGAAGAGGAAATGACTGAAGAACATCTTCTAACCTGTGAAGCCCTACCTGCCGGATCCACTACACAGAAATATTGGAGAGCAAGAGAGCTAATAGCTTCATTGCCAAAGCCTAGCATTGGACAACAAAGAAGAGGAAATGACTGAAGAACATCTTCTAACCTGTGAAGTCCTACCTGCTGGACCCACTACACAGACATATTGGAGAGCAAGAGAGCTAATGGTTTCATTGCCAAAGCCTAGCATTTGATAACAAAGAAGAGGAAATGACTGAAGAACATCTTTTAACCTGTGAAGTCCTACCTGCCGGACCCACTACACAGAAATATTGGAGAGCAAGAGAGCTAATGGCTTCATTGCCAAAGCCTAGCATTTGAAAACAATAACAACAACAGATTTATCAAACAGTCAATTTCCAGAAAATTACAGCGAATTTTAAGTGTTTTTTAATTTTTTTTTTAAACTCCTCATTTCTCTTTGGATATAACAGAAATAAGGAAAGTAGTTGCATTAATTTCAAAATGGTAACTTCAGAAAACATCTAAGGTTTTCCCAAGGTTTCGAGGTTTTCCCAAGTCTCTCTTACAAGTAAAGGAAATCTCAGACTTCAAAATAGAGAGTGAAGACTTACATTGGGCAGCCGAGGTTGGCTGATGTTCCTCCACTCCGCGACAGAGATGTTGGCCAGGACGCCTTCTGTAGGACGGGCGCACCAGAAGTCTACAGGAAATTCGAGGATAATGATGCTTAGCTGGAACCAAGCTATGGGCAGTTTGAGTAGCGCCATCAGGAAGCTGATACCTGCCTGCCAGCGGCCGAAACTTCCCACAGCATCCTGAAGAGCATCGGCAGAGGACATCTTGGTTGTCAACTGCTATCTGCTGCAACAAAAGATGCACTGACATAGAAGAATATATAGGCTTCCGAAGTTCGCAGCATGCACAAAGCTTACTGAGGTGAGACAGGACCCCTAAAACTAGAATACGTGTTTTCTCTTCAAAGTACTGGATGGAATTCACACTGACAATCCTTTCTTGAAACAATTTCCAACACATTTTATGCCAAACACTGGAAATCTTGGAAGGTCAAGCCCGCCTCTGTAGCGCGATGGTAGCGTGCTTACCTCACGTTCAAGACGTACCGAGCACCAAACCTCAGTTACCAGACATTCATCTTTCAGGATAAGAGAAAACGTCCAACGTTAAGTCATATCGGACGATGAATGAAATAATGTTCAAATGAGTACAGGGTACATAGAGCTTAGAGTTACCAGACATACATATTTCAGGATAAGGAAAAACCTCCAACGTTAAGTCATATCGGACGATGAATGAAATGATGTTCAAATGAGTACAGGGTACATAGAGCTTAGAGTTACCAGACATACATATTTCAGGATAAGGAAAAACCTCCAACGTTAAGTAATATCGGACGATGAATGAAATGATGTTCAAATGAGTACAGGGCACATAGAGCTTAGAGTTACCAGACGTTCATCTTTCATAATAAGAGAAAACCTCCAACGTTAAGTCATATCAGACGATGAATGAAATGATGTTCAAATGAGTACAGGGTACATAGAGCTTAGAGTTACCAGACATTCATCTTTCATAATAAGAGAAAACCTCCAACGTTAAGTCATATCAGACGATGAATGAAATGATGTTCAAATGAGTATAGGGTACATAGAGCTTAGAGTTACCAGACATTCACCTTTCAGGATAAGAGAAAGCCTCCAACGTTAAGTCATTTCGGACGATGAATGAAATGATGCTCAAATGAGTACAGGGTACATAGAGCATAGAGTTACCAGACATTTATCTTTGAGGATAAGGAAAAACCTTCAACGTTAAGTCATATCGGACGATGAATGAAATGATGTTCAAATGAGTACAGGGTACACAGAGCTAGGAGTTACCAGACATTCATTTTTCAGGATAAGGGAAAACCTTCAACGTTAAGTCATTTCGGACGATGAATGAAATGATGCTCAAATGAGTACAGGGTACATAGAGCATAGAGTTACCAGACATTTATCTTTGAGGATAAGGAAAAACCTTCAACGTTAAGTCATATCGGACGATGAATGAAATGATGTTCAAATGAGTACAGGGTACACAGAGCTAGGAGTTACCAGACATTCATTTTTCAGGATAAGGGAAAACCTCCAACGTTAAGTCATATCGGATGATGAATGAAATGATGTACAACTGAGCCCAGGGTACATAGAGCTTAGAGTTACCAGATATTCATCTTTCAGGACAAGGAAAAACCTCCAACGTTAAGTCATATCGGACGATGAATGAAATGATGTTCAAATGAGTACAGGGTACATAGAACTCAGAGTTACCAGACATTTATCTTTCAGGATAAGGAAAAACCTCCAACGTTAAGTCATATCAGACGATGAATGAAATGATGCTCAAATGAGTACTGGGTACATAGAGGTTAGAGTTACTAGACATTCATGTTTCAGACATGAATGAAGTGATGTTGAAATGAGTGCAGTGTACACAGAGCTTATAGATAAAAGCCTTCTGCAGATAACTCCCCTGATCGAGATTCAAGCTCCGGACTTTTAGAAGGTGAAGCAAACACGCTCCACGACTTCACAAAGGCCAGAATGAACACGAGCTCACTTATGCCAGTTGGGTACCGAGGTATTTCATGAATTATTTCTTAAAATTTATAATATAGATAAAATGCATATAAAATTGGTATACAGTGTTATTGTGGAATTCATGAACAGTTTAAAACCCACTCTCGGTTGTAGGACCGAGTCAGGCGTAGGACATTCAGTCGTTCCATAACTATCAAGGTTATCCACTTACATAAACTACTATTTTCTTAGTGTTATGTTTCTGAATTATGGAGTTTTATATGGGTTAGTATTACCAGAACCTTGGCCGAAGTTCAAGATGGCAGAAACAAATCTATCAATTGCGTGTTATTAATAACTTATAGGTCTATAATGCTAACGAAATAGATCAAAGGAACTATATAATAAGTTTTAAAACTGCAAGACGAGTTTATTGTACAATTTCTGTATTTATCTTCAATTTAAAACCTATAATAATATTCTTAGCATATTTTAGATAGAAGCAGCATAAGCCAATGTTATTTACTGGTACTTTTTATTTTATATGTTAAATCACATAATTTTATGAATATCATAAAGTTGGTTTTAGTCCTTATCACACACTATTTTTTATTCCAAAAGTAAGATAAAAACTCACAAAAGTCTCCATTGCTTATTATTATCCTTACAACGAGTCAGTAAAAGTATGTAACAATGCCTGTATCCGCGCTGTTGTAACTCTATGAAGTGATATATTTTTTAGAAAGCTGTAAGATATCAACATAACCTCACATTATAATGATTACAAATAAAGGGTGTGAGTTTTTATAGTGGCAACATTTCTTTTTTCTGCACTTCTCCAGTTCTCAGGTCTCAGATTGTAGAAACAAACACACTTTCAAACCACAATTTAAATTTATTAGGACCCTACTGCGTGTGTTCTGAGCAAAGGAAAACGCATCATTACTTCAAATTGAGTAGGTTTTGAATTAAACAATACAGTAGGCTACTTCAATATGTGGCTTTGGATTGAACAAATACAGACAAAAGCTAAGATAATAAAGACAACAATGCTTACTTCAGTCATGACATAACTTACAGAAAGACCACGAATTGAAGTGCTAATGATGACCGGATATGGTGATAGGTGGAGGTTTTGTTAAATGAAATGTATTCAGAACGAAGGATTACTCATTCTACGGTAAGCAAAATTTTGAAAACATTCAATGAAACTGGAAGTGTTAGAAGTAAGCGAACGTCGTAAGGCCAAAACGAGTTACAGCTGGTAACTCTTGATGTATTATCAGTGGAAAATAGCGCACATTTATGTACTCGCCAGCAGATTATGAATGTGATGAATTACCTAAATCAGAATTTCCAGGAAGAGGAAGTATTGAATGGCCGCCAAGATCTCCTGACCTGAACCCCTTAGACTTTTTCTTGTGGTGTTTTGAAATGGAGGATTTACAAGGACCGACCAAGAGATCTTGAAGAGTTAAAGCGAACAATTGGGCAAGAAATACAGCTGATCAGGTGAACAGTGCTGTTGGAATCATTAACTAATTTCAAAGACAGACTTTGGCGTTCTTTTGACAGTAAATGGAGGCCATTTTGAGCAACTTTTGAAGTGAATTCATCATGTGATACAACACAGCACCACTAATGTTTTTATGAATGCGTTTTCTTGGTTTAAATTTCATGTGCTGTAATACGTCCTAATAAATTTAAGTTACAGTTCCAACCTGTACATTCCGAGACCTGAGGACCATAAAATGAAACAAAAAATGTTGCCATTAAAAAAAAGGTCATGCCTTGTTCACAATCATAGTAATATGAAAACATTTTGATATCTTACAGAATTTTTAAATATCTATATTACGTCACAAAACCAGTTCATTTCCAATGTATATGAAGCTAGTTAACTTCCTTAAACAGATAAATATGTATAATCATATATAACGTTCAGTCAGTTGTAATGTTAAAATGATCCTTTCTCCTTGCATTGTTTTTTATATTTTTTTGTTCAATAACTATGTATACTTTATTGTACAACAGATGTTCTTTAAAATGTTTTAAATGTTGTAAAGTCGTGATATGACTTTCAGAGTTAAAGCGACTATAAACAAGTTAATATATATAAACAACAAAGTTACAAGCGTTGTTCCATACTTTTACTCACCCTATATAGCAGAGTGCATCGTACAGATATTCGTTCATTTATTATTTAAAAACAAACATACACATGGTGAGCTATCTTTATTCCCTCTTTGCAAAATTAGAAAGCAGTCAGTTTATAATTAACACTTTTATCATGTTTATGAGTCATTATCTATTTTTTTCAGAACAAATAAATAAACAAACCTTATTTGTTATCTATTTCGTTTCA
This sequence comes from Mantis religiosa, assembly GCA_030765055.1. Taxonomy (NCBI): domain Eukaryota; kingdom Metazoa; phylum Arthropoda; class Insecta; order Mantodea; family Mantidae; genus Mantis; species Mantis religiosa. The sequence goes on from CM060947.1 coordinate 22,904,282, forward strand.
GAAATAGTAACATTAAGAGCTTAATGTTATTGGAATAATTATTTGAGTTCACAGAGGTTCAAGAAATAATTATCTCATGTACCATAAACATGATTTTAAAAGAGAAATTAAATTATCGAATGGTTAGAACAGCTTCTCTGGGTTTGTATTGGTTGAGGTAATTACAACACTCCTGTTTGTTTGTTACTAACATTTAATCACGATTAACATGGCAATGACTTAGCAAATCGTATATTTATTATGTTTTTGTTACAATCAGAACCGGCTAAGTATTTGGGTTATGACAACAAACAAATGTAAGCGTATCTTCTGGCTTTGTAATCGAACAGATGAAGAAAGAAATCATGGAAAAACAAATGAAAATAGAAGCAAGCAAATGCCGCTTCTTAGTGTTTTGTTATTAAGAGCGTTATTCGATTGTCATAGGTCGCTCAGCTATAACTTTGTTAATGGTTTGAAAGGCGCTGTCTTATAATTAAGGTTTATATACATCGCATAATACTAAAACCTCTAGTGAAGAAGAAATAAAATGAACAACAAGGAACGTTAGAAATTAACTCTGTGCAATTTTGAATCTGACATCAAGAGTATAATTTACAAAATATACATTTTTAAGTGTTAATTTTTGTGTTTCAGTGTTGCGTAGGGACATAAAACTCAAGAAGAGTGAAGGATTAAAGAATTAAATACGCTTTCTGAAATTGTTGCATAAATAAATATTAAAGCAGTCACAAATTAACATGCACACAGCGATAAGAGAAATTGTGCTTACAACAATATGAGAATGTAGCGTTGCAGAAGACGTCACTGTCAGCAAAACCAAGCCCAGAAATTCTTCGTGGCACTGTTTAAAACCGGCACAAGTGTTAGCATCGGCACCTCTAAGTGAAACAGGGTAAACAGATCCTTAAACAAATATACACGCGATGCTCTTTTCTTTCAGCTCATTTCTTTGAAGACGACAATAGGTGTGACTGACGTCGGCCTGCCCTACCTTTGTTAAGATATGAAGCAACGCTGTTTAATATAAAGTTGTCCGAATTAATATTACTGCTCAGCTGTTACTATTGGACATCCAGAATGTATTTAAGAATGGAAGTTGATATATAGATGAGGTTTTTTTACAGTTAAAATTCAATCTAAAACCAAACTGAAACAGTAACGATAAAATGTTAAAATCAATGTACATAATGTTAGAAGCACAAACTAAAATTTTTTCAGAGAGTTGAAGTCATTTTTTTTTTTGTAAGTTACGTCCTCCAACGTTAAGTCATATTGGACGATGATGGGTGAAACGATGCTCAAATGAGCCCAGCGTCCATAGAGCTTAGAGATACCCGACTTTCGTCTTTCAGAATAAGCGAAAACCCCGGAAAAAGCCTTATCCAGGTAACTCACCTTGACCGAGATTCGAACTCGGAACCTCTTGAACGTGAGGAAGACATACTACCACCACGCTACCGACGCGGGCACAGTTGAAGTCATTAGCGAACTAAGAGTTGAAGAAACGACAATATATAGTGTATAAGTCCGTGCAGCTAAGGCAATTAGGGTTCAAGTGATGACATTATTTCACGGTTCGGGTAATAATCAGAAATCAGGACGTAGATGAAGTTTTGAAGATAAGAAAGGGAACAAAATTTTAAAGTCTCAGAGTAAAACATTGAGTTTCGGACTCGAATTAGAAGCTAAAGATCTGGCAAGGTACAATTTAGGAACTTTGGTGGGGATTGTACGATTCTTATATTTATAAAAGAATATGTATTTCTAAAAGATGTTTAGTGTTTAGTCTGCGCAATGGGTTATACATACCGAGAGACCCAAAAACATCCGAACCGACTGTGCGGTGTTTTACTTTTCTGCCCGTTGTCGTGTACCGCTAACATAGAAACAAGTGAATGAAATCATGCAACATTTTAAGCTACCTTTAAAGGCTTTTCTTAACCATGATATTAAAGAAGATGCTGAAAGTGGTCAATTAAAAAATGAATGGTTTCATGCGCGTATTTATGTTACCGGCAGCCGGCAACGAACGCCGAGGTGGCGCACAGACAAACAACCGCGCAGCCGGTTCAGATATTTTTGGGTCGCTTCAGTACTAGACAGTCGCTCTACGAGGATTCCTTGATTTAACATTTCAGTGACTCAACACAACTAATGTTTCTCGAAAATTGTTATTTTAAAGAGCAAAGTGTTGGTACGTTAAAGTTAGACGATAGTTAAGTTCTACATTTTAAAGCTGTTTCATTATTCTATTCCAACTGACAACAGCTGGTTTCTACACATTCCAAATATCCATTATTAGGCTCTACACCTTAATCAACTAACTTGAGTGGTGAAATAAAGCAACGGAGGAAGTTAGAATAAACAAAACAATTTTAAACACAATTCTCTACGCGGAATATCAACTAATATTATCACATACTGAGATTATAGCTCATTCATCTAACAAAAGTAGCATCAAAATATAATTTACAAATACTTGACCTTCATGAAAAATGACCAAATAAGATAAAAATCATTTATTAATGGCAATATTATACAAAAAGGGCTCAAGTTTTACTATATGTCATTAAACATCTAATTTATTCACTTCACATTACTTTTCTGAATCCTTTATAAAATATTATTTCAAACACTTTATTCTGTCTGCTTTATGACATCGCCCTACACTTTGGTGTAGTGAGCTAGGATTTCCTGCCACGGAACGCGCCCGGCTTCGATCTCACACTTGGGAGATGCGTGAAGAAATTGAGGAGCTACGAAATCTGGCTTGTAAAGACAACTGTGTGGACGTGAGGCCGGTAGTCGGGTTGGCAGCCCCTGGCCCGCTATCACGTGGCTGTTACGCCGTAGTTTACGGGTTAATTCATTATATCTGAGATACATATTGGTAAATATTGTTGTATTACATATTTCCTTGTAGTTACAAAAGGTTTAGCTATCTAGACATATTTTAACTACCCAGCCTCTGTAGTGTGTCTGCCTTATTTAAGAAGTCTCAAGTTCGAATCTCGGTCAGGATGAGTTATACGAATAAGGTTTCTTTCCGGGGTCTTCCCTTAACTGAAAGATGAATGTCTGATAACTCTAAGCTCTATGTACCCTGTGCTCATTTGAACATCATTTCATACATCGTCCGATATGAAGTAACGTTGGAGGTTTTCTCTTATCCTGAAAGATGAATGTCTGGTAACTCTAAGCTCTATGTATCCTGTGCTCATTTGAACATCATTTCATACATCGTCCGATATGACTTATCGTTGGAGGTTTACTCTTATCCTGAAAGATAAATGTCAGGTAACTCTAAGCTCTACGTACCCTGTACTCATTTGAACATCATTTCATTCATCGTCCGATAAGACTTAACGTTGGAGGTTTTCACTTATTCTGAAAGATAAATGTCTGGTAACTCTAAGCTCTATGTAACCTGTACTCATTTGTACATCATTTCATTCATCGTCCGATATGACTTAACGTTGGAGGTTTTCACTTATTCTGAAAGATAAATGTCTGGTAACTCTAAGCTCTACGTACCCTGTACTCATTTGAACATCATTTCATTTATCATCCGATATGACGTAACGTTGGAGGTTATCCCTTATCCAGAAAGATGAATGTCTGGTAACTCTAAGCTCTCTGTACCATTTACTCCTTTGTACATCATTTTATTCATCGTCCGATATGACTTAACGTTGGAGGTTTTCCTTTATCCTGAAAGATGAATGTCTGGTAACTCTAAGCTCTATGTACCCTGTACTCATTTGAACATCATTTCATTCATCGTCCGATAAGACTTAACGTTGGAGGTTTTCACTTATTCTGAAAGATAAATGTCTGGTAACTCTAAGCTCTATGTAACCTGTAATCATTTGAACATCATTTCATTCATCGTCCGATATGACTTAACGTTGGAGGTTTTCTCTTATCCTGAAAGATAAATGTCTGGTAATTCTAAGCTCTATGTAACCTGTACTCATTTGAACATCATTTCATTCATCGTCCGATGTGACTTAACGTTGGAGGTTTTTTCTAATTCTGAAAGATGAAGGTCTGGTAATTCTAAGCTCTATGTACCCTGTACTCATTTGAACATCATTTCATTCATCGTCCGATGTGACTTAACGTTGGAGGTTTTTTCTAATTCTGAAAGATGAAGGTCTGGTAATTCTAAGCTCTATGTACCCTGTACTCATTTGAACATCATTTTATCCAGAAGAACTCACTCTATCCAGGATTCGAACTCGGGAATTTTTGGACACACCTACGCTGCAGATATGGGCAAATAGGATCGTGTTTATCCCTTAAGGTATCAGTTATGCTACAGATCATCCCGAATTAAAAGGACTATTCCAGAAAATTCAAGATAAACATTTCATTTGTTACGAAATCATATTAAAGACAATATTTCAGCCTAAGTCCTAAGAGTAGTATTTTAAAATATGACCAAAAAATATTGCAACTTGAAATACATTAAATTTAATTACCCAGTTTGTGCTCGTCACACAACCAGATATTTTTCAAAAAATGATTTTTATCAGAAGCCCTCAGAAAAGCATTTTCTAGTGAAATGTCATTATAGAATTGTTGTTCGCGTGCTTATTTTGTTAGAAAACATTTAACTTTTGATTTCAGACCTGTTCATTATACCTATACGTTAAGATCAACCCCTTAACCAAAATATGTAATAATCAGAAAATGTCTTTTTGGAAATATGTTATATGTAACTCATCTGCATAGCTAACAAAACACGGGTTCTGGTCTATCAGAACGTCCCAAGAGATACAATTGCTGCGTGGCCGTGACGGCTGTGCAGGTTGCAGTTAGAACATTGACACAGAAAAGCTGGTGTAACAATGACATACCGGTTCTAGACGTCTTCACTGTTGTCCAAGATGAAATCTCACTGAACACTTTTCATTGAACTCACAAAGAAAGCGTATAGGACGATGATTCCTCTTCAAACACTTATTCACTCTCGCCTGCCATTTATTTCTCAATTTCTCCACACACACAGAACCGTGTCTTTTAACCTACTTCCTTTCGTCTCCTTTCTCTTTCTAAAGACCGTGATCTTATTTTTGTAGCACTTTGCTGTATTCTCCCCCAAGATCACTGTGATTTATGGCCCGCTATCGCTGTTGTGATTCAATGATGCACCTACCATTGCCGTAATACCAATCGAGACTGAATGCATTGTGGACAACACCGGTAACTTTCTTTTTGAACCGGCCCACCAATCAGCTGTTTACACTTTCTCGAACTGACGTCGTGACAAATACCAGGAATGGCAAATTATGAACCCGGGAGCACATTCTGTGTACAAAGAGGAAACGTAAGCCAAGATTTCACCCAGTTATGGACACTAACAGTCCTATAAACAAGTGACGAACGGTGCAGTATGAAACACGCGTTAAAAATGATTTACACATTATTCTATGTACTTCACGTTAATCAAGTTAAATGTTGGTAGATATATTTTTTAATTTACGCCCTCCAACAATAAGTCATATCGCACGATAAATGAAATGATGCTCACATGAGTACAGGGTACATAGAGCTTAGAGTTACCAGACATTTATCTTTCAGGATAAGAGCAAACCCCCAACGATAAGTCATATCGGACGATGAATGAAATTATGTTCAAATAAGTACAGGATACATAGAGCTTAGAGTTACCAGACATTCATATTTCATCATAAGAGAAAACCTCCAACGTTAAGTCATATCGGACGATGAGTGAAATGATGTTCAAATGAGTACAGGGTACATAGAGCTTAGAGTTACCAGACATTCATCTTTCAGGATAAGGGAAAACCTCCAACTTTAAGTGATATCGGACGATTAATGAAATGATATTCAAATGAGTACAGGGTCCATAGAGCTTAGAGTTACTAGACATTCATCTTTCAGGATAAGGGAAAACCTCCAAATTTAAGTGATATCGGACGATTAATGAAATGATATTCAAATGAGTACAGGGTCCATAGAGCTTAGAGTTATCAGACATTCATCTTTCAGGATAAGGTAAAACGTCCAACGTTAAGTCATATCAGACGATGAATGAAATGATATTCAAATGAGTACCGGGTCCATAGAGCTTAGAGTTATCAGATATTCATCGTTCAGGATAAGGGAAAACCTCCAACTTTAAGTGATATTGGACGATTAATGAAATGATGCTCAAATGAGTACAGGGTACATAGAGCTTAGAGTTACCAGACTTTCATCTTTCAGGATAAGGGAAAACCTCCAACGTTAAGTCATATCGGAATATGAAAGAAATAATTTTCAAATGAGTCCAGGGTCCTTCGAGCTTAAAGTTGCCTGACATTCGTCTTTCAGGATAAGGTAAAACCTCCAACGTTAAGTCATATCGGACGATGAATGAAATGATGTTCAAATGAGTCCAGGATACATAGAGCTTAGTGTTACTAGATATTAATCTTTCAGGATAAGAGAAAACCTCCAACGTTAAGTCAAATCGGACGATGAATGAAATGATGTTCAAATGAGTCCAGGATACATAGAGCTTAGTGTTACTAGATATTAATCTTTCAGGATAAGGACAAACCTCCAACGTTAAGTCATATCGGACGATGAAAGAAATTATGTTCAAATGAGTCCAGGGTACATAGAGCTTAGAGTTACCAGGCGTCCATCTTTCAGGATAAGAGGAAACCCTGGAAAAAACCTTATGTACATAACTCAACCTGACCAAGATTTGAACTTGGAATGTCTTGAACGTGAGGTAGACACGCTACTAGCTAGGCTACAGAGGCGAGCAATTGTTTATGTTTTATTTGTTTACTTATTTCTTTTAGGTATAATTTCAAAATAGAAATACATTAGGTTTTCTCGATAGTTAAAAAGTTTTAAGCGTTCTTCTGTATGTGGTAAATTTTATATTGCTTTTCTCTTTGTGCAACCAGGAGGGCAAAAATATCAGAAGTCTGCACTTACAAGACTTTTTCTATTCACTCTTGTACAAACTATTAGTAAATAGGTTAATTTTTCTTATGCTATTTTCACAAATGGCAGGACCGTTTAGAATACGGACCTGATACTGGCATTCCAGATTGAGAAAAATGGCGTGGGTGTTTGGTTGTTATAGCTGAAGTGTTTACACACGATATCTGCTCTTTTGTTTTCTATGCCTTCTGATTTATTATTTGTTTTAGTAACTACGATAAAAGTTTCTCTAAATTAGTAAAGCAAAGTATTATGTTTTGAAAATTACAATTTGTTAAGGAATACAAAAGTTAATGTTTTCAAAATTTTGAGAGCTTACACATGGAAAATATTTTAGAACAAATGCTACAAGAATATTCAAAAAATAAGATTGTGGATCTTAAAATTGCTTTGTACTAGCCAAAAATATAAATTAAACACAGAAGATCAATTTTTTGACTCGTAGAACATTGTATATAGCGATTAATTTTTACAAAACAATAATTAATAATTAATTACTACATGAACATTTGCCAGTTTGAAATGATACTCTAATTATGTGGCTAAATTTTCATAATGGTAGGTTTATTGTTATAAGAGTTGGAAATTTCAGTGTAGCCTTGCCTTAAGTCACTTGAAAGCCACCGGTCTGGCCAGGGTTTGAATCCCTGACCTTTGATAAGTAGGCCAACGCCTAACCAACTGAGCTAACCAGATTGAGCAAAATCAGATAGTTCCTGCATTTCCATAGGGAGGTGTCCGGTGTATCATACCAGTTTTTTTTTCTTTTTTCCCCTGTAATGTTGGTTCTCCTACCAGCATGTCTGCCGCATTGAGCCATGTCAAGTCTTATTAATGGCAAAGGTGCTTTCCTCTTACCCCGTGACACCTGTCAAGTCCGGAAATGGAATCATTGAACTCTACTGCGCATGTTTGAGACGTGCCTAGACTGGAATCCATAGAATAATAATGCTACCTTGCAACTTCTTGCTTAGTTTCTCTGAGTAGCTACCGTCATGCCTTTCTTTGATAGATATTGTTAAGTATTGTTGTTGTGCATGACGTATATATAATAAAAACAACTTAAATGTTAAAATATGCGTTTCGATCTTGTTTTATTTAGCTACTGCAATGAACACACTGCTGTTGCAGTTGTCCCTGCTGTAGGTAATGTAACAAGACTGTATTTTAAAACTATGTGTCCTTTAACTGTATTAAAGGCTGATGTGTTTTTACATGATTCTCTCTTCAACTATCGTCTATTTTACATACCTATTCAACTATTATTATGAAGGATTAGCTTTATATCGGCTAATAGAGATAAACCTTTGCATTAATGACTATACAAAACATTCTGTTGAAGGTACCAGAGGTTGGGGAAAACGAAATCGAAGTCAGATATTGAAAAACCGAATTGTTATACATTGACCTAAAAGTGACATGCTCTTTCCTTGGCATAAATGAACGGGAAACCTGAAATTGGGGTTTATTGGCCATATTTTAGCCTTTCTAAAGCCCTGGGTACCGCCCCTCCATCTTACAAGCGGAAGTTCATGATATAGAAATGAGTGCCCATAATAATGTCAGAAGAGGCATTCGTGGTGATAATGTCTATATTGTATCAGACAGTCAAGCTGCGTTAAAGGTCCTTAGTGCTTGCACCATTGAGTCAAAGCTTGTAAATAATTGTGTGAGGATTTTAAATCAGCTGGCAAAATACAATAAGTTTACCCTTGTGTGGGTGCCAGGACATGAAGGAATTGAAGGCAATTAAATTGCTGATCGCCTTGCCAAAGAAGGTCCTAATACCCATTTATTGGCCCTCAACCTTTCTGTAGTGTACCAAGAGGCTATATCAAAGATAATATAAAGACCTGGGAAATCAAAAATCAAAAAAGTCAGTTGCTATTGGGGAAATGTTCCAAAGCAGGATCATGCAAAGGAGTTCATTGAACGCTCTGCTAATAGATCCAAGAGGATCCTCGATATCAACAAACAGGAGTTAAGGCTAATAATTGGCCTCCTAAGTGGACACTGCCCTCTGAGGGATCATCTCTATAAGATGGGTAAGATTGGTACAAATATTTGTAGATTCTGTAAAGAAGAAAAGGGAAAGTCAAGACACATTCTTTGTGAGCGTGAAACCATTGTCTGGAAAAGATTAAGACATCTGGAGTGGGGTTTTCCAAATCCAGGACATATTGCCTTACTAGTCTTTTGCTCTGCCAGGTAGCTCTTAACCTCCATAACTCCTTGTTACTTAATTAGCCCCTTTCTTCCCCCTCATCTTCCTTTCTTATATTCTTTACATTTATTTGTCTTTACCTTGTTGCTACCTTGACTTACATGACACTCTGGTCTTCTGCTCTGACAGGTAGCTCTTAACCTCTATACCTCCTTGTTACTTAATTAGTCCCATTCTTCCCACTCATCTTCCTTTCTTATATTCTTTACATTTATTTGTCTTTACCTTGTTGCTACCTTGGCTTATATGACACCCTAGTCTTCTGCTCTGCCAGGTAGCTCTTAACCTCCATGTCCCCTTGTTACTTAATTAGTCCCATTCTTCCCACTCATCTTCCTTTCTTATATTCTTTACATTTATTTGTCTTTACCTTGTTGCTACCTTGGCTTATATGACACCCTAGTCTTCTGCTCTGCCAGGTAGCTCTTAACCTCCATGTCCCCTTGTTACTTAATTAGTCCCATTCTTCCCACTCATCTTCCTTTCTTATATTCTTTACATTTATTTGTCTTTACCTTGTTGCTACCTTGGCTTATATGACACCCTAGTCTTCTGCTCTGCCAGGTAGCTCTTAACCTCCATGTCCCCTTGTTACTTAATTAGTCCCATTCTTCCCACTCATCTTCCTTTCTTATATTCTTTACATTTATTTGTCTTTACCTTGTTGCTACCTTGGCTTATATGACACCCTAGTCTTCTGCTCTGTTGGGTAGCTCTTAACCTCCATGTCCCCTTGTTACTTAATTAGTCCCATTCTTCCCACTCATCTTCCTTTCTTATATTCTTTACATTTATTTGTCTTTACCTTGTTGCTACCTTGGCTTATATGACACCCTAGTCTTCTGCTCTGACAGGTAGCTCTTAACCTCCATGTCCCCTTGTTACTTAATTAGTCCCATTCTTCCCACTCATCTTCCTTTCTTATATTCTTTACATTTATTTGTCTTTACCTTGTTGCTACCTTGGCTTATATGACACCCTAGTCTTCTGCTCTGTTGGGTAGCTCTTAACCTCCATGTCTCCTTGTTACTTAATTAGTCCCTTTCTTTCCCCTCATCTTCCTTTCTTATCTTCTTTACATTTATTTGTCTTTACCTTGTTGCTACCTTGGCTTACATGACACCCTGGTCTTCTGCTCTGCCAGGTAGCTCTTAACGTCCATGTCTCCTTGTTACTTAATTAGCCCCTTTCTTCCCCCTCATCTTCCTTTCTTATATTCTTTACATTTATTAGTCTTTACCTTGTTGCTACCTTGGCTTACACGATACCCTGGTCTTCTGCTCTTATATTCTTTACATTTATTTGTATTTACCTTGTTGCTATCTTGGTTTACATGACATCCTGTTCTTCTGCTCTGTTGGGTAGCTCTTAACTTCCATGTCTCCTTGTTACATAATTAGCCCCTTTCTTCCCCCTCATCTTCCTTTCTTATATTCTTTATATTTATTTGTCTTTACCTTGTTGCTACCTTGGCTTACATGACACCCTAGTCTTCTGCTCTGACAGGTAGCTCTTAACTTCCATGTCTCCTTGTTACATAATTATCACCATTTCTTCCCCCTCATCTTCCTTTCTTATATTCTTCACGTTTCTGGCCCATTTTTCTTTTACTTTCTGTAAGAACTCACCAATACTTCTTACCTTCTTTTTCTCCCTGCACGTTAACATTTTTATAGGTACTATCCTCTTCTCTACTTTCTCCCATTTTTCTTCCCAAACTCTTTTTCTCCACATTGCAACCTCCTCACGTTCTGTTACATAGTGTTCTATGCTTTCGTTTTCCCCACACAATTCAAAAATTCCCTTTTCCCTACCTCTTATCCCTCTTAGAAATATTATTCCTGCTCTCATCCAAGCTAGCCCTTCCCTCTCTTGTCTGTTGGAGTAATCTACATGTGCTTCTCGTCCTCAATTTCTTTTTATTTGTTTGTAAAATTATAATGATTTCATATTTTCTAGACTTCCCCATATTTCCTGTCTTTCTATATCTTCTATTCTGAATTTTACTAATTTACCCACATTGCATGTATTCATTTCCTCTAATGGCCATATACCTATCACCCATTTCTATTTTTTCCATAATTCCTCCTATCTCTTCCCACCAACTATTTGAGTTCTCTAATCTTTTTTGCTGTCTCATGCATAATTTCATAATTTCCCCTTATTCTTTGGTCAAACACCTATACAAAAATGTTATTATTCTTTCCATTATTATTCCATTTGTTACTGTCTTTCCTAATTCTATATTCTTGGCTTTTAAACAGACTTATTAAACGACCCAAGTATACCACATTCAAGATAGAATGAAAAATAAGTTGTAATCAAAATAAACATTAATGATCAAATGAGCTTCTGTATATGTAAATCCGTAATAGTTGACAATAGACACTTCTTCAAACTTTAAAACTTACAAAAGCGATTTCTAACGTGATGTAATGTTGAACTATCCAAGGAGATGACAAAATGATGGCAATATTTAAGCCATTCTTAGTTCTTTTAGATAATTTTAGGATAATTTAATAATTTTAGTCCATTTTTAATAGTATTCAAGTCATCAAAATCAAGTTCATACTAATTATTTCTACAAAAACAAAATGAGGTAGGTACAATGGGGTGACCCTGTTTCTACGTGCAAATAAGCCATACGTAAGCACATATTTCGGAACTGCTAGCGGAAGCTTTCTGGGCGCCGAGACATCGTCACATTGGAGCCGACCAAGTGCATGCTTCATTTCACTTTCTCTTTGGACCGGAAGTCCCTGGGAGTCACTCTCACTGCTCAGGAAAGAGAAAATGAGGTAAAGAGGCCCGGCCCAGTGATTAAATAATACACGTATCGTCTGTAGTGACGCAAATACAGATAACTGAGAGTAGAGGGCAACATTTATTGCACTGCAAGGCAATAAAAATATCTATTCTATGCTTTATTGCCCTCTTTTACTGCATATTGCCTTCAGAAAATACTTAATGCATATATACGCACCTTCACCTTTTCGTGCATAATCTTTTATTTGAGATTATGCTTAGGGTGACCATAGGTCAGCTGTTTCCCGGACACGTGCAATTATTCAATGCAAAACATCTGATGTAATGTACTCACATGGATTTCTCTACTCTTGTACAAACACTTATTGCTCTATCTACTTCAAGATAAACATTATCTTATTGTAGTTACAAGGGAATACAGTAGACTTTAAGTGATCGTCAAATGTTTTGGTAGTTATGTGATGTATACAGGACTTTCTCTACACTTGTACAGACACTTATTGCTCTTTCTACTTCAAGATAAATATTATCTTATTGTAGTTACAAGGGAATACAGTAGACTTTAAGTGATCGTCAAATGTTTTGGTAGTTATGTGATGTATACAGGACTTTCTCTACACTTGTACAGACACTTATTGCTCTTTCTACTTCAGGATAAATATTATCTTATTGTAGTTACAAGGGAATACAGTAGACTTTAAGTGATCGTCAAATGTTTTGGTAGTTATGTGATGTATACAGGACTTTCTCTACACTTGTACAAAAACTTATTGCTCTTTCTACTTCAAGATAAATATTATCTTATGGTAGTTACAAGGGAATACAGTAGACTTTAAGTGAAAGTCAAATGTTTTGGTCGTTATGTGATGTATACATGGCTTTCTCTACTCTTGTACAAAAACTTATTGCTCTTTCTACTTGAAGATAAACATTATCTTACGGTAGTTACAAGGGAATACAGTAGACTTTAAGTGATAGTCAAATGTTTTGGTCGTTATGTGATGTATACATGACTTTCTCTACTCTTGTACAAACATCTATTGTTCTATCTACTTCAGGTTAAACATTATCTTATTGTAGTTACAAGGAGATACAGTAGACTTTAAGTGATAGTCAAATGTTTTGGTCGTTGTGTGGTGTATACATGACTTTCTCTACTCTTGTACAAACACTTATTGCTCTATCTACTTCAAGATAAACATTATCTTATTGTAGTTACAAGGAAATACAGTAGACTTTAAGTGATAGTCAAATGTTTTGGTCGTTATGTGATGTATACATGACTTTCTCTATTCTTGTAAAAACACTTAGTGCTCTATCTACTTCAAGATAAACATTATCTTATTGTAATTACAAGGGAATGCAGTAGACTCTAATTATCCTCTAATTAGACTCTAATAAGCCAATTACCTTATGACTAATTCTCTTTTAGTTACAAGGGAATATGGTAACGTGGTAGACCTTAAGTGATAGTCAAATGTTTTAAACAGCTGGTTACAATGTATTACATTGAAACTGTAATCTCTTAACACGTCCATGATATTAAAAAATGTAGGGCTTTGCATTTGGGAAAAGCATAATTATTTGAAAATGAAACAAAGAATAAAGTGAGTATATAAAATGGTTATATACACGAAAAGCGCTATATATTTGTTCTTTATTTTCTGTGAAGTAAGATTTTCTCTATCTCTTAATGTTAACAAGTTATGCAAAAGTCATTCAGAATGAAGAAGGTACCAGAGACTATCCGCAGGGAATTCAAAATATACCTTTAAATTTTCGTGAAAATAGCCCAAACAGGACGTAAATTATTGTTCTGAGCCATCAAATACGTTATTGAATAAATTAAAATTTCCGAAAATGTTCTTATGTCAAGAGTAGTTCAAGGGGGGATGTCGCATTCCTGCAAGATGGCGAAATTATACACGAATCAATTTTGCTCGCATCTGTATACTGGTAGTAACATGTCTACCTCACGTTCAAGTGGTCTTGAGTAACAACATCTGCCAAGGTTTGCTTCCTGGATAAGATTTTCTCAGGGTTTTCCCTTATCCTAAAATATGAATGTAAAGCTCTAAGCTCTATGTACCCTGTACTCATTTCATTATTTCATTCAACGTCAGATATGACTTAACTTTTCAGGTTTTCCCTTATCCTGAAAGATGAATGTCTGGTAACACTAAGGTCTATGTACCCTGTACTCTTTGAACATCATTTCATTCATCGTCCGATATGACTTAACGTTGGAGGTTTTCCCTTATCCTGAAAGATGAATGTCTGGTAACTCTAAACTCTATGTACCCTGTACTCATTTGAACATCATTTCATTCATCGTCCGATATGAGTTAACGTTGGAGGTTTTCCCTTATCCTAAAAGATGAATGCCAAACTCTAAGCTCTATGTACCCTGTACTCATTTCATCATTTCATTCAACGTTAAATATGACTTAACGTTGGAGATTTTAGCTTGTCCTGAAAGATGAATATCTCGTAACTCTAAGCTCTATGTACTCTGTACTCATTCGAACATCATTTCATTGTCAGATGTCACTTCACGTTGGAGGTTTTCCCTTATCCTAAAAGATGAACCTCAAACTCTAAGCCCTATGTATCCTGTACTCATTTGAATATCATTTCATTCATCGTCAGATATGACTTAACGTTAGAGGTTTTTCCTTATCCTAAAATATGAATGTCAAATTCTAAGCTCTATGTAACCTGCACTCATTTGAACATCATTTCATTCATCGTCAGATATGACTTAACGTTAGAGGTTTTTCCTTATCCTAAAATATGAATGTCAAACTCTAAGCTCTATGTACTCTGTACTCATTCGAACATCATTTCATTGTCAGATGTCACTTCACGTTGGAGGTTTTCCCTTATCCTAAAAGATGAACCTCAAACTCTAAGCCCTATGTATCCTGTACTCATTTGAACATCATTTCATTCATCGTCAGATATGACTTAACGTTAGAGGTTTTTCCTTATCCTAAAATATGAATGTCCAACTCTAAGCTCTATGTAACCTGCACTCATTTGAACATCATTTCATTCATCGTCCGATATGACTTAACATTGGAGGTTTTCCCTTATCCTGAAAGATGAATGTCTGGTTATTAAGCTCTATGGACCCTGTGTTCATTTGAACATCTTTCCATTCATCGTCATATATGACTTAACTGGAGGTTTTCCCTTATCGTGAAGGATGTATGTCTGGTAGCTCTAAGCTCTATGTACCCTGTACTCATTTGAACATCATTTCATTCATCGTCAGATGTGACTTTACGTTGGAGGATTTCCCTTATCCTGAAATATGAATGTCTGGTAACTCTAAGCTCTATGTCCCCTGTACTTATTTGAACATCATTTCATTCATCGTCAGATGTGACTTTCCGTTGGAGGTTTTCCCTTATCCGGAAATATGAATTTTTGGTAGCCCACGTTCTACCAAGCTAACCTAGTTTAGTTCCGATGTAATGTATTTAAAATGTCGGTACTTGTTTTTCTCATTTAGGCAGTCATTTATATTTTTCATACTGTATTCATTTTCGCAGGGAGCAAAAAATTCTTTTGCCGTAAGCGTAAAGTTATATTAAATTCACTTGTATCAATAGGACTTCACAGATCATTCTCAGACGTTCCAATATAAAGTAATTATTGAAATATCCTGAAGAGAAGAAGCAACATACAGCTGCAGTATTCCTTGACTTCACTCAGGCATTTGACAGAATTTGGCATCAGGGTCTTCTATACCAACTGTTCAACAATGGTATACCAGACTACCTCTATAAAGCAGTTTCCTCTTTTCTGTCATAACGTACATTCTCAGTCCGCGTAGGTAGTAGTCACTCTTCTACCAAACCTATAACAGCAGGCGCTCCTCAAGGATCTATCCTTCGGCGACCCCCGGCTGAGGCGGACAGAGTCCCTGTTATAAGACCTAGTGAGCTCCAGGGCGTACTCCGGCGTCTCAAACCAAAAAAGGCGGCGGGACCTGATGGCATAACGCCAATCATGCTCCGCCACCTTCCTTTCAGGGCCGTGTTATTTCTCACAAGAGTCTTCAATATGTGTCTCGCTCTGTGTCACTTTCCGCGTAGCTGGAAGGAGGCTCGGGTGATATGCATTTTGAAGCCAGGGAAAGACCCGGTTGATCCTGCCAACTACTGCTCCATCAGCCTGCTTTCTGTTCCCTCGAAAATTTTCGAGAGACTTTTCTTAACCCGCTTATCCCCCCTTCTGGGAGACATTCAAGCCATCCCTCCTCACCAGTTTGGCTTTCGTCCTGGGCATTCTACGTCACAGCAGTTGCTGCGCATGGTGGAGGCTGCAGCCCTGGGTTTCCAGGACAAGGCATTCACCTCGACGGTTTCTCTGGACGTGGAAAAAGCCTTCTCTACTACCTGGCACGCGGGTCTTCTGTGCAAATTTATCCAACTGGAGCTAGCCACTCACTTCTTACATCTTTTACATTCTTTCCTAAAATATAGATTCTTCACAGTCACAGTGGCGGGGAAAACATCTACACGAAGGTCTATCCGCGGCGGAGTTCCCGAAGGTTCTGTGTTATCCCCGACACTCTATAGCATCTACGTGGCTGACCTACCCACTGAACGGCACGTCAACATAGCGCAATATGCTGACGACGTGTTTCTATTTTCAACAAACAGACACCCACGTAGAACCTTCAACCCCATTCAACGCTATTTAATCCTCCTTCAGGATTGGTGCACGCTTTGGCGATTGTCCATTAACACTGAGAAAAGCCAAGCGATACCGATCACCAAACGCCGCTTTCCCGTCAATTTCCCCACATTTACCTACTTTGGGCAAGGGATCAGGTGGGAGAATTCAGTCAAATTCTTGGAAGTCAACCTGGACAAGGGCCTAACTTTTCGGGAGCACATCCGGGAGCAAGCTCATCGGTCGTGTGGTGCCGTGGCATCACTATACCCTGTGCTTAGGTCTGCGATGTCTGTCTCCCTAAAGTTGCGCCTCTTTATGGCTCTGGTCCTCCCTATCATGCTCTATGCGTACGAAGTCTGGGGTATGGCCGCAGGCTCAAACCTGGTTCTGCTCCAACGTGCACAGAATAAATGTCTTCGGATTATTTATTCTGTTTGCACAAGGTTTCCCGTGAGACTACTTCACGAGGCTTCATCCCTCCGATATGTGGAGGATGAAATTAGGCACCGGGCGACAAAATTCTTCTAGAGTTTGCCTCATCATCGGAGCGCCCTAGTGAGATCCCTTGGGGACTATGTGCCTCGTGAGCGTCGCTTAAAGCGATACCGGTTACCCCGCGTTGCGATCATTACCGGTAACCACATGATCTCCATTACAGCCTAAGCTAAATTACTGCTATCCTAAATTTATTTTGGAAAACTCAAAATTATACTTATCTTCTTCCAAGTTTATTAACTAATCCACCAGCGGTGCACGCTGTCTGTAGTACCCGGTTCATCATTCCCTGAGGAGCGGCAAGCTACCTCCCTTCACAACAACCACTTAATTTACACCCGTCATCCTGCAACATCCACATCTCGCCACTACATGGTAAAGCTCTTCCCAGAGCAGGTACACGACTTGACAACCCTTCGGGCTGTTCCAAACAGCCCGCCAGCCTGGAATCTAATTGAATTGGATCCATCCTGGGACCAGTTCTATTCAACTTGTTCGCTATTGATATGCCTGCAACACCTACAGCTCAAATTGCTATATATGCGGATGATACAGAAATCTTCGCAACATCCATACCGCCAGAAATCAACTTCAAGACGCTTTAAACTTAATTATACCCTGGCTTGATAGCTGGCGTATTTTGCTCAACCAGCAAAAGTGTGAAGAAATGATCTTTACACTATGCAGACCGGACTATCCTCCACCAGTAACTCTCCCAATGAAGCCTATACCCTGGAAAACTGAGACTGAAACAGATAAATACCTCGGCGTAGTCATGGATCAACGACTCACATGGAAACCACACATAAGTAACAAACTCAAACTAGCTCGAGAAAGATTGGCTAAGCTCAACCCTATTCTTAACAAAAGGTCTTCACTCAAATTAAAAAAAAACTGCACACTAATCTACACGACTTTATTAAGACCACTCCTACTATATGCCTGCCCAGTCTGGGGAGGAACCAGTCCTTCCGAAATCAAACGTATCCAGACATTTCAAAACAAAGTATCACGAATCTCAACAAATACACCATGGTTTGTCAGAAATAGTCAACTACATAGAGAAACTGGAATGAACAGCATTCAACTGTCAATTTCTTCACAATCCAAAAAGTTCTACAGCAACCTAAAACACGTCTGAGGAGCCATTCACTATTCCTTTGGCAGAAAATCTAGCTTTCCAACCCGCATCTGGATCAAATCTCACAACAAGTTCTTCTGTAATACAAGGTATGTTCAGAAAGTAAGTTCTGTTTGGTAATAAAATTAAATTGTGTACGGATACAGAAAAATTATTTATTGCCCCAAGTTCTCCAACTGCTTTCCCACATAACTGCCGAAATTTTGCAGGCATTTGTCATAGCGAGGCACAAGTTTTTGTACACCTTCTTCACAGAAGTTTGCCGCCTGTGTCTTCAACCAGTTGGAAACATTTTCTTTCAGCTCTTCATCGTTGTTGAAGTGTTGAGCCCCCCAAGGAAAGATTTGAGATGCAAAAACAGAAAGTCGCTAGGAGCGAGGTCAGGGCTGTACGGGGGGTTGTCAAACACGTCCCAGCCAAATCCCTGTAGGATGTTTTTCGTCGCATTTGCAGTATGTGGTCGTGCGTTGTCATGAAGAAACACAACAGCTTTTGACACCGCAAATTTGCCGATAAATTTTAAATGGTTTCACTTTCCTAGCATTCAGAAAACGAATCACAGATCTGATTTCACAAGCGGCGGGATTTTCAATCAACACCGACATTGTAAACAAGCACAACAAAGCGTACGTGGCTGACAGCGATCTCACAATGACGCACGTTTCTTCTCCTTGATACAGAGCGTCTACCGCGCATGTGCGGAACTGCGAACGCAGCGCTGCAGTGGAGATAAATTGAAGCAGAACTTAATTTCTGGACGCCCTTTGCTTCTTAAAACAATAATGTACCTACCTATGGGGGGCTCAATTGGGCTTTCCTCATTTCATTGTTACTCATTGTATCATATATGTAAATGTCTATGAACAATGATCTGTAAGGCGCACATGCGCTGATCGATCAATAAATTAGTTTAAAAGAATACCCTAAACATATGCTATTTTATTCAAAACGCGAATTCCATTTAAATATATGTAAACGAGTTACCAACATAAATAACATCGATATTAAATGTTATATAGTGCAGTCAGAGAAAGTTAAATTTGGTAATTAATGAAAATCATTGATTCTAGATAGACATTTTGTCGAGATACGTAAATAATGAACTTATACCAATAAAGTAAACTATCCAAAAGCGTAAATATATATCAAGTTCAGAAGACTTCCATTCTCAAAAACGTTTACTTTTTGGTTCGATATTCTCATAGCATACACTCAAGTTACTGTTTATCTTCCAACATTAATACACATTTAAATATGTATAAATAACATATAAACAAAGTAATTATAGTTTATTACACAGCTTGTAAATAATTCAAATATCCTTTCCCACGTTCAAATATTACACGTACTGTCATCTATGGACAGCGGGACGCGAATTCACCTTTGTCGATATCCACTGTTATTTAAAGCTACTTTTCCTGCGGGCAGTTGATATAAGGGACAGAACCACTGAAGTATATCTTTATAATAGTGTGACAAAGTATTACCCTCATACTACATTCTCAACCCAATCTTCTGCACCTGTCTTCTCCAAGTTTAAGCTAAAGTTACATGACACATTTCGTTATATAAACAAGCATGGGCGGTTCCTCCATAAGGTTGCAGGTTTGTGCTACACCCACTGATTCTGAATATACAACAGGTGCATTTTGCACATTAAAGCTGTACTTATTTGCATTGTTTTATATACAAACATGTTTCAATTGCGCTTATCGTCTGTAGCTGCCCATGACCGCAGAAGTCGAAATAAACAGTGATTAGCTGTAGGAGCCGCAGGTTTGCAGCGAAGAGTTAACCTAAGATTTCGCTCAAATGTCGGCTCTCTGAGGGGGTTGCGGGAAGGTGAAGAGAGGGGAGTGGCTTCTTATACATTGCTTAAATGGAGGTTTATAAACCTAGCTCCTCCTACTCTTAGCAACGGCTATAGCGTGACCTTCAGGCTTAGCTTCTGTGTGCTCTGCTTTTCGAACACAGGGAGAATTTAATTAAATGCATGGAGGTTATTCAGAAGAGAGCTCTGCTAAACAACAACGCCACACTTGTTCAGGCTTCTGGGTTTATGGCCACTTTGAAAGATTATAATTTTTTTAATCTGGCTGTCTTTCTTCTACAAGATCATGCCACATGTGGACATTTTGTACAATCAGCTGCAGAAACGAGACTGCAATGCAACGTTTGCCATCGCCCAGCTAAACGCATTTAAAAGGGAAGTGCAAAAGGTAAGAAATAGCGTGCATATCGAGGAACACGAAGAAACTGTAATTAAGAGGAGAAGAATGGAAGATCATGATGTGAAAAGAAGAGAAGCTCTTGAAGTATGTGACATTCTTAGAGAAGCAAAGGACAGATTTAGCTTTACGGGGCATCTGGTAGCCTCAACTTTGTTTCATCAAGAAAATTTCTAAGACATTTCCAGAGGATTCCCTTAGAGAAACAATAAGGTTCTATCCTTTTATCATTGGAACAAAAATTCGTAGAGAACTGACTGTAATTTACAGTCGAGAAGAATTTCGTGGAATGTCCGGCGCTTTGTGCTTGATGGACTTCAATAAGCAAAACAATTTGTGTACTACTTTCAGCGAATATGTCAAACTCCTCCGAGTACTGTTAACTATTCCAATGTCTACCGCTGAAGCAGAATGCTGTTTCTCAACTTTAAAAAGAATAAAAACTTTCCTTAGTAACACAAAGTCACAAGACCGATTGTCAGCATTAGCAATGGTTTCAATTGAGAGAGAATTTGTTATGAAGATCAGCGACTTCAACGCAAAAGTTATCGATAGATTCGTCAGGTCTAAGGAGAGTAGAGCAGAGAATCTGTATAAATAGGTGAGTCATTACTACTCTGAATTTTATTTTTCATTTGTGCACCACCAATAATTTAACCCACCAGCCACCACTGTAAACAAGAGTGATAGTTAAATGTCTAGAAATCAAATGGATATAGGTTACCTCTCAAATTTCATCCCAGAAATTACCAGAAACACAAAAATGAAAGTTTGAATTTTTAACATCTAAAAGAATTAGAAGTTTAAACAAAAAGAAACGAATATCTCGAAAATCGTTAATGACCTAAAATAAGTTTATATAATTTATGTGTGTTAACGCGATCAGCTTTTAAAATAAGACCTGAAGCTTTCCTGGCGACGAATTCTCTCACTTTCTTCTCGGGAAGCAAGCCAGCTGAAAAGACGATTAGATATCGATGTTTCGGGAGTGTACATCTCTCCCACCATCAGGATATTTATAAAATGTTATAACCACAAATGAAATACTGGATCTAACACAAATATAAACAAAGACAAGATACTATCAAAATT
Source organism: Mantis religiosa (assembly GCA_030765055.1). Taxonomy (NCBI): domain Eukaryota; kingdom Metazoa; phylum Arthropoda; class Insecta; order Mantodea; family Mantidae; genus Mantis; species Mantis religiosa. Next base: position 22,925,889 of record CM060947.1, read on the forward strand.
CGCATTACTGAACAAAGGACTGTTTTCAGTAATTTAAATGCCAGGTCCGGAGATGGCATTAGTGTATAAAATTGTGTCAAAGAAACGTAGCTACTTAACTTGATTATCAAGCTGTATTGATCTTTGCTTCTTAATTCGACAGATTTCCATTTTTAAGGCCGGTTTCCAAGAGGAGCTGAACTGAAATCGAGCATCACGGTTAAGCATGCTCTTTTCAGAGCAAATGGCCAAAGCCTCCTTAATTCTCCGCTCGCAGTAACTGTTGCATTTTGCCAAGATGGTCGTTTCTCGAAAGTTGGCTCTATGGTCGTTATCAAAACAATGCTCTGCCAGCCCAGACTTCTGCCAGCGGAGAATTAAGCAGGCTTTGGAGGTGTTTTATTATTATTATTATTATTATTATTATTATTATTATTATTATTATTATTATTATTATTATTATTATTATTATTATTATTATTATTATTATTATTATTATTATTATTATTATTATTATTATTATTATTATTATTATTTGTAATTTTACGTCCTCCAACGTTAAGCCATACCGGATGAAATGATGCTCAAATAATCACAGAGTCCATAGAGCTTAGAGTTACCCAACATTCGTATTTTAGGATAAGGGAAAATTCTGGAAAAAACCTTATCCAGCTAACTCACCCTGACCGAGATTCGAACTCGGGACCTCTTGAACGTGAGGCAGACACGCTACCACCTCAATGCCGAGGCGGGCTCTTAGCCGTGATGCTGGAAACCGGCCTTAAAATGGAAATCTATCGATTTAAGAAGCAAATATCAATACAGCTTGATAATCAAGTTACATAGTTACATTTATTTGAGCCAATTAATTTTCTATACTCACGCCATCTCCTGACCTGGCATTTAATTTACTGAAACAGTCTTTTGTTCAGTAATGCGAATTTTGATAGTGTTTTGTCTTTGTTTATATTTGTGTTATATCCAGTATTTCATTTTGTGGTTATAACATTTTATAATAATCCTGATGATGGGAGAGATGTACACTCACCTGGCTTGTTGCCCGAGAAGAAATTGAGCGATCAGCTTTTGTTTCTGTGTACAAATACTCTGTTTATATCTCAAGCTTTAACAGTCATAGAAACTTAAACGACGTCATTTAGAATGAAGGGATGAGTGTTTAACACCTACTTTTACTGCATGCGGCACCGCAGGCGGTGACACTAACGATACATGAGATTAAGATGGCGCACCAATGGAATGAGATATTATTTCGATAAAAAGGTTCAAAGCTATTCTACAAAAAATACAAACTGGTAATATTTTAATAAGTTTTGTATATTTGAACTTTCGATTTTGTTTTGAGTTGTTATGCATACATACTCCTTCATTTTGTGCATGACGTAGAATTGATTTTTTTTAATTAAGGGGTCTCTTTAACTGCTGTGGTTCTTAGCGCCCCATTGTACATGTATTAAAATGAAATAATCCAACATTTATTAACAGGACGCCGGGGTAGCGCAGTGTTTCGTTCGCAGCTCCCGTGCTAAGGGCCCCGAGTTCGATTCCTGGCTCTGGGGTTGGCAATTGTAAGTCGGCTGTATCCACGCCTTCACCTCTGTCTAGTACATGTGAAGTGTACCCTAAGCTCAACGTAGTTTGGAGTCCACGGTATAAGCTGTAGGTCCTCTCGCCACATCGTCATCTTCACTATCATCCTATCATTGTAGGTAATGGACAGCACCCTCTGGGTGCCTCTACCTGAGAAATGGGTCCAGTCATCACGTGGTGGGGCGAGGTCACTTACCCCGAAGGCCAAGGTTGCCATGTGGGGAGTGTTGAAACACACACACACACACACACACACACACACACACACACACACACACACACACACACACACACACACACACACACACACACGCAACGTTGCAGCAAGGTGTACCCGAAAGTTCTAAGACTCCGGCCTCTGTCAACCCGGGAGCGAGGGAAAGCTCCGAGGGTCTTTCCTTGGGGCAATACCGCCCCCCCCCCCAATCGACAACAACGTCACGACGGGTGGAAGTGGATACACCACTTACGCGCGTCAACCCCGCAGGGAAGACTACCGAATAACCTCGGTGGGGCCACTTGGTGATATAGTACACCTTCTACTAGCTCTGCAGGCCAGTATCCGGGACTTATGAGCGTCAACCCCGCAGGGAAGACTACCGAAAAACCTCGTGGGGCCACCTGCTGATCTGGTACACCTTCTACTGCTCTGCACCCTCGTACCCCGGACTTATGAGCGTCAACCCCGCAGGGAAGACTACCGAAAAACCTCGTGGGGCCACCTGGTGATCTAGTACACCTTCTACTGCTCTGCAGGCTAGTACCCGGGACTTATGAGCGTCAACCCCGCAGGGAAGACTACCGAAAAACCTCGGTGGGGCCACCTGGTGATCTAGTACACCTTCTACTGCTCTGCAGCCTCGTACCCCGGACTTATGAGCGTCAACCCCGCAGGGAAGACTACCAAAAAACCTCGGTGGGGCCACCTGGTGATCTAGTACACCTTCTACTGCTCTGCAGGCTAGTACCCGGGACTTATGAGCGTCAACCCCGCAGGGAAGACTACCGAAAAACCTCGGTGGGGCCACCTGGTGATCTAGTACACCTTCTACTGCTCTGCAGCCTCGTACCCCGGACTTATGAGCGTCAACCCCGCAGGGAAGACTACCAAAAAACCTCGGTGGGGCCACCTGGTGATCTAGTACACCTTCTACTGCTCTGCAGGCTAGTACCCGGGACTTATGAGCGTCAACCCCGCAGGGAAGACTACCAAAAAACCTCGGTGGGGCCACCTGGTGATCTAGTACACCTTCTACTGCTCTGCAGCCTAGTACCCCGGACTTATGAGCGTCAACCCCGCAGGGAAGACTACCAAAAAACCTCGGTGGGGCCACCTGGTGATCTAGTACACCTTCTACTGCTCTGCAGGCTAGTACCCGGGACTTATGAGCGTCAACCCCGCAGGGAAGACTACCGAAAAACCACGGTGGGGCCACCTGGTGATCTAGTACACCTTCTACTAGCTATGCAGGCCAGTACCCGGGACTTTTGAGCGTCAACCCCGCAGGGAAGACTACCGAAAAACCACGGTGGGGCCACCTGGTGATCTAGTACACCTTCTACTAGCTATGCAGGCTAGTACCCGGGACCTTTGAGCGTCAACCCCACAGGGAAGACTGCCGAATAACCTCAGTGGCGTCGCATGGTGATCTAGCACACCTTCTACTAGCTATGCAGGCCAGTACCCGGGACTTTTGAGCGTCAACCCCACAGGGAAGACTGCCGAATAACCTCAGTGGCGCCGCATGGTGATCTAGCACAACACCTTCTACTAGCTCTGCAGGCCAGTACCCGGGACTTATGAGCGTCAACCCCGCAGGGAAGACTACCGAATAACCTCGGTGGGGCCACTTGGTGATCTAGTACACCTTCTACTAGCTCTGAAGGCTAGTACCCGGGAATTTTGGACGTCAACCCCGCAGGAAAGACTACCGAATAACCTCAGTGGGGCCTGGTGATCTAGCACACCTTCTACTAGTTCTGCAGGCTAGTACCCGGGACCTTTGAGCGTCAACCCCGCAGGGAAGACTACCGAATAACCTCAGTGGCACCGCCTGGTGATCTAGCACACCTTCTACTAGCTCTGCAGGCTAGTACCCGGGACCTTTGAGCGTCAACCCCGCAGGGAAGACTACCGTATAACCTCAGTGGCGCCTGGTGATCTAGCACACCTTCTACTAGCTCTGCAGGCTAGTACCCGGGACTTATGAGCGTCAACCCCGCATGGAAGACTACCGAATAACCTCGGTGGGGCCACCTGGTGATCTAGCACACCTTCTACTAGCTCTGCAGGCTAGTACCCGGCACCCGCAGGGAAGACTACCGAATAACCTCGGTGGAGCCTAGTGATCTAGCACACCTTCTACTGCTCTGCAGGATAGTACCCGGCACTTATGAGCGTCAACCCCGCAGGGAAGACTACCGAATAACCTCGGTGGGGCCTGGTGATCTAGCACAACACCTTCAACTAGCTCTGCAGGCTAGTACCCAGGACCTTTGAGCGTCAACCCCGCAGGGAAGACTACCGAATAACCTCGGTGGGGCCACCTGGTGATCTAGCACACCTTCTACTAGCTCTGCTGGCTAGTACCCGGGACTTTTGAGCGTCAACCCCGCAGGGAAGACTACCGAATAACCTCGGTGGGGCCACCTGGTGATCTAGCACACCTTCTACTAGCTCTGCTGGCTAGTACCCAGGACTTTTGAGCGTCAACCCCGCAGGGAAGACTACCGAATAACCTCGGTGGGGCCACCTGGTGATCTAGCACACCTTCTACTAGCTCTGCTGGCTAGTACCCAGGACTTTTGAGCGTCAACCCCGCAGGGAAGACTATCAAATAACCTCGGTGGGGCCACCTGGTGATCTAGCACACCTTCTACTAGCTCTGCTGGCTAGTACCCGGGACTTTTGAGCGTCAACCCCGCAGGGAAGACTGCCGAATAACCTCAGTGGCGCCGCATGGTGATCTATCACACCTTCTACTAGCTATGCAGGCTAGTACCCGGGACTTTTGAGCGTCAACCCCGCAGGGAAGACTGCCGAATAACCTCAGTGGCGCCGCATGGTGATCTAGCACACCTTCTACTAGCTCTGCTGGCTAGTACCCGGGACTTTTGAGCGTCAACCCCGCAGGGAAGACTACCGAATAACCTCAGTGGCACCGCATGGTGATCTAGCACACCTTCTACTAGCTATGCAGGCTAGTACCCGGGACTTTTGAGCGTCAACCCCGCAGGGAAGACTACCGAATAACCTCGGTGGGGAGCCTGGTGATCTAGTACACCTTCTACTAGCTCTGCAGGATAGTACCCGGGACTTTTGAGCGTCAACCCCGCAGGGAAGACTACGTAATAACCTCGGTGGGGAGCCTGGTGATCTAGTACACCTTCTACTAGCTCTGCAGGATAGTACCCGGGACTTTTGAGCGTCAACCCCGCAGGGAAGACTACCTAATTACCTCGGTGGGGAGCCTGGTGATCTAGTACACCTTCTACTAGCTCTGCAGGATAGTACCCGGGACTTTTGAGCGTCAACCCCGCAGGGAAGACTACCTAATAACCTCGGTGGGGCCACCTGGTGATCTAGCACACCTTCTACTAGCTCTGCTGGCTAGTACCCGGGACTTTTGAGCGTCAACCCCGCAGGGAAGACTACCGAATAACCTCGGTGGGGCCACCTGGTGATCTAGCACACCTTCTACTAGCTCTGCTGGCTAGTACCAGGACTTTTGAGCGTCAACCCCGCAGGGAAGACTACCGAATAACCTCGGTGGGGCCACCTGGTGATCTAGCACACCTTCTACTAGCTCTGCAGGCTAGTACCCGGGACTTTTGAGCGTCAACCACGCAGTGAAGACTACCGAATAACCTCGGTAGGGCCTGGTGATCTAGCACATCTTCTACTAGCTCTGCAGGATAGTACCCGGGACCTTTGAGCGTCAACCACGCAGGGAAGACTACGTAATAACCTCGGTGGGGAGCCTGGTGATCTAGTACACCTTCTACTAGCTCTGCAGGATAGTACCCGGGACTTTTGAGCGTCAACCCCGCAGGGAAGACTACCGAATAACCTCGGTGGGGAGCCTGGTGATCTAGTACACCTTCTACTAGCTCTGCAGGATAGTACCCGGGACTTTTGAGCGTCAACCCCGCAGGGAAGACTACGTAATAACCTCGGTTGTGAGCCTGGTGATCTAGTACACCTTCTACTAGCTCTGCAGGATAGTACCCGGGACTTTTGAGCGTCAACCCCGCAGGGAAGACTACCTAATTACCTCGGTGGGGAGCCTGGTGATCTAGTACACCTTCTACTAGCTCTGCAGGATAGTACCCGGGACTTTTGAGCGTCAACCCCGCAGGGAAGACTACCTAATAACCTCGGTGGGGCCACCTGGTGATCTAGCACACCTTCTACTAGCTCTGCTGGCTAGTACCCGGGACTTTTGAGCGTCAACCCCGCAGGGAAGACTACCGAATAACCTCGGTGGGGCCACCTGGTGATCTAGCACACCTTCTACTAGCTCTGCTGGCTAGTACCAGGACTTTTGAGCGTCAACCCCGCAGGGAAGACTACCGAATAACCTCGGTGGGGCCACCTGGTGATCTAGCACACCTTCTACTAGCTCTGCAGGCTAGTACCCGGGACTTTTGAGCGTCAACCACGCAGGGAAGACTACCGAATAACCTCGGTAGGGCCTGGTGATCTAGCACATCTTCTACTAGCTCTGCAGGCTAGTGCCCGGGACCTTTGAGCGTCAACCCCGCAGGGAAGACTATCGAATAACCTCGGTGGAGCCACCTGGTGATCTAGCACACATTCTACCAGCTATGCAGACTGGTACCCGGCACTGTTTAGGCAATCCTCTGCCCCGTCCGGGCAGCCGAAGCCTGGCTGGTGGAACCCGATTTTCCGCGGCTGTCGGGAACTCACTGACCCCTCGAGTCCAACCCAATCCGAACAACTCCCATTCAGGGAGGGGCTCGAATGTTCGGCCTGAGGTTCCTCTAGTATTGTCAGAGGTACCACGAGTGCTAAGGGTCCGCAGCGGTCGCACCACGGCAGCTGAGTGGGTCGGATCCCCTTCCCTACGCAAAACACACACATGTATTAACATCCTTTTTACACCACATCAGACGATAAACGAAATTGGTGACATACTCAAATGAGCAAAAGGTCCATAGAGCTTAGAGTTATTGTCATGCTGCTCAAACCATTGCCATGACTTTATCTTTGTTAACAAACCTCTCAGATAACGCACTGATTATTGTTGTAAGAGTGAGAGGTGTACCGATGCGCCTCCCGGTCGTGTGTTAAGCACCAATGAATGCATTACTTCAACCAATGGAATTTGCAGGAATCACAAATGACAGATGTTCACTCCACGTGGAGTAATCAGTGCGTTATCTGAGAGGTATCTATTACAAAGATAAATCCATGGTAACCGTTCGAACAGCGCCACTATACCCGACATTCATTTTTGAGGAAACTTCCGGAAGGAAACCTTATCCAAGTAACTCACTCTGACCGAGATACGAACTCAGGACGTCTTGAACCTGAGGCAGATACACTACCACCTATCTCAGGGTTGAAGTTATTTTACATTCCATAAATAATAATAGATAAAGCAATTAACCCTTTTTAAGATATTAAAAAGACTTGCAGGAGCTAAATGGGGTTGTTCAAAATCTACATTAAATACTACATATAATACATATATAAGGCCAGTTCTTAATTACTGTGGAGAAGTACTGATAACATCATCACCTTCAACTTCCATGATACTGGAGCGCGCACAAAATCAAGCTCTTAGGTTAATTACTGGAGCTATAAAAACAACTCCTATAATAACCTTACAAGCATTTACATGTAACAGATCCATAATGACAGATTTAGAAATGCAAGCCCTTTTAACATCTGAAAAGCTCTTAAGAATTCCAGAGAATAATAAATGGGTAAAATAACACACATCCACCTTCAGTTTGAAAACTCAATTAGGCTTCATACAGAAAGTTCAACAACTAAGAAATAAACTAAATTACCCATCCAAAATAGAACCTTTCATGTCTCTTAATAACCCACTGAACATCATTGAATTAGAATACTACCTAGATTTACTTGCAGGTTTTAAAAAGAAGGAATACTCATCTACAGAAGCTAAAGCATATGTCCTTGAAACCATAAATGTAAGATATCCAGTTGACAAATGGACACACATCTATACAGATGGCTCTTTACAATCAAGATGGAGCAGGAGCTACCTGTAAATTCTTTTCTTTCTATAAGCATGCTGGAATTTACTTAACAAGTTTTGATGGAGAAATTGTTGCAATTTTATACTTCCTTACAAAATCTATTTGCCTGGACAAATAAGCTTTCCAACATAGTATTCTTAACAGATTCTAAAGCAGCTATTCAGGCTATTATTTCAAATGACAGCCCAAAAACTGAAAAGATAACCGAAATTCATAATATGATTAAACATCTTCAAAATTTACATATACATATAGTTTTCCAATGGATACCATCTCACTGTGGAATTTCTGGCAATGTTGGCCAAGAAGGGTTCCAAAATATCTCAAACAACGAAACAAAATATCCCCTATGAAACAGTTAAAAGATTAATCAAAAACATCTTCACAAAACTATATAACAACTATCTAGTTTTCTCTGAAAAACTTAATTGGAAAGATCTCCAAAACAAACTAAAGGCAGTTCCAGATCTACCTCGAAAACCTTCAGTAGCAATGTTCAGATGAATCACAGGCCACGACTGTTTGAATGGACATTTATTCAAGGTGGATTAACAACTTCTCCACAGTGCTGTTTATGTGGTAAAGACAATTTAATGAACATCGATCATCTAACTGTATGTGAAACTCTCCAAAATCAAGAAGATCTAGTCTCCAAATATTGGGAAGCAAGAAGAAAAATGATTTTATTATCAAATTCTGAGCATTAAATACACACACACACACACACACACACACACACACACACACACACACACACACACACACACACACACACACACACACACACATTCCATAAATATGTGACAGCGACCATCGGATTTACTTCCCTTCCGAAGAGAGCCATGCTAAGGATTTTTACGCCCCCCCCCAAAAAAAAAACATCGCCCTGTGCAGAGTTTCAACACATCGTCAACCAGAACTTAGGTTGTTACCCTTAGACCAGGGAAGACACAATTTATGCATGAAGCATATACCCTTTACACATTCAGCATTAGTTGCTTTTTTTCGTCTCACTGAACGCGTTAGTGCGGACAACAATAGATACGCAAATGCTCCCTCTCCATCTTCCGTAAAAGGTTGGACATCACAGGTATGGACTCACCTTTATTATTCTACTGTTAAACCAGCAGCTCACAACAATCAAATGTGCCAAACAAAACACAATCAAGGTGTTCACTAATATTCCTGATGCTTCTGTGGGCCGGTTTTACACTCTGCCGATAAAACTGTTATTTCCTCGCCACTGGCATTCCACAATCTCTACTCTTTATTTTCCAATACGTTTTTTACTGGTTGGAGCAGCTGATACGTTTTTTATCTGACAGTACCAACTCGTTTTTCAAGTTCACGGCTGTCGCAATTCTTATCACTAGGAATAAAAGCATGGCTTAATTGCACAATAATGATGTTTGTACATATGAGAAATCCTAATGTCGTAAGAGACATACAGTCGACATTAATAAAATATAAACTGGTTTATTTATCTTTCCTGTTTCTTTATATAATTACTGTAGATTGATCCAGAAGAATTTTAATTAAAGTAAAAATGTGGTGCAGAGAGTATTCTGACATTTAGTTCTGTTTGCTATAACCGAATTTTCTTCTAGTTTTTACTGCTGTTCAATAAAGAATGATCACATTTTTTTTGACAACGTACCTTTGCTCATCCTCATAATTTTGATGGTCCTTCTAAAAATAGTCTCCCCGGAATGAGATGCGCTTGTCCTAGCGTTTCTGCCAGTCTTCAAAGACATACTGGAAACAATTTTTTAGAGATCCTTCAAAATTGCCTCCGCAGCCTTCACCACTGCTTCTGATGATGGATAATGCCTCCCACGAAGACGTTTCTTCAAGTTAGGGAATAGAAAAAAGTCACATGAGGCTAAATCCGGACTATAGGGAGGGTGAGGGATACACTTCACGTTGATTTTTGCAAGATATTCAGCAACAACATTGACAATAGGCGGCCGCGCATTATCGTGGTGCAGCATCCAACCTGCTTCACGGAAATGTGGTCTTTTGCGCCTGATATGTACTTACAATGTTTTCAGGACATTCCTGTAGTATTGTCCAGTTACTGATGTGTGTGCAGGTACAACATGCTGATAAACCATTCCATGAATATCAAAGAATGAGATAACCATAACTTTCCCAGCAGAAGCAACCACTTTTGTTTTTTGGGGGTTGATGATGAAGGAGATTTCAACACTGAGCTTTGCTGTTTGCTCTCAGCATCATGATGTAGCCAAGTTTCATCAGCAGTGATTAGGTTTGAAAGCAACTCCGGATCTTCCTCTAACATCAACTTTAACTGCATGTAGACCTGCATGCGAATGTCCTTTTGTTCGGGAATCAACAGTCTTGGAATCCACCGCGCACAAACACGTCTCATGTGTAATGTTTCTGTCACCAACGTGTGGGAGGCCCCCAATGAAATGTTCAGTATTTCAGAAAGTGATCTTAAGGTAGTTGGTCGATTCTCTTTCACAATGGCAGCAGCACTGTTGATGTTTTCTTCCGTAAGAGCAGTAACAGGATCCACCTTCCTTTGAAATCGATTGTCTTCCCTCTTTAAACATTTTAAACCACCTTCAAGCTGTGCTGTAGGGAAGCACAGACTCTCCATAGGCCTCCGGTAGCATTGTATAGGTCTCAACTGAAAATTTGTTCAGACGAAAACAGAATTTCAAAACCGCATATTCTTCCTCGCGTGTTACCTCCATTGCAGCGGTAGGCGATACTGAACATATCTGAACTTGACTGATTCTCACAGGCGGGAATCAGAACTACCAACAATGAAACTACTACGGGGTGCTTGTTTCACATTAAGCTAACAGAATATAATAAGATTGAATTTTAGTGGAAAAAATTATGACCGTAAAAAAATTATGATCATTTTTTACAGAACAGCCTTCGTATGATTTCGATCAAATGATGTTAAAATGAGTCCAGGGTCCATAGAACTTAGAGTTAGCTGACACTTAACTTTCAGGATAAAGGAAAATCTCAGAAAAGCCTTATCCAGATAACTCAGTCTGGCCGAGATTTGAACTCGGGACCTCTTGGACTTGAGGCAGACAAGCTACCACCTACGCCACAGAGGTGGGCTTGGATGGTAAAGGCTAGATACACCATTTACTGATATTGTTAATGAAATAAATTAAATTATAATATTTTAGGTAATACTTGTTGTTTTGTCCCCTTCTTTTTATATTTCTAAACAGAAGGTTGAACGTTTGGGATCTAAATGAACCATAAATATTTCTGCACGAGTGCATCTACTTCCTGGTAGTTTTAACCTCAAAATTTCGCTACGGACGTGCTCGCCTATGCAGTGAAGGACGCTGTCTATGGTTCCTTTGCAATATTGCCTCATCGTGTAGTGCTTCTAAATTTTAATATTGGTAAATTTACTTTATAACGCTCTAGTATCGAACAGAATCTTGCACCGCATTTTTCAAAACAACTTATCGATTATTGAACAATCAAATCAATTATAATATTGTTACGTATAGTAAGCAGGGAAAGTACTGCATTCCTTCGAAAAATCTGGCACTAAAATGCAATAGAATTACCATTTGAGACTTTTTGACTTTCTTAAAAACATAAAACACAGTTTTTAAAAATAAAAGTCCATAGGTGTGTAAGAGCATAACTCAGAAATAAAAAGTTGTAGCCCACCTCAGTAGCGTAGATGGTAGCGTGTCTGCCTCACGTTTGAGAGGTCCCGAGTTCAATTCTCGGTCAGGGTGAGTTACCTGGATAAGGTTTTTCCGGGAGTTTCCCTTATCCTGATAGAGGAATGTCGGGTAACTCTAAGCTCTATGGATCCCAGACTCATTTGAGCATCATATCACCCATTCCATTCATCATCCGATATGACTTAACGTTGGAAGACGTAAATTACAAAAATAAATAAATAAATGAATAAATAAATAAATGAATGAATGAATAAATAAATAAATAAATAAATAAATAAATAAATAAATAAATAAATAAATAAATAAATAAATAAATAAATAAATAAATAAATAAATAAATAAATAAATAAATAAATAAATAAATAAATAAATAAATAAATAAATAAATAAATAAATAAATAAATAAATAAATAAATAAATAAATAAATAAATAAATAAATAAATAAATAAATAAATAAATAAATAAATAAATAAATAAATAAATAAATAAATAAATAAATAAAGTTGTTTAAATTAAATTTGAAACATTTTAGAAAAAAAATTGGTTTTCTCAAGAATGGTTCAAACAATTTGGATTAACACGTTATATGTTTAAGATATTTTCATGTCAAATGAGATGCATAACTTGAATTTTCTTGGAATGACGTCCTTGTACTATATAGCTTTTGCATAACTCGTAAACCGTAAGATATGGACAAGACCTTACTGCAAAACAGATCCTGTTCAAACATACAATTTACATTATTTGGAGAATTTTTTCGTTGGAATGAACCATTTACGAGATATTATTTTTCAGAAAATTCGCATACTTGTGCTTTTCTCAAACGGACAGTTATTTACTTCTTTATCTCTTGACCAAACAAAGAAAATGGAATTTTAAAGACACCGCATAGCGTTAAGCTGTTAATTTATGACTTTGTACAAAGGACTTAAAAACAAATTTAAGGATAATAACATCGGCACAATGTGAATAATAAGTTAATATTATAATAATAGTTATTTATGGGACATGCGAGTTAAGTGGATATTTATTATCGAGTGAGAGCATTTAACGCCCGAGGCGCTAGCGCCGAGCATGATAAGCATCAAGCCTGGCTAGTCCAATACGTAATTGTATTGCTTACCTATATTTACGTCCTCCAACGTTAAGTCATATCGGATGTTGATTGAATTGGGTGAAATGATGCTCAAATGTGTCCGGGGTCCATGGAGCTTAGAGTTACCCGACATTCGTCTTTCAGGATAAGGGAAAACCCCCGGGAAAACCGTATCCAGGTAGCTCACCCTTACCGAGATTCGAACTCGGGACCTTTTGAACGTGAGGCAGACACGCTATCATCTACGCTACCAAAACGGGCACTTACCCGAGAAAAATTCGACTTGAATCATGATTTATAAAAATATTACAAATTATGTTACAAAAGATTTAAAATGGATGCTTTTATGAGGTGTAGGATGGTATTGGACGCTTTAATAGCGGAGAATCGTAACTATGGTGATGCAAAAATAACAAATGGTAAACTGTATGTCAATATGAGTGATTAAGTTTTATATTTGAATAAATTCGAGAAGAAGCTCGAATTTTTAATTTTAGTTTGCTGCCACAAAAGTCATCTACAATTTATGACAAAGAAGATTTACGTTATAAGAAATGGCGCAGTTCAAAAATTGTTGCGAATACTTGCGTGGAAGTAATTTTAGTGTATTTTGCAGATAACTAAAAAAAATTGAACATCGGACTAAGCCACCTACGAGATAATCGATAGTCAAAGAGATTGTAATATAATATCTGTGACAGTATATTATAGTAGGTGTTGCTTTTGTCTCGCAAATGTTAACTTTACTATTCTGATATATTCTACCCTACCCTCAGAGGCTGCAACCTTTATTTATTTGCTGATGACACCGCAATGACCTCGGCATCATCAAATCATCTCACTGCAGTACAATGTGCCCAGTGCTATGCGGATATGTTCACCGTCTGGTTTACAGCTTGGCGCCTCTAGATTAATGCCAGCAAGTCCCAGGCAGTCACATTTACTCGTCGTCACTTAAGGGAAGTACCTAAACTGCAGAAGTACCATGGAGCACAGAAGTACAATATCTTGGAGTGCTTCTTGATATGCGCCTTACCTGGACATCTGTAGCTTCCAGAGTATCCAAACGTACGGCGAGGCTCTATCACCTATGGCTCTGAGGAATAAGCTCCTTCTATACAAACAAGTAATAAGACCCACCTTCACCTACGTCTGTCAGGTCTAGGGCGTAGCTCTACAAACTTCAAATACTTCAGAACCGATACCTTCGAGTAGCAACAGCTGCCGAATGGTACATTCCTAATGACAACATTCATTCAGACCTATCATTTCCCAAATATTCTCAACCTCTCTTACAAATTCTATTACCATCTTCCCTAAAGCTTCAGTCAACTTATCCGAGTCCTCGGGGAATACCACATTGACCCCGGGGAAACCTACAAGCGTCCCAGACTCACCTTAAGTCCATCATAACCTCAACAATCTGCTATAATTAACATATCCTCTCTATCATCCAGTTTCTGATACTTTACAAAAACAAACCACCATCTACCTATCGTCTTTTATTATAAATCCATCATAACGTCAGTAATAGTAATTTATTTCCTTTTACATCAACAAATGGAAATACAAAATCAAGATTACAATTATAAAATCCATACTGAAAAATGCCATATATTCTTAAATCCTGGAAATCCTATCACGTTGCCCTATTTCACCTATCCCACTCTACATTTTTCTCTTAATTGTTCTTAGCCATCTCTCTTTAACTTTCCCTAAATAATTCCCTATATTTCTCCTGTTTTTTTCTCCTTTTACTGACAACATTTTTCTAATTACTACTTCAACCCCCAAATTGTCCCATTTATGTAGCCAAGCCTGCTCTGTCCATATCTTTGTTTGACTACAATATAATATACAATGAAGGTCTGCATTCTCTTCTCCACACAATGGACATTTATCTAGCTCCCTCTCTTGACCTATACCTTTCAAGTTTCTCACTCCTGTTCTCGCCCAAGCAAAACCTTCTCGCCCTAACTTACTACACATATCTATATATCCTTCCCTCCCCCAGGTTGTTTTTATTTCTCTATATAATCTCAGTGAGCTTTTGTCACTTGTATTGGCAAAAATGTCTTGTCTGTCAATATCTTCTAATCTTAGCTTAACCTCTTTCCAGAAGCCTCTATACCCATACTCTGCATTTATCCAAGAATGACCCATACCTATCTGCTTCAACAAGTCATACATTTTATGTGCCCAAGACCCACACCAGTTACTTCTCTTTGAATATGAAAACATTCTTTAATAATATCGCCATCTTCCAAGTTAGTGATTCTGTATAAATATTTCATTGCCCTTGACAAGATTTTAATTTTAGTAGAATGCCTGCCTAGTTCTAATTGTGCTGCCCCATTAGGTGATGCTATTGGTAATCCCAATATGTATTTACAAAAGGATCTATGCACTCTATCAGTCTCTCTCCAAGCCTCATCTATTCCCCATACCTCTGATCCATGTAACATTCAATTTTCTACTACTGCCGTATAAATCCTCTCCAACCATTTGACATTTATATCTGGCAGTTTACTGTAGCACGATCTTATCACTCTCATGGCCATTTTACCTTTTACCACAGACATCTTTTATTGTTCCTTCCAGCTGCCATCTAACGTCAGTAAGTGACAAAGTCCGGGAATGGCAAAACGTCGAAGGGTCCTTGTCCTCGGAGAAGGATGACTCTTCAACGACACCTCTATATTGGACTTCTTCTGCTTGACCTGCTATATTGACTCTGGTAGAGATAATTCAGCTCTTTTCAGAGATTTTTCATGTCCAACAGTAAAGTCCTACTTTTCAGTAACAAAAGCATCGCGTAATGATGTTCTTTCTTATGGTAGCTGATAAAAAATGTAATTAAATACTCAGTTTTAAAATGAAGGAATATAAACGATGTCTTAATGTTTATAGCAAGCTAAAAGCTTTCATTCTTCTTCTATGACAAAGTAAAAATGTATGTGCAGCTTTAGGAGAGTTAAATTAATTTACTCTGCTACGTGGAACGTCAAATAATTATAACAATAATGTATGAGTAATAATTGAAGCACACGGATTCAGAAGTTGTTAAGTCAATGTTTTTTAGAAATCCTGTTAAACACACGATAAGCATTGGTTCTGTAATAGTGCTAAAATATTTGTGGATCAGAAGATGTTAGGTTGAACATATTATGAACCTGAGATGTTGAAGGGGCATCACTTTCAGAAATAAAAGTTGTTAAGTCAGCCTTTTCGAGTTAGATGTTGTTAAGTCAAGTAGTTGCCGCATTAGCCGTTTGGTGGTGTAACTACACTGTGCCACCCAAGCTCTTTGATATCAGCTGTTGATATATTTTAGATTAGACATTTAGACATTCCTCAAGTGCACCTTCAGGAAGTTTATCTGTACTTCCCAATACCAGGGTAATCTTCCATACCTATTGACAGAATGTTTGGCAATTTCGAGGAGAAGAAGAAACGATCAATGGATAAAGTCTTATAGTCCTTTCCACATTGGTGAAACTGATCAAACATTCACTGCAGAAGAAGCCTATTGATGTTGTCCATGTCAAACGTCCACTGATTGATAACGAGAACATGATGGCACTCCAGTTGTTAAAGTTTTTGACTTCAAAGATGCCTTCGACAATGTCCTTGTAAGAAGTTTTCCTGAATTCACTTTAATCTGGGGTGTGTATTTCCAAAGAGGATGTGTACCAGACGTTCGTCACACAATATCTTCCTCACTTTAAGGTCCCAAGTCTCTTTTGAGGAGAGTAGTGACGTTATAAGTCTTACACGAGGCATGTAATAGTGCGAAAAACATACCAGATAAGCTTCGGAAACTAAGAAGGCAAAATACTACGATGTTCGTTCAATCTGCCAGAAGGTACCACATTTTATGACACAATGCCATATGGAAGAGAGGTAGAAGATGATGTAGAGATGGAGTGAAGTTTCGATGACAATGTTGTATGTCAATCCATGAAGTGCATACTGGATTAGTCCATATCAGAGATGTATTGCTGAAAATAAAGTAACAGTTTACCCATGGCTACAAATTATAATATTGTATAATGGAAAACTCTGACACTAAGAATCAGAAGCTGTTAAGTCAAGTGACGTAACAACTTTTCATCCATTTTAAATTAAAAGTTGTTAAGTCCTAATAATAAAATAACTGTCACACATACTACATATGTCAAACCATGAGAAACACTTCCTGTTCAATAAAGAATGATCATAAATTTTTATGGTCATAATTTTTCTCATTAAAATTCAAACTTATATTCTGTTAGCTTAATGTGAAACAAACACGCCGTAGTAGTTTCATTGTTGGTAATCCTGGTTCCCGCCTGTGAGAACCAGGCAAGTGCAGACATGTTCAGTATCGCCTACCGCTACAATGAAGGTAACATGCAGTTAAAGTTGATGTTAGAGGAAGATCCGGGGTTTCTTTCAAACGTAATCTCTGCTGATGAAACTTGGCTACATCATTTTGATCCTTAGAGCAAACAGCAAAGCTCAGTGTGGAGGTTTCCTTCATCACCAACCCCCAAAAAAAGCAAAAGTGGTTGCTCCTGCTGGGAAAGTTATGGTCATCTCATTCTTTGATATTCATGGAATGGTTTATCAGCATGTTGTACCTGCACACACATCAGTAACTGGACAATACTACTCCTGACAACATTGCAAGTCCATATCAGACGCAAGAGATCACATTTCCATGAAGCAGGCTGGATGCTGCACCACGATAATGCGTAGCCGCATATTGCCAATGTTGTTGCTGAATATCTTGCAAAAATCAATGTGAAGTACATCCCTCACCCTCCCTATAGTCCGGATTTAGCTCCATGTGACTTTTTTCTATTCCCTAACTTGAAGAAACGCCTTCGTGGGAGGCATTATCCATCATCAGAAGCAGTGGTGAAGGCTGTGGAGACGATTTTGAAGGATCTCTCAAAAAATGTTGTCCAGAATGTGTTTGAAGACTGGCAGAAACGCTGGGTCAAGTACATTGTATTCAGGGGAGACTATTTTTAGAAGGACCATCAAAATTAGGAGGATGAGTAAAGGTACGTTGTCAAAAAAATTGTGATCTTTCTATATTGAACAGCCCTCGTACTTTTGAATACTTTGAGCAGCTCTCCTGCACCATTTTGAAAAAGCGACTTAGTAACTTTTGCTTCTGACTGCTTCAATTACTACATTGTATGGTAGTCAACATACAGATGGACCCGAGAAGAGAATTTTCAATTGCAGAAGACCTCTTTATTGCTTCAAGACCGAGTATCTGTATGAAGGCACATCACGTACATAGTAGCTTCTTGTAGATTTGATTCAGAGATGTCAAAAGGGGCCAGGGTAACCCTCAGTCAAAGTTTAATTTAGGGGAGCCATAGACCATCATATACATCACTGTATTACACTCTCTTAATAACTGTTAGCATTTTACAATTAACCTAAGTGCAACACTTAATAATTAATAATACCTTAATCCTGCTTGTCCTGTTAACTGCTCTCAGAGGAACTGGAGTCACCGCTGGTTAACGTAATGATTAGAGGTTCGATATAATCCTGCAGCTGTATCAAGGTCTTTTATCCCTGCAGTAGTTTAACAAATGAATTACGACCCCTTGAACTGTCAAACCACATCTTGTTTTTATCTTCTCCAAGACAGGGCGCTCAGGTTTGTGCCTTGTGCGCTGTAAACATTTGGATGTTTTATGTGCAGATAAACCATATTTGTACTATTTCCTTGACAACTTTGTTGTTGGAAGTGTCTACGTGGACTTGCAGAACGAGAATTAGCAAGCGACGATATTTTACACTGCATGAACGACGAATCTTAACACTTTGTTTCAAATTTTATCTTTGTAAAGAAATATGTTTAGAGTTACTGATATAATGTAAATACTAACGTGACCGAGCGGGATAGCTCAGAAGATTTCGTCTGTAACTCTAAGCTCTATGTACACTGTACTCACTTTAACATCACTTCATTTATCGTCCGATATGACAAAACGTTGGAGGCTTTCCTTATCCTTAAAGATGAATGTCTGGTAATTCTAAGCTCTATGTACCCTGGACTCATTTCAAAATCATTTCATTCATTCATTCATTCATTCATTTTTTTTTTTTTTTTTTTTTTTTTGTAATTTTACGTCCTCCAACGTTAAGTCATATCGGACGATAAATGGAATGGGCAAAATGAGGCTCAATGAGCCCAGGATCCATAGAGCTTAGGGTTACCCGACATTCGTCTTTCAGGATAAGGGAAAACCCGGGAAAAACCCTTATCCAGGTAACTCACCCTGACCGAGATTCGAACTCGGGACCACTTAAACGTGATGCAGACACTCTAACACCACGCTACGGAGGCGGGCATTTCATTCATCGTCCGATATGACTTATCGTTGTAGTTTTTCCCTTATCCTGAAAGATGAATGTCTGGTAATTCTAAGCTCTATGTAACCTGTACTCACTTGAACATCATTTCATTCATCGTCCGATATGACTTAACGTTGGAGGTTTTCTCTTATCCTGAAAGATGAATGTCTGGTAACTCTAAGCTCTATGTACCCTGTACTCATTTGAACACCATTTCATTCATTGTCCGATATGACTTAATGTTGGAGGTTTTCTCTTATCCTGAAAGATGAATGTATGGTAACTCTAAGCTCTATGTAACCTGTACTCATTTGAACATCATTTCATTCATCGTCCGATATGACTTAACGTTGGAGGTTTTCTCTTATACTGAAAGATGAATGTCTGGTAACTCTAAGCTCTATGTACCCTGTACTGATTTGAACATCATTTCATTGATCGTCCAATATGACTTAACGTTGGAGGTTTTCTCTTATGCTGAAAGATGAATGTCTGATAACTCTAAGCCCTATGTACCCTGTATTCATTTAAACATCATTTCATTCATTGTCCGATATGACTTAACGTTGGAGGTTTTCTCTTATCCTGAAAGATGAATGTCTGATAACTCAAAGCCCTATGTACCCTGTATTCATTTAAACATTATTTCATTCATCGTCCTATATGACCTAAAGTTGGAGGCTTTCCCTTATTCTGAAAGATCAGTGTCTGGTAACTCTAAGCTCTATGGACCCTGTATTCATTTGAACATCATTTCATTCATCGTCCGATATGACTTAACGTTGGAGTTTTTCTCTTATTCTGAAAGATGAATGTCTGGTAATTCTAAGCTCTATATACCCTAGACTCATTTCAACATCATTTCATTCATCGTCTGATATGACTTAACGTTGGAGGTTTTCTCTTATCCTGAAAGATGAATGTCTGGTAACTTTAAGCTCTGTATACCCTGTACTCTTTTGAACATCATTTCATTCATCGTCCGATATGACTTAACGTTGGAGGTTTTCTCTTATCCTGAAAGATGAATGTCTGGTAACTCTATGCTCTATGTAACCTGTACTCATTTGATCATCATTTCATTCATCGCCCGATATGACTTAACGTTGGAGGTTTTCTCTTATCCTGAAAGATGAATGTCTGGTAACTCTAAGCTCTATGTACCCTGTACTCATTTGAACACCATTTCATTCATTGTCCGATATGACTTAATGTTGGAGGTTTTCTCTTATCCTGAAAGATGAATGTATGGTAACTCTAAGCTCTATGTAACCTGTACTCATTTGAACATCATTTCATTCATCGTCCGATATGACTTAACGTTGGAGGTTTTCTCTTATACTGAAAGATGAATGTCTGGTAACTCTAAGCTCTATGTACCCTGTACTGATTTGAACATCATTTCATTGATCGTCCAATATGACTTAACGTTGGAGGTTTTCTCTTATGCTGAAAGATGAATGTCTGATAACTCTAAGCCCTATGTACCCTGTATTCATTTAAACATCATTTCATTCATTGTCCGATATGACTTAACGTTGGAGGTTTTCTCTTATCCTGAAAGATGAATGTCTGATAACTCAAAGCCCTATGTACCCTGTATTCATTTAAACATTATTTCATTCATCGTCCTATATGACCTAAAGTTGGAGGCTTTCCCTTATTCTGAAAGATCAGTGTCTGGTAACTCTAAGCTCTATGGACCCTGTATTCATTTGAACATCATTTCATTCATCGTCCGATATGACTTAACGTTGGAGTTTTTCTCTTATTCTGAAAGATGAATGTCTGGTAATTCTAAGCTCTATATACCCTAGACTCATTTCAACATCATTTCATTCATCGTCTGATATGACTTAACGTTGGAGGTTTTCTCTTATCCTGAAAGATGAATGTCTGGTAACTTTAAGCTCTGTATACCCTGTACTCTTTTGAACATCATTTCATTCATCGTCCGATATGACTTAACGTTGGAGGTTTTCTCTTATCCTGAAAGATGAATGTCTGGTAACTCTATGCTCTATGTAACCTGTACTCATTTGATCATCATTTCATTCATCGCCCGATATGACTTAACGTTGGAGGTTTTCTCTTATCCTGAAAGATGAATGTCTGGTAACTCTAAGCTTTATATACCCTGTACTCATTTGAACATCATTTCATTCATCGTCCGATATGACCTAACGTTGGAGGTTTTCTCTTATGCTGAAAGATGAATGTCTGATAACTCTAAGCCCTTTGTACCCTGTATTCATTTAAACATTATTTCATTCATCGTCCTATATGACCTAAAGTTGGAGGCTTTCCCTTATTCTGAAAGATCAGTGTCTGGTAACTCCAAGCTCTATGGACCCTGTATTCATTTGAACATCATTTCATTCATCGTCCGATATACTTAACGTTGGAGGTTTTCTCTTATACTGAAAGATGAATGTCTGGTAACTCTAAGCTCTATGTACCCTGTATTTATTTAATCATCATTTCATTCATTGTCCGATATTACTTAACATTGGAGGTTTTCTCTTATACTGAATGATGAATGTCTGATAACTCTAAGCCCTATGTACCCTGTATTCATTTAAACATTATTTCATTCATCGTCCTATATGACCTAAAGTTGGAGGCTTTCCCTTATTCTGAAAGATCAGTGTTTGGTAACTCTAAGCTCTATGGACCCTGTATTCATTTGAACCTCCTTTCATTCATCGTCTGATATGACTTAACGTTGGAGGTTTTCTCTTATCCTGAAAGATGAATGTCTGGTAACTCTAAGCTCGATATATCCTGTACTCATTTGAATATCATTTCATTCTTTGTCCGATATGACTTAACGTTGGAGGTTTTCTCTTATCCTGAAAGATGAATGTCTGGTAACTCTAAGCTCGATATATCCTGTACTCATTTGAGTATCATTTCATTCTTTGTCCGATATGACTTAACGTTGGAGGTTTTGCCTTATCGTGAAAAATGAATGTCTGGTAACTCTAAGCTCTATGTACCCTGTGCTCATTTGAACATCATTTCCTTCATCGTCCGATATGACTTAACTTTGGAGGTTTTCTGTTATCCTGAAAGATGAATATCTGCTAACGCTAAGCTCTATGTACCCTGTACTCATTTAAACATCATTTCATTCATCGTCCGATATGACTTAACGTTGGAGGTTTTCCCTTATCCTGAAAGATGAATGTCTGGTATCTCTAAGCTCTATGTACCCTGTACTCATTTGAACATCATTTCATTCATCGTCCGATATGACTTAACGTTGGAGGTTTTCCCTGATGCTGAAAGATGAATGTCTGGTAACTCTAAGCTCATTTGAACATCATTTCGTTCATTGTCCCATATAACTTAACGTTGGAGGTTTTCCCTTTTTTTGAAAGGTGAATGTCTGGTAGCTATAAGCTCTATGTACCCTGTACTCATTTTAACATCATTTTATTCATCGTCCGATATGACTTAACGTTGGAGGTTTTCTCTTATCCTGAAAGATGAATGTCTGGTAACTCTAAGTTCTATGTACCCTGTACTCATTTGAACATCATTTCATTCATTGTCCCATATAACTTAACGTTGGAGGTTTTCCCTTTTTTTGAAAGGTGAATGTCTGGTAGCTATAAGCTCTATGTACCCTGTACTCATTTTAACATCATTCATTCATCGTCCGATATGACTTAACATTGGAGGTTTTCCTTTATTTTGAAAGGTGAATGTCTGGTAGCTATAAGCTCTATGTACCCTGTACTCATTTGAACATCATTTCATTCATTGTCCCATATAACTTAACGTTGGAGGTTTTCCCTTTTTTTGAAAGGTGAATGTCTGGTAGCTATAAGCTCTATGTACCCTGTACTCATTTTAACATCATTTCGTTCATCGTCCGATATGACTTAACGTTGGAGGTTTTCCTTTATTTTGAAAGATGAATGTCTGGTAACTCTAAGCTCTATGTATCCTGTACTCATTTGAACATCATTTCGTTCATCGTCCGATATGACTTAACGTTGGAGGTTTTCCTTTATTTTGAAAGATGAATGTCTGGTAGCTCTAAGCTCTATGTATCCTGTACTCATTTGAACATCATTTCATTCATCGTCCGATATAACTTAACGTTGGAGGTTTTCTCTTATTTCGCAAGATGAATGTCTGATAACGCTAAGCTCTATGTAACAGAGTTATTTCAGTATCATTTTTGAGGCCTTGATTTGCACTGAATTTATTTATTGTGCGACTAAAATTGTTGTATTATCTTTGTTAGTCTCTTAGTTAAAAATTATGTAGGGTTATACAAAAATTGTTTTGATGGAAGTGGAATTTTTGGATGCAATGTTCTCTCTTCCATGTAGGTGCAATAGAAAGTACAGTGCAGTCATTAGAGAAGTTATTGATCCGAAGTAAGAAAACTAAACTTTTATCGCATGGATAGGTACTATTGGTAGAGAAGGTTGAATGCATCTACTTGCCGATAGAAAAATAGCCTCACAATTTTGGCCAGGGACGAGGTCTTGAAGGACGCGGCGGTTTGCGATTACTTGGTTATCTCGCCTCATCGTAATCGAGTGGCAGGTAGGCACCTAGCGTCGCGTGAGTACAGCAAGCATCTTTTGTGTCGGAGTGAAGCTGCGAGAGTGTTGTTTGTTGCTCAAGGTTGTTTGTGTGCCAGTGTTAACATCTTGGAATGTGACGTTTATTGTATTTAACATCATCTTAATGCAGTGAGTTGTTTAATTAGTGCAGATATACTGATGCACCTAGCTTATCTCTCTTTATTGCAGTATCATAGCTCCACGAGATAGCAGCCGCGAGTTTCCTAGTATCCAACTATCACACTTAGCGACAACTTCTCGGTTTACTATTACTATCTAATATCCAAAAATAAGAGTATTAATTTTCCATAATATTTACTGGAACTATAGTTAAAAATTTACATTAAATTTACAAATTTGTAGAAGAAGTTACACTTATAATGTTATTTGAACATTTATAAACTTCAAATAAATAATCAAAGCAGTAAACGAATAATTAATTAGATACAAATATATGGTCACATGTTTTAAAAGACACTAAAAATATGTAAATAATTTCTTCTACCTCCATACACGTTGTCCCGAAAGCTTGTGTTTGTAAATTTTAAATAGCCGATATTTAAAACAAAAGAACGTGCAGCGTATGCTACAGATAAGGTGGCGTAGTGACTAGCTGTCGTTCATTCAGAAAATGTAGACAACAGTTTATATCATTTGCAATACAATTGATTCTGACTTACGTGAATTGTTCATGCATAAGTACTTCTAGCGCATGCGTGGAATAATTATGTTACGTTTTCACAACTATTACAAGTTCACAAATAAAAACTTTCACAATAAATTCTATGCAGCCAGAAGGAAGTATGTTATACTTCCAAAATCTGTTTTAAAGACATGTCATATTAGAAATTTTTGTTTTATTTAAATAATTTAAATAACTATTTAACTTTCTTCCCCAACAATGTTTTATTTATACACAAATATAATAACTTTTAGCTTAAAACTTCACGTATCTTATAAGAAACAATGATAATTCTTATAAATTCTCCAGGATCGCAATTTCATGTTCAGCTGAAAAACAAAGTTGTCACCATAGTTACTAAACATTAGATATCGATATGTTCTTGTTAGTACTACCAAAATCTTAAAATAAAACAAATTTAAAAACAGAATCAACTGCCAGTATTTAAAAATTCATTAAGTGATGTTTGTTTTTTAAAATAAATATCTTTTCCCAAACCATTAAGTTTATTGGACCATTTAATTGTTTTAATAATTTAACTTCTGGAATTATTCCATCGTTAAATGACCAAAAATGATCTGTTACGGCCAATTTATCAGTTTCTTTATATTTAATGTTCTTTCGTTCTGATTTCTAAATTAGTTTTGTCTTTCCAATATAAACTTTATCACAATCGAGACAATTTAACTGATAAATACCATATTTTTTATCATTAGGAATTTTATCTGTTATAGAGAAATGCAATAAATATTTAATACTATATTTATTTTGAGGAACTAAAGCTATACCAAACTCTAAAAAAATTTTGAAAATGTTTAACCCAAGGATGGTAAGTAAATTTTTAAAAATTGTAATCATCCTTTATTTTTAAGGGTAGAAATATCATTAACAGTTTTTTATATTTGAATTTTTCAATTTTTTATTTATAAATTCTTTATTAAAACCATGAATTAATGGAAATTAATTGTTCTTTCACACTGGCCGTGTGTAGGCTAAAGTATGGAAAGAGAGAGTCAGACTGAAAAATTCAATGCCGTGGCCGGGACTTGAAACACGGATAGAGCGGCTGGACGGCAACCAGAAGATCCGTGGTTAAAATCCCGGCTATAGCATTGAATTTTTCAGTCTGACTCTATCTTTCCATGTCATTAATTAAAGCAGTATTTATAATATGTTTATATTCTTTATTAAATTCATCTTTATTCATTGATATATTTATTAATCTATAAGCCCGCCTCAGTAGCGTGGTGGTAGCATGTCTGCCTCACGTTCAAGAGGTCTCGAGTTCGAATCTCGGTCAGGGTGAGTTACCTGGATAAGGCTTTTCCAAGGTTTTCCCTTATCCTGAAAGACAAATTTCGGGTAACTCTAAGCTCCATGGACCCCGGTCTCATTTGAGCATCATTTCACCCATTCCATTCATCGTCCGATATGACTTAACGTTGGAGGTCGTAAACTACAAAAAAGATCTATAAACCAAACTATTAAAAACAGGAAGTTTATGTGAGAAAGGGTTAAACTTTTATTTTTATGTAATTATCAATATGAGTATACTTCCTATAAATACCAAAGTTTAATTTTTATTATTTCTTATTATATTTAGATCTAGAAATGGAAGAAATCCATTAATTTCAGTTTCTAATGTAAATTTTATAGCTTTATCTTGCATATATAATAATTTTAAAGCACCGTTTAGGAGTTTTTCAGAGACAATTGCAAAAATATCATCAACATATCTATATCATGTCTTCTTTTCTAGCTGAACATGTGTATGAATATACATGAAATCCCGATCCTGTAGAATTTATAAGAGTTATCAACATTTCTTATAGGATAAGTGAAGTTTTAAGTTACAAATTATTATATTTGTATATATTTGTTTGATTCACTGTTAATAGCTTCATATTTTACGTATTTATGTTTTATTTATTTCTTAATATTTTGCACATTTACATAGTTAATTTTTCAACATATAGCGTAGTTAAAAATTCAAATTGTACCATTATTTTATCGTATATATTAAGTCACTTTCTGCTCTGTTTGTTTGAAATCCAGTTATGAGCTAAGTTTAAAGTTTAAAACTTCTACCGTCTCGAGTATTTTATAATTCTTTGCAAAATTTGCACCAGACAAGAGGACGAGTTGTTACTGGTAACAAAACGCTATGATCAATAAAAGGGCGTTTGGTGACACACAAAGTCGGGTGTTGAATTCATTGTAAATCCCTTAAATATGAAAAATTAAATACTTCGCATATCAGACAATAATCACTGACCACATAACAATGATTCTAAATGAACACCACACCAGGGCCTAAAAGTGTCAATAAACTTATTGGAATCAATAGCACTGCATTTCTCAGCAGTATATAAGCGATTTCAGAGCAAACCCAGCTCCTTCGTACATTGGACAACTGATAAGGATACATTTCACAGATTGCTTATCTTCCACACACGTGTGTATTGCATCCGTTATGGCGAAAACGTTATATCTCGAAGTGCATGTAGAATTTACAATAGCCTACACGTATTTGTGTTACGTACGAGGGCTGTTCAATAAAGAATGATCATATTTTTAGGGTCATAATTTTTCGCAATAAAATTCAATATTATTATATTCTGTTAGCTTAATGTGAAACAAACATGCCGTAGTAGTTTCATTGTTGGTACTCCTGGTTCCCGCCTGTGAGAACCAGGTAAGTTCAGACATATTCAGTATCGCCTACCGCTGCAATGGAGGTAACATGCAGTTAAATTTGATGTTAGAGGAAGATCCGGAGTTTCTAACAAACGTAATCACTGCTGATGAAACTTGGCTACATCATTTTGATCCTCAGAGCAAACAGCAAAGCTCAGTGTGGAAATCTACTTCATCACCAACCCCCCAAAAAGCAAACGTCGATGCTTCTGCTGGGAAAATTATGGTCATCTCATTCTTTGATATTCATGGAATGGTTTACCAGCATGTTGTACCTGCACACACACACACACACACACACACACACACACACACACACACACACACACACACACACGCACACACATCAGTAACTGGACAATACTACAGTGATGTCCTGAAAACATTCCAAGTCCATATCAGGCACAAAAGACCACATTTACGTGAAGCAGACTGGATGCTGCACCACGATAATGCGTGGCCGCATATTGTCAATGTTGTTGCTTAATATCTTGGAAAAATCAACGTGAAGTGCAACCCTCACCCTCCCTATAGTCCGGATTTAGCCCCATGTGACTTTTTTCTATTCCCTTACTTGAAGAAACGCCTTCGTGGGAGGCATTATCCATCATCAGAAGCAGCGGTGAAGGCTGCGGAGGCGATTTTGAAGAATCTCTCAAAAATTGTTTTTGTAGACTAGCAGAAACGTGGGAAAAGTGCATAGCATTCAGGGGAGACTATTTTGAGAAGGGCCATCAAAATTATGAGGATAAGTAACATTCTTTATTGAACAGCCCTCGTAGAAGTTACAAATCAAATATTTTGCATCCAGCCAATGGAAAGAAATATTTCTTTACTCTCTGTCTATTTTGAACACTATTTTTGTGAACAACTTGGAGCATATTTGGCAACTTTTGAATTTCTTATAGCAAATTTTATTTTAAAATTCTGACGTAGTACAACATTACATCTTTTCTAATGATATCTGTCTTCTAGAAATTATTGTTACAAAAATTTGTTTTATTATGTCTATTACTAACAATAAACCTTTTAGAAATACTTTTATTGTAAATTTCCTTTCACATACAAATGACTACGAATTCCCAATATTTTCCTACTTCTACCTATTGATCTGTATCCACTAACTTTATATTCTAATACTTGTTCAGTCAATCTTGTATCTGAGTTTCTTTCAGCTGTTGTCAATCTTTTAATATGTAATTCCGATTAAACATTTTTAATTTCTCTCGTGCTTCACTTTTTACTCAAACAGTTTAGTGCACCTTTTAATTCCTCACAGAAATATCATATTTGAGGCCTGTACCTTAATTTTTTTAATTTTATTATCCACAATGCACCTCCATAGACACAAAAAATAACGTTTTAGTTTTGTTTCTTTTCTAACTTTCATTTAAAAATTCGTTAATCGTTCACAGGTCTGACTGCCAGACTTCAATTATCGGCTGAAGCAAGAATTTTTCTTTAAGCGTACCTCTTTCTTCCTGGAAGTGAAGTGTGTTTAATTTAAAAATAAAATAAAAATGTTTTAAACAAGAACCTTAATGAACCTATAGACAATCAGTTGTTTCTTAAATCAAAACCGCAACTACAAAAACAATGGAACAACAAAAGCATATTTGTGTGTCTCGTGATGGTACCGTGTCTGCCACACGTTAATGAAGTCCTGAGTTCGAATCTCGGTCAGGGTAATTACCTGGGTAGGGCTACTTTTCACGGTTTGCCCTTGTCCTGCAAGCTTAATATCTGGTAACTCTAAGCTCTATGTACCCTGTACTCATTTCAACATCATTTCATTCATCGTCCGATATGACTTAACGTTGGAGGTTTCCTCTTATCCTGAAAGCTGAATGTCTGGTAACCCTAAGCTCTATGTACCCTGTACTCATTTCAACATCATTTCATTCATCGTCCGATATGACTTAACGTTGGAGGTTTTCCCTTATCCTGAAAGATGAATGTCTGGTAACCCTAAGCTCTATGTACCCTGTACTCATTTCAACATCATTTCATTCATCGTCCGATATGACATAACGTTGGAGGTTTTCCCTTATCCTGAAAGCTGAATGTCTGGTAACTCTAAGCTCTATGTACCCTGTACTCATTTGAACATCATTTCATTCATCGTCCAATATGACTTAACGTTGGAGGTTTCCTCTTATCCTGAAAGCTGAATGTCTGGTAACCCTAAGCTCTATGTACCCTGTACTCATTTCAACATCATTTCATTCATCGTCCGATATGACTTAACGTTGGAGGTTTCCTCTTATCCTGAAAGCTGAATGTCTGGTAACTCTAAGCTCTATGTACCCTGTACTCATTTCAACATCATTTCATTCATCGTCCGATATGACTTAACGTTGGAGGTTTCCTCTTATCCTGAAAGCTGAATGTCTGGTAACTCTAAGCTCTATGTACCCTGTACTCATTTGAACATCATTTCATTCATCGTCCAATATGACTTAACGTTGGAGGTTTCCTCTTATCCTGAAAGCTGAATGTCTGGTAACCCTAAGCTCTATGTACCCTGTACTCATTTCAACATCATTTCATTCATCGTCCGATATGACTTAACGTTGGAGGTTTCCTCTTATCCTGAAAGCTGAATGTCTGGTAACTCTAAGCTCTATGTACCCTGTACTCATTTGAAGATTATTTCATTCTTCGTCCGATATGACTTAACGTTGGAGGTTTTCTCTTATCCTGAAAGATGAATGTCTGGTAACTCTAAGCTCTATGTACCGTGTACTCATTTGAACATCATTTCATTCATCGTCCGATATGACTTAACGTTGGATGTTTTCTCTTATCCTGAAAGATGAATGTCTGGTAACTCTAAGCTCTATGTACCGTGTACTCATTTGAACATCATTTCATTCATCGTCCGATATGACTTAACGTTGGAGGTTTTCTCTTATCCTGAAAGATGAATGTCTGGTAACTCTAAGCTCTATGTACCGTGTACTCATTTGAACATCATTTCATTCTTCGTCCGATATGACTTAACGTTGGAGGTTTTCTCTTATCCTGAAAGATGAATGTCTGGTAACTCTAAGCTCTATGTACCGTGTACTCATTTGAACATCATTTCATTCATCGTCCGATATGACTTAACGTTGGAGGTTTTCTCTTATCCTGAAAGATGAATGTCTGGTTACGCTAAGCTCTATGTACTCATTGTATATCATTTTATGATGTGCTACTAAGGGTGTTTTTAAAACACCCACATGTCCACACATAGCTTTTGTACAAATATTTTTGAACAATGCTTCCCTTAATGGCCTCGTATTTGAATCACTGCTCTGCAAGTAATTGCGAAGAGATTCTTCTTTACACTGAAATAATGCTCTAAAGGAAAACTAGCAATGCAACATTTTATTAATCTGTGTATGTAGGTTAATCTAAGAACACGCAGAGATAATAAGTGTTCAGGCCGAAAACAGCTTTTACCCCGTTAGGCTAGGCCGTGGGTGACTAACCTTAGGACGTACCTACAGTCGCTCCTACATTTAAGACGTCACCGCAGCTTCGGAAAACTTCTCTTGACCTTCACATGTTATGTCCTCCAAAGAGGAGGCTAGATTATTTATGTCTTCCAATGGCAAAATAGCTTTCAGAATTCCACCCCGATGTACCTCTACAATATTTGCATACATCGCGTCACCTACAGTTAAGCAACTGTGAGAATTTTGTTGTTCTTTTTTAAGCCCATTTTCTAATGACGCATTAATGAGTAAATAAATAAATGACTGTGAGAAAGCTCAAAATTCTACTGATGACACAATAAAATATATTAACTAACCAAAACAATTATTTTAAAATGCTGCCTTACACATTTATATGTTTCACAGATGATTGGATTGGATTGGATTGGATTGGTGGGTTTTAGGGCCCGTCGACAACGAGGTCATTTGGGCCCGTTCACAGATGATGTTAGTGGCATTTTCTGATACTTTAGTAAAATTAAAATAAACTGAAATGTTTTATTGGAGTTAATATTACTATTTGCAGAGAAATAAATATTTATTTTTCAGAAATTGTTCATATTAACATTTTTATTTTAAGTTTAATTTAACTTTTGTAAGATAATTAATAAAACAGTCATAAATGCATGTTTGAATCTTTAGATAGCAACTCTGGGACTAGGTATGCAAATTACAATAAAGTGCAGGTTAGGCATGTGCAAAAATGCAGAAACTGGGGGAAAATGCATACAGAAAAGGAAGTGGGTGAGATCTGTGAGGACAGGGGTGACTTATAGATGTCGCTGGAAGTTTAAAATGGCAGTTTGAGACAAATATGCTGGTCAAATGATTCACAGGTGTCTATAGAATATTTATGACATATACAAAAATCGAAAATGTTACATTCATCTAGAAACTCAGTGCTATGGTCTGAACACAAACCACTACTAGGTTAGGAAACAAATGCAGGACGCTCTGTGGACGCCCCCGCTGATATTTTTGATATATATAAGG
The DNA here is from genome assembly GCA_030765055.1 of Mantis religiosa. Taxonomy (NCBI): domain Eukaryota; kingdom Metazoa; phylum Arthropoda; class Insecta; order Mantodea; family Mantidae; genus Mantis; species Mantis religiosa. The sequence continues at coordinate 22,957,332 of CM060947.1, forward strand.
GCGCTGAACTACGGCGGTCATCAGCGCCCTTTAAAAAACTAGTCATGGCAAAAGCCAGATATAAAACTTTCAAAAAAACTATACAAGTGTAACAAAACCTATTAAAAATACACGTACATGAAAAATCAATCAAAACCTACTAAAAATTTCGTTCACCTATTTCACCTTTTTTTTCACCTTTCCACCGACACGGGTCTCCACGCACGGCCTACACGTGGGTGGGCCTGTTGACCGTCTCCCTGAACCACGAAGAGGAGCCCACACGAGGGAGACTGTTGGCTCGGGACCCCGGGTGCGCCAAACCCGTACCTACCAAAGTAGGCAGGAGGCATATACCTGGGACACTATACTTTGATACTTTTAGCACTAGACACTGTCTACCTCTAACATGAACTAACCCAACTACTTAGATCCGTCCGCACTAACAAACAGACCCCTTTGAATAACCATTTAACCCCGGCGATCCACTCAGGGCTTAGCCATGTGTGGACCCCCGGATACATCTATGACGCGCTCGCACCCCCTCGGGTGCCAGCAATTGTTTGACCGTAACTAACCGGGGTGCTTCAGCGGAACCCGACTAACTTGCATGTAAACTAACAACAGCACCCTCCATGCTGCATGTTTTGACATGACAGCATGTGCATGGGGAGACGATGTAGCCTCAGAGGATGACCGTCACCGGGGACGGCGGGTGTGGGGTCGCCTCTTAAAAAAAAAAAAAAAAAAAAAAAAAAAAAACAATTAAAAAATGAGCCTAATAATCATACCTTCCTATTTAACAATTTTTATTTTCCTAAGCGTTTTCAGTAAGAAGTAAGCATTATAATCCTTTTCAATAAAAAATAACAAAAGACACCTCAAATGTAAATGAGTACACTTAATACTCAGTTGCCCTTAGAGGCATGTTTAGAATTTAATACAGATTAATAGAAAACTGCATCCTGTAGGACAGTTTTAAGTTAGGAGAATATGGAGAACATGGAATTTGAGAAATCTGAGGTTAAAATTACGTAATAGCAGCTACGATACAGGTGTAGGGCTATCTAAACAGTCATGTGGCGTTTTCTGTAGTGCCGCTTGGAAAAAAGTTTTATATTATTAAAGTATGTGTATATTAATTTTAAGACAAAAAAAACTAAATTTGGTATTATGAGTTCTGGGTCAATTTACACCTCCTTAATAAACCACTTTTTGTATATCCAATGTGCAGCAGTAAGAAATTTCTCTTCCCCGAAAACTTCACGTTGAAACCAACAAATGCAAACGCTGTTGTCACAAATTACAAGCAGAAGAAATTGGCTAAAATGGCAGTTTTATGCAGAACAGGCACAAACGTATGAAACAGGCATTTATAGGCACTATAAAACTAAGAAATTAGGCTAATAATTGTAAGAAACGTGCTTATAACAGCAAAATCCGCCCCCTGTTTATAATAAATCATTGCACAAACATCTTAACAAGTTAATTCCATGTTTTTGTAGACACACAATGTTCAAGTTAATGTACACAAAACAAATGACGCTCTATTGACGTAATGTGTGTAGTATATTATGGTAAACAATGTCAAACTTTCCAATGAAAACGTTAGATGGCACCTACAACCTACAAAGCTCAAAATATAGTGTCCCTGGTATGGAACCAAGTGTACAATTGCTTGCCATTGACATCTGCAATATAAATTATAACACCTACTCTATAATCTCGTCATTTTCCTCATACCTTTCTCTGTATTTGCTCTACCCACATTCCTCTGGCTTGTCTGTACACAGGTGCTGATGTCATAAGTGACTCTGCCCTCTGGGTGTATCTTATGCAATCTGTAAAACAAAACAACGTAGTTTGTTACTTCCGAAAAGGAAGTCATACATTGATTCTTAACTCATTTAAATCAATTATTTCATGTCGAAAGAAGAATTAGCTGCCATCTGTGTGGTGTGGCGGTATGGTTTCTGCCTCGCATTCAAGAGGTCCCGAGTTCGAATTAGTTAGGGCTAGTTAATCCTGGAAAAGGCTTGTTTACGGGTTTTTCCCTTATTTCTTTTTTATTTCTTCCCTGTATACTCTGCCTTTAACTGCAATGCTCATATCGGCGGCCGATTCTCCTTTGGAACATATAGAAGGTTCACTTTCTTCTCGGACACGTGAAAAGATGATTAGATATCAACGTTTCGGGAGTGTACTCTCTCCCATCATCAGGATATTTATAAAATATTATTATAACCTCAAATGAAATACTGGATATGACTCAGCTATAAACAAAGACAAAACACTATCAAAATTCGCATTACTGAACAAAAGACTGTTTTCAGTAAATTAAATGCCAGGTCAGGAGATGGCGTGAGTATAGAAAATTGTTTCAAAGAAACGTAACTACTTTACTTGATTATCATTCTGTATTGATCTTTGCTCCTTAATTCGACGGATTTCCACTTTAAGGCCGGTTTCCAAGAGGAGCTGAACTGAAATCCAGCATCACGATTAAGCATGCTCCTTTCAGAGGAAATCGCCAAAGCCTCCTTAATTCTCCGCTCCCAGTAAATGTTGCATTTTGCCAAGATGGCCGTCTCCTCAAAATTAGCTCTATGGTCGTTATCAAAACAGTGCTCTGCCAGTCCAGATTTCTCAGGTTGCATTAAACGAATGCTCAGTTCATGTTAGATTTTCTAGCAGCGATGGTCCAACCGGTTTATCCTATATACGGTGTCCCAAATTCAAAGGGAATGCGGTACACTCCCGGAACTTGGAAGTCCAGTTTGTCTTTCACTGGTGTCAACAGATGTTTAACCTTTGAAAGTGGCTTGTGGATGGTCCTGATGTATTTGGCGAGAATTTTACTGATTCTGCCGGATTGATTGCCAGTAAACGGGATGTAGGCTGTAGCGGTAGGCTTATCTGACGCTTGCTGTAATACAGGTTTCCCTTTCCTAGCTTTATTGATCGAGGCTACTGATTCTGCTGGATAGATTGCCGGTAAACGGGATGTAGGCTATAGCGGTAGGCTTATCTGACGCTTGCTGTATTACAGGTTTCCCTTTCCTAGCTCTGGTGATCGAGGCTACTGTTTCTGCCGGATAGATTGCCGGTAAACGGGATGTAGGCTGTAGCGGTAGGCTTATCTGACGCTTGCTGTATTACAGGTTTCCCTTTCCTAGCTCTGGTGATCGAAGCTACTGATTCTGCCGGATAGATTGCTGGTAAACGGGATGCAGGCTGTAGCGGTAGGCTTATCTGACGCTTGCTGTATTACAGGTTTCCCTTTCCTAGCTTTGGTGATCGAGGCTACTGATTCTGCTGGATAGATTGCCGGTAAACGGGATGCAGGCTGTAGCGGTAGGCTTATCTGACGCTTGCTGTATTACAGGTTTCCCTTTCCTAGCTCTGGTGATCGAGGCTACTGATTCTGCCGGATAGATTGCCGGTAAACGGGATTTAGGCTGTAGCGGTAGACTTATCTGACGCTTGCTGTATTACAGGTTTCCCTTTCCTAGCTCTGGTGATCGAGGCTACTGATTCTGCCGGATAGATTGCCGGTAAACGGGATGTAGGCTGTAGCGGTAGGCTTATCTGACGCTTGCTGTATTACAGGTTTCCCTTTCCTAGCTCTGGTGATCGAGGCTACTGATTCTGCTGGATAGATTGCCGGTAAACGGGATGTAGACTGTAGCGGTAGGCTTATCTGACGCTTGCTGTATTACAGGTTTCCCTTTCCTAGCTCTGGTGATCGAGGCTACTGATTCTGCCGGTTAGATTGCCGGTAAACGGGATGTAGGCTGTAGCGGTAGGCTTATCTGACGCTTGCTGTATTACAGGTTTCCCTTTCCTAGCTCTGATGATCGAGGCTACTGATTCTGCTGGATAGATTGCCGGTAAACGGGATGCAGGCTGTAGCGGTAGGCTTATCTGACCCTTGCTGTATTACAGGTTTCCCTTTCCTAGCTCTGGTGATCGAGGCTACTGATTCTGCCAGATAGATTGCCGGTAAACGGGATGCAGGCTGTAGCGGTAGGCTTATCTGACCCTTGCTGTATTACAGGTTTCCCTTTCCTAGCTTTGGTGATCGAGGCTACTGATTCTGCCGGATAGATTGCCGGTAAACGGGATGTAGGCTGTAGCGGTAGGCTTATCTGACGCTTGCTGTATTACAGGTTTCCCTTTCCTAGCTTTGGTGATCGAGGCTACTGATTCTGCCGGATAGATTGCCGGTAAACGGGATGCACGCTGTAGCGGTAGGCTTATCTGACGCTTGCTGTATTACAGGTTTCCCTTTCCTAGCTTTGGTGATCGAGGCTACTGATTCTGCCGGATAGATTGCCGGTAAACGGGATGCACGCTGTAGCGGTAGGCTTATCTGACGCTTGCTGTATTACAGGTTTCCCTTTCCTAGCTCTGGTGATCGAGGCTACTGATTCTGCCGGATAGATTGCCGGTAAACGGGATGTAGGCTGTAGCGGTAGGCTTATCTGACGCTTGCTGTATTACAGGTTTCCCTTTCCTAGCTTTGGTGATCGAAGCTTCAACGTCATATTCGGAGTAGACGTTTTGATGAAAGTGAGTCTCAGATGCTGAAATTCTTGTTTTAAGTGGCTGGCATCAGAGATAACAAAGCTCTGCGGGACAGTGTATTGAGAACTCCCAGTCGTTGAGACTTATGATGGAAACTATGAGCGTTCAGATAGAGTTCGGTGTGTGTAGGCTTGAGGTATACAGCATGCCCCAGTGTACCGTTGCTGTTTTTTGAAACAGGAATGTCCAGGAATGGAAGAGTTTTATCCTTCTCCACCTCCATGGTAAATTTTATTTAAGGTCGGAGGCTGTTGAGATGCCCAAGGAAGCTAGGCAAAGTGTCTGAAGAAGTAAGTGAGTGTATTCGACGCCAGGAAAGCTTCAGATCCTATTTTTCATATAAAAGGTGTTAACTCGTATTCGTTGAGTTTCAATCATTACATCACGCACACATTAGCACTCTCATTCATACTTCCAGACTCTGGGGAAGATGAGGAATTATCATGGTCGGAGAAAAATCCCCACACCAACCGCCGGGAATCGAACCCGGGACCTTGTAACAGGATTTCTATTCTGCTACACATGCGATGATTGAAGATGCTATGATCCCCACGTTGTGGTGCCATATGTGGCAGGATTCCTCCGTTGTGGGTTTCGATGCCCCAAAGTTGCGGCAACTTATACAGCAAGATTCGTGCTGGTATCTCGTTTCCCGTCCTTGCTCTTACTTCGTCGACCTTACCTTCGTCGAAAATACCAGGGTTGTTCAATAAAAGAATGATCACAAATTTGTTTTGACAACACACCTTTACTCATCCTCATAATTCTGATGCCCTTCTCAAAATAGTCTCCCCTGAATGCGATGCACTTGTCCCAGCGTTTCTGCCAGTCTTCAAAGACATGCTGGAAACCATTTTTGAGAGATCCTTCAAAATCGCCTCTGCAGCCTTCACCACTGCTTCTGATGATGGATAATGCCTCCTACGAAGGCGTTTCTTCAAGTTAGGGAATGGAAAAGAGTCACATGGGGCTAAATCCAGACTATAGGGAGGGTGAGGAATGCACTTCATGTTGATTTTTGTAAGATATTCAGCAACAGCATTGCCAATATGCGGCCGCAAATTATCGTGGTGCAGCATCCAGCTTGCTTCACGGAAATGTGGTCTTTTGCGCCTGATATGGACTTGCAATGTTTTCAGGACATCGCTGTAGTATTGTCCAGTTACTGATGTGTGTGCAGGTACAACATTCTGATAAACCATTCCATGAATATCAGAATGAGATGACCATAACTTTCCCAGCAGAAGACACCACTTTTGCTTTTTTGGGAGTTGGTAATGAAGGATATTTGCACACTGATCTTTGCTGTTTGCTCTCAGGATCAAAGCCAAGTTTCATCAGCAGTGATTACGTTTGAAAGAAACTCCGGATCTTCCTCTAACATCAACTTTAAGGCGAGTGTCCTTTTTTCTGGAATCAACAGTCTTGGAAAACATCGCGCACAAACACGTCTCATGTGTAATGTTTCTGTCACCAACGTGTGGGTGGCACCCAATGATGATGTCGATCCCCTCTCACAATGGCAGCAGCAGTGTTGATGTTTTCTTCCGTAAGAGCAGTAACTGGAGCACCGTGTCCTCCTTCCTTTGAAAGTGACTGTCTCCTGTCTTTAAACATTTTAAACCACCTTCGAGCTGTGCTGTAGTGAAGAAAAGACTTTCCATGGGCCTCTTGTAACATTGTATAGGGCTCACCTGAAGATTTGTTGAGCGAAAGCAGAATTTCAAAGCTGCATATTGTTCCTCGCGTGTTACCTCCATTGCAGCGGTAGGCGATACTGAACATTTCTGAACTTGGCTGGTTCTCACAGTTGGGAACCAGGAGTACCAACAATGAAACTACTACGGCGTGTTTGTTTCACATTAAGCTAACAGAATATAATAAGATTGAATTTTAGTGCGAAAAATTATGATCGTAAAATAAATTATGATCATTCTGTATTGAACAACCCTCGTATAAAGACTTGATGAAGAAGACGTTCCCCGAAGTTATCAAGAAAATCCTTAATTATGCCTCAGCAAGCTTTTAATATACTTTTGTTATATTCTTACTTACGAGCAATGGAAACTCTAAGTTACAAGAATGGTAACGAGTGAAGAAATCATTAAGACTTTTAATTTGAATTTCTATAAGATATCAATCTTTTGTTTATTTTAACACCAAATCCATTACATTTCTTATCACAAAACTTTATACTGTGATCGGAGTCAATCTAATAATTCAAATTGAACTACCACTTAAATATTTTCCAGCAATTTGAAAAGCGTCCGATCTCTTCGGCGTTCGGTTCCTACACCAAGATTATTTATTCCTTCATTACTCTCGCTACCGATATATTACATTTATATGATTGGCTAATTTACTACTACTTCACTACATTACATAATACAATTATTACTACGGCCAAAAAACAAAATTAAATATATTTTTACACAATTTGTTTGCCTTTCTTTTATAAATTTATAAAATTGTCAAACCCTTTTTAAATATAAATCAAAACAACTGTTGCAATCCCTAGCATGGCAGGCAGGTGCTCTACCAATTGAGCTACTGAGTCAGTCTTTTCTTCCCTTATTCTAAGAGGACGAATACACAATAATATTAAACTCGTATGAGATATCCCACCATTTCATTCATGCACCGTCCGTAGTAATTTAAATGTTTCTTTTTCCTCTGTTTCACAGATGCAATTTAAAAAAAAAAACATAATGTATTATTTGAAATTAATTGTTCTTTCGCACTAGCCGTGTGTAGGACGCACTATGAAAGAGCAGAGCCAGACTGAAAAATTCAATGCCATAGCCGGGATTTGAACCACGGATCTTCTGGTCTCCGTCCAGCCGCTCTAAACCACTGAGCTACTATAGCCAACGTGACAACGTGCCAATGTGCCATTTAAAGTACTTACAGCATAGTAAGTCGTCATTAAGGTAGTTGTCTCATGTGTTTATGAGAACTCCTAGTGGTTTACTATAAAGCCCGGGCCTTAAAGTACTTACAGCATAGTAAGTCGCCATTAAGGTAGTTGTCTCATGTGTTTATGAGAACTCCTAGTGGTTTACTATAAAGCCCGGGTCTTAAAGTACTTACAGCATAGTAAGTCGTCATTAAGGTAGTTGTCTCATGTGTTTATGAGCACTCCTAGTGGTTTACTATAAAGCCCGGGCCTTAAAGTACTTACAACATAGTAAGTCGTCATTAAGGTGGTTGGCTCATGTGTTTGTGAGAACTGCTAGTGATTTACTATAAAGCCCGGGCCTTAAAGTACTTACAGCATAGTCAGTCGTTATTAAGTTAGTTGTCTCACGTGTTTATGAGAACTCCTAGCGGTTTACTATAAAGTGTGGGCCATAAAGTACTTACAGCATAGTAAGTCACCATTAAGGTAGTTGTCTCATGTGTTTATGAGAACTCCTAGCGGTTTACTATAAAGCCCGGGCCTTAAAGTACTTACAGCATAGTAAGTCGCCATTAAGGTAGTTGTCTCATGAGTTTATGAGAACTCATAGTGGTTTACTATAAAGCCCGAGCCTTAAAGTATTTACAGTATAGTAAGTCGTCATTAAGGTAGTTGTCTCATGTGTTTATGAGAACTCATAGTGGTTTACTATAAAGCCCGAGCCTTAAAGTATTTACAGTATAGTAAGTCGTCATTAAGGTAGTTGTCTCATGTGTTTATGAGAACTCCTAGTGGTTGACTATAAAGCCCGAGCTTTAAAGTACTTACAGCATACTAAGTCGTCATTAAGGCAGTTGTCTCATGTGTTTATGAGAACTCCTAGTAGTTTACTATAAAGCCCGGACCTTAAAGTACTTACAGCATAGTAAGTCGTCATTAAGTTAGTTGTCTCATGTGTTTATGAGAACTCCTAGTGGTTTACTATAAAGCCCGGGTCTTAAAGTACTTACAGCATAGTAAGTCGCCATTAAGGTAGTTGTCTCATGTGTTTATGAGAACTCCTAGTGATTTACTATATAGCCCGGGTCTTAAAGTACTTACAGCATAGTAAGTCGCCATTAAGGTAGTTGTCTCATATGTTTATCAGAACTCCTAGTGGTTTACTATAAAGCCCGGGTCTTAAAGTACTTACAGCATAGTAAGTCGCCATTAAGGTAGTTGTCTCATATGTTTATGAGAACTCCTAGTGGTTTACTATAAAGCCCGGGTCTTAAAGTACTTACAGCATAGTAAGTCGTCATTAAGGTAGTTGTCTCATGTGTTTATGAGAACTCCTAGTGGTTTACTATAAAGTGTGGGCCATAAAGTACTTACAGCATAGTAAGTCACCATTAAGGTAGTTGTCTCATGTGTTTATGAGAACTCCTAGCGGTTTACTATGAAGCCCGGGCCTTAAAGTACTTACAGCATAGTAAGTCGTCATTGAGGTAGTTGTCTCATGTGTTTATGAGAACTCCTAGTGGTTTACTATGAAGCCCGGGCCTTAAAGTACTTACAGCATAGTAAGTCGCCATTATGGTAGTTGTCTCATGTGTTTATGAGAACTCCTAGTGGTTTACTATGAAGCCCAGGCCTTAAAGTACTTACAGCATAGTAAGTCGCCATTATGGTAGTTGTCTCATGTGTTTATGAGAACTCCTAGTGGTTAACTATGAAGCCCGGGCCTTAAAGAACTTACAGCATAGTAAGTCACCATTAAGGTAGTTGTCTCATGTGTTTATGAGAACTCCTAGTGGTTTACTATAAAGCCCGCACCTTAAAGTACTTACAGAATAGTAAGTCGTCATTAAGGTAGTTGTCTCATGTGTTTATGAGAACTACTAGTGGTTTACTATGAAGCCCGGGCCTTAAAGTACTTACAGCATAGTAAGTCGTCATTAAGGTAGTTGTCTCATGTGTTTATGAGCACTCCTAGTGGTTTACTATAAAGCCCGGGCCTTAAAGTACTTACAACATAGTAAGTCGTCATTAAGGTGGTTGGCTCATGTGTTTGTGAGAAATGCTAGTGATTTACTATAAAGCCCGGGCCTTAAAGTACTTACAGCATAGTCAGTCGTTATTAAGTTAGTTGTCTCACGTGTTTATGAGAACTCCTAGCGGTTTACTATAAAGTGTGGGCCATAAAGTACTTACAGCATAGTAAGTCACCATTAAGGTAGTTGTCTCATGTGTTTATGAGAACTCCTAGCGGTTTACTATGAAGCCCGGGCCTTAAAGTACTTACAGCATAGTAAGTCGTCATTGAGGTAGTTGTCTCATGTGTTTATGAGAACTCCTAGTGGTTTACTATGAAGCCCGGGCCTTAAAGTACTTACAGCATAGTAAGTCGCCATTATGGTAGTTGTCTCATGTGTTTATGAGAACTCCTAGTGGTTTACTATGAAGCCCGGGCCTTAAAGTACTTACAGCATAGTAAGTCGCCATTATGGTAGTTGTCTCATGTGTTTATGAGAACTCCTAGTGGTTAACTATGAAGCCCGGGCCTTAAAGAACTTACAGCATAGTAAGTCACCATTAAGGTAGTTGTCTCATGTGTTTATGAGAACTTCTAGTGGTTTACTATAAAGCCCGCACCTTAAAGTACTTACAGAATAGTAAGTCGTCATTAAGGTAGTTGTCTCATGTGTTTATGAGAACTACTAGTGGTTTACTATGAAGCCCGGGCCTTAAAGTACTTACAGCATAGTAAGTCGCCATTATGGTAGTTGTCTCATGTGTTTATGAGAACTCCTAGTGGTTTACTATAAAGTCCGGAACTTAAAGTACTTACAGCATAGTAAGTCGTCATTAAGGTTGTTGTCTCATGTGTTTATGAGAACTCCTAGTGGTTTATTATAAAGTCCGGACCTTAAAGTACTTACAGCATAGTAAGTCGCCATTAAGGTAGTTGTCTCATGTGTTTATGAGAACTCCTAGTGGTTTACTATAAAGCCCGGGTCTTAAAGTACTTACAGCATAGTAAGTCGCCATTAAGGTAGTTGTCTCATGTGTTTATGAGAACTCCCAGTGGTTTACTATAAAGCCCGGGCCTTAAAGTACTTACAGCATAGTAAGTCGCCATTAAGGTAGTTGTCTCATGAGTTTATGAGAACTCATAGTGGTTTACTATAAAGCCCGAGCCTTAAAGTATTTACAGTATAGTAAGTCGTCATTAAGGTAGTTGTCTCATGTGTTTATGAGAACTCCTAGTGGTTGACTATAAAGCCCGAGCTTTAAAGTACTTACAGCATACTAAGTCGTCATTAAGGCAGTTGTCTCATGTGTTTATGAGAACTCCTAGTAGTTTACTATAAAGCCCGGACCTTAAAGTACTTACAGCATAGTAAGTCGTCATTAAGTTAGTTGTCTCTTGTGTTTATGAGAACTCCTAGTGGTTTACTATAAAGCCCGGGTCTTAAAGTACTTACAGCATAGTAAGTCGCCATTAAGGTAGTTGTCTCATGTGTTTATGAGAACTCCTAGTGATTTACTATAAAGCCCGGGTCTTAAAGTACTTACAGCATAGTAAGTCGCCATTAAGGTAGTTGTCTCATATGTTTATCAGAACTCCTAGTGGTTTACTATAAAGCCCGGGTCTTAAAGTACTTACAGCATAGTAAGTCGCCATTAAGGTAGTTGTCTCATATGTTTATGAGAACTCCTAGTGGTTTACTATAAAGCCCGGGTCTTAAAGTACTTACAGCATAGTAAGTCGCCATTAAGGTAGTTGTCTCATGTGTTTATGAGAACTCCTAGTGGTTTACTATAAAGCCCGGGTCTTAAAGTACTTACAGCATAGTAAGTCGCCATTAAGGTAGTTGTCTCATGTGTTTATGAGAACTCCTAGTGGTTTACTATAAAGCCCGGGTCTTAAAGTACTTACATCATAGTAAGTCGTCATTAAGGTGGTTGTCTCATGTGTTTATGAGAACTCCTAGTGGTTTACTATAAAGCCCGGACCTTAAAGTACTTACAGCATAGTAAGTCGTCATTAAGGTAGTTGTCTCATGTGTTTATGAGAACTCCTAGTGGTTTACTATAAAGCCCGGACCTTAAAGTACTTACAGCATAGTAAGTCGCCATTAAGGTAGTTGTCTCATATGTTTATGAGAACTCCTAGTGGTTTACTATAAAGCCCGGGCCTTAAAGTACTTACAGCATAGTAAGTCGTCATTAAGGTAGTTGTCTCATGTGTTTATGAGAACTCCTAGTGGTTTACTATAAAGCCCGGGTCTTAAAGTACTTACAGCATAGTAAGTCGCCATTATGGTAGTTGTCTCATGTGTTTATGAGAACTCTTAGTGGTTTACTATAAAGCCCGGACCTTAAAGTACTTACATCATAGTAAGTCGTCATTTAGGTAGTTGTCTCATGTGTTTATGAGAACTCCTAGTGGTTTACTATAAAGTCCGGGTCTTAAAGTACTTACAGCATAGTAAGTCGTCATTGAGGTAGTTGTCTCATGTGTTTATGAGAACTCCTAGTGGTTTACTATAAAGTCCGGGACTTAAAGTACTTACAGCATAGTAAGTCGTCATTACGGTAGTTGTCTCATGTGTTTATGAGAACTCCTAGTGGTTTACTATAAAGCCCGGGTCTTAAAGTACTTACAGCATAGTAATTTGTCATTAAGGTGGTTGTCTCATGTGTTTATGAGAACTCCTAGTGGTTTACTATAAAGTCCGGGTCTTAAAGTACTTACAGCATAGTAAGTCGTCATTAAGGTAGTTGTCTCATGTGTTTATGAGAACTCCTAGTGGTTTACTATAAAGCCCTGGCCTTAAAGTACTTACAGCATAGTAAGTCGACATTAAGGTAGTTGTCTCATGTGTTTATGAGAACTCCTATTGGTTTACTATAAAGCCCGGGTCTTAAAGTACTTACAGCATAGTAAGTCGCCATTAAGGTAGTTGTCTCATGTGTTTATGAGAACTCCTAGTGGTTTACTATAAAGCCCGGGTCTTAAAGTACTTACAGCATAGTAATTCGTCATTAAGGTAGTTGTCTCATGTGTTTATGAGAACTCCTAGTGGTTTACTATAAAGCCCGGGTCTTAAAGTACTTACAGCATAGTAATTCGTCATTAAGGTAGTTGTCTCATGTGTTTATGAGAACTCCTGGTGGTTTACTGGGAAAAACACGAGTCAGTTGGCCATAGTAGCTCAATGGTTTAGAGCGGCTGGATGCAGACCAGAAGATCCGTGGTTCAAATCCCGGCTATGCCATTGAATTTTTCAGTCTGGCTCTACATTTCAAAATGTATTATTATTACAACTTTAAGACTACATTACCCTACTAGTCTTTGTAAGAAAATAAAAATTAAATATCAGCACACAAATTCTTTTCTTACATAATATGAACATTATTGTTTCAGAATGTCACACCTAAATTAAAATACTTGTATCATTATTATTTCAATCATTAACAATGATGCATACAAAATGTCACTGGCTTAAACCGGGAGATCGTTTGAAAAACAACTTGAAAATGTGAAAGTGCTGAAAAAAGAGGAATTTAAAAACTTAGCGTAGGGTTGGATTGGATTACGGCACTGGGACCTTCCCGGGATGTAAGATGAGACGAGAGAAGACGAAGTGGCCGACCCCAAGAGGTCACCATAATACATGGCTGTTTTAGTTCCACATATTTACAATAATTTACCTCCTGCAGCGTTAAGTCATATCGGACGATGAATGGAGTGGGTGAATTCAATTTATTCGTCCTTTAGATCTCGATACAAAATTGTGGACACGTCAAAACAAAAATATTTACAAAATTTAAGTACAAAATTTAAATGCAGAAATTACAACAACAAAAAGACTTATAGGAGAGTAAATGCCAATAATATAATAATATAACTTAACTTTACAAATACTCTTGAATAGAATAACAACATGCTTCACTTAAAAATTTATGTAGCTTCAATTTAAAAATCTTTCGGTTGTTAATCTGTTTTAAATAAAGAGGTAACTTACGGTGCAGTTTGGGTACCCCTGTAAGTGAAGGAATGTTTGTATAACGTGATATTATGACTAATTGCTAGTAGTTTTGAATTGTTTCTTGTATCATGCTGGTGTGTCACTACGCTTTTTTTTCTCTACTTGTTCCATTATTTATACCCTGCATTTAACTACAATGGTCATATCGGCGGCCGTTCTCCTTTGGAACATATCGAAGGTGTTAACTCGTATTCGTTGGGTTTTAATCATTAGATCAGTACACATTTATACCCTGCCTTTAACTACAATGGTCATATCGACGGTCGTTCTCCTTTGGAACATATCGAAGATTTTAACTCGTATTCGTTGGGTTTTAATCATTAGATCACGTACACATTTATACCTCGCCTTTAACTACAATGGTCATATCGACGGCCGTTCTCCTTTGGAACATATCGAAGGTGTTAACTCGTATTCGTTGGGTTTTAATCATTAGATCACGTACACATTTATACCTCGCCTTTAACTACAATGGTCATATCGGTGGCTGTTCTCCTTTAGAACATATCGAAGGTGTTAACTCGTATTCGTTGGGTTTTAATCATATCGGCGGCCGTTCCCCTTTGGAACATATCGAAGGTGTTAACTCGTATTCGTTGGGTTTTAATCATTAGATCACGTACATATTTATACCCCGCCTTTAACTGCAATGGTCTAATCGGCGGTCGTTCTCCTTTGGAACATATCGAAGGTGTTAACTCGTATTCGTTGGGTTTTAATCATTAGATCACGTACCCATTTATACCCCGCCTTTAACTGCAATGGTCATATCGGCGGCCGTTCTCCTTTGGAACATATCGAAGGTGTTAACTCGTATTTGTTGGGTTTTAATCATTAGATCACGTACACATTTATACCCTGTCTTTAACTCCAATAGTCATATCGGCGGCCGTTCTCCTTTGGAACATATCGAAGGTGTTATCTCGTATTTGTTGGGTTTTAATCATTAGATCACGTACACATTTATACCCTGTCTTTAACTCCAATAGTCATATCGGCGGCCGTTCTCCTTTGGAACATATCGAAGGTGTTAACTCGTATTCGTTGGGTTTTAATCATTAGATCACATACATATTTATACCTCGCCTTTAACTGCAATGGTCATATCGGCGGCCGTTCTCCTTTGGAACATATCGAAGGTGTTAAGTCGTATTTGTTGGGTTTTAATCATTAGATCACGTACACATTTATACCCCACCTTCAACTCCAATAGTCATATCAGTGGCCGTTCGCCTTTGGAACATATCGAAGGTGTTAACTCGTATTCGTTGGGTTTTAATCATTAGATCAGTACACATTTATACCCTGCCTTTAACTACAATGGTCATATCGACGGTCGTTCTCCTTTGGAACATATCGAAGATTTTAACTCGTATTCGTTGGGTTTTAATCATTAGATCACGTACACATTTATACCCCACCTTCAACTCCAATAGTCATATCAGTGGCCGTTCTCCTTTGGAACATATCGAAGGTGTTAACTCGTATTTGTTGGGTTTTAATCATTAGATCACGTACACATTTATACCCCGCCTTCAACTCCAATAGTCATATCAGTGGCCGTTCGCCTTTGGAACATATCGAAGGTGTTAACTCGTATTCGTTGGGTTTTAATCATTAGATCAGTACACATTTATACCCTGCCTTTAACTACAATGGTCATATCGACGGCCGTTCTCCTTTGGAACATATCGAAGGTGTTAACTCGTATTCGTTGGGTTTTAATCATTAGATCACGTACACATTTATACCTCGCCTTTAACTACAATGGTCAAATCGGTGGCTGTTCTCCTTTAGAACATATCGAAGGTGTTAACTCGTATTCGTTGGGTTTTAATCATATCGGCGGCCGTTCCCCTTTGGAACATATCGAAGGTGTTAACTCGTATTCGTTGGGTTTTAATCATTAGATCACGTACATATTTATACCCCGCCTTTAACTGCAATGGTCTAATCGGCGGTCGTTCTCCTTTGGAACATATCGAAGGTGTTAACTCGTATTCGTTGGGTTTTAATCATTAGATCACGTACATATTTACACCCCGCCTTTAACTGCAATGGTCTAATCGGCGGTCGTTCTCCTTTGGAACATATCGAAGGTGTTAACTCGTATTCGTTGGGTTTTAATCATTAGATCACGTACATATTTATACCCCGCCTTTAACTGCAATGGTCTAATCGGCGGTCGTTCTCCTTTGGAACATATCGAAGATTTTAACTCGTATTCGTTGGGTTTTAATCATTAGATCAGTACACATTTATACCCTGCCTTTAACTACAATGGTCATATCGACGGCCGTTCTCCTTTGGAACATATCGAAGGTGTTAACTCGTATTCGTTGGGTTTTAATCATTAGATCACGTACACATTTATACCTCGCCTTTAACTACAATGGTCATATCGGTGGCTGTTCTCCTTTAGAACATATCGAAGGTGTTAACTCGTATTCGTTGGGTTTTAATCATATCGGTGGCCGTTCGCCTTTGGAACATATCGAAGTTGTTAACTCGTATTCGTTGGGTTTTAATCATCAGATCACGTACATATTTATACCCCGCCTTTAACTGCAATGGTCTAATCGGCGGTCGTTCTCCTTTGGAACATATCGAAGGTGTTAACTCGTATTCGTTGGGTTTTAATCATTAGATCACGTACCCATTTATACCCCGCCTTTAACTGCAATGGTCATATCGGCGGCCGTTCTCCTTTGGAACATATCGAAGGTGTTAACTCGTATTTGTTGGGTTTTAATCATTAGATCACGTACACATTTATACCCTGTCTTTAACTCCAATAGTCATATCGGCGGCCGTTCTCCTTTGGAACATATCGAAGGTGTTAACTCGTATTCGTTGGGTTTTAATCATTAGATCACATACACATTTATACCTCGCCTTTAACTGCAATGGTCATATCGGCGGCCGTTCTCCTTTGGAACATATCGAAGGTGTTAACTCTTATTTGTTGGGTTTTAATCATTAGATCACGTACACATTTATACCTCGCCTTTAACTGCAATGGTCATATCGGTGGCTGTTCTCCTTTAGAACATATCGAAGGTGTTAACTCGTATTCGTTGGGTTTTAATCATATCGGTGGCCGTTCCCCTTTGGAACATATCGAAGGTTTTAACTCGTATTCGTTGGGTTTTAATCATCAGATCACGTACATATTTATACCTCGCCTTTAACTACAATGGTCTAATCGGCGGTCGTTCTCCTTTCGAACATATCGAAGGTGTTAACTCGTATTCGTTGGGTTTTAATCATCAGATCACGTACACATTTATACCCCGCCTTTAACTGCAATGGTCTAATCGGCGTTCGTTCTCCTTTGGAACATATCGAAGGTTTTAACTCGTATTCGTTGGGTTTAGTCATCAGATCACGTACACATTTATACCCCGCCTTTAACTGCAATGGTCTAATCGGCGGTCGTTCTCCTTTGGAACATATCGAAGGTGTTAACTCGTATTCGTTGGGTTTTAATCATTAGATCACGTACCCATTTATACCCCGCCTTTAACTGCAATGGTCATATCGGCGGCCGTTCTCCTTTGGAACATATCGAAGGTTTTAACTCGTATTTGTTGGGTTTTAATCATTAGATCACGTACACATTTATACCCTGTCTTTAACTCCAATAGTCCTATCGGCGGCCGTTCTCCTTTGGAACATATCGAAGGTGTTAACTCGTATTCGTTGGGTTTTAATCATTAGATCACATACATATTTATACCTCGCCTTTAACTGCAATGGTCATATCGGCGGCCGTTCTCCTTTGGAACATATCGAAGGTGTTAACTCGTATTTGTTGGGTTTTAATCATTAGATCACGTACACATTTATACCCTGCCTTTAACTACAATGGTCATATCGACGGTCGTTCTCCTTTGGAACATATCGAAGATTTTAACTCGTATTCGTTGGGTTTTAATCATTAGATCACGTACACATTTATACCTCGCCTTTAACTACAATGGTCATATCGGTGGCTGTTCTCCTTTAGAACATATCGAAGGTGTTAACTCGTATTCGTTGGGTTTTAATCATATCGGCGGCCGTTCTCCTTTGGAACATATCGAAGGTGTTAACTCGTATTCGTTGGGTTTTAATCATTAGATCACGTACATATTTATACCCCGTCTTTAACTGCAATGGTCATATCGGCGGCCGTTCTCCTTTGGAACATATCGAAGGTGTTAACTCGTATTCGTTGGGTTTTAATCATTAGATCACGTACACATTTATACCCCGCCTTTAACTACAATGGTCATATCGGCGGCCGTTCTCCTTTGGAACATATCGAAGGTATTAACTCGTATTCGTTGGGTTTTAATCATTAGATCACGTACACATTTATACCCCGCCTTTAACTACAATGGTCATATCGGCGGCCGTTCTCCTTTGAAACATATCGAAGGTGTTAACTCGTATTCGTTGGGTTTTAATCATTAGATCACGTACACATTTATACCCCGCCTTTAACTACAATGGTCATATTGGCGGTCGTTCTGCTTTGGAACATATCGAAGGCGTTAACTCGTATTCGTTAGGTTTTAGTCATTAGATCACGCACACATTCACACTCTCATTCATACTTCCAGACTCTGGGGAAAATGAGGAATTATCTTGGTCGGAGAAAAATCCCCATCCCCACTGCCGGGAATCGAACCCCAGACCCCTAGCAGGGCAGGCAGCTGCTCTACCGACTGTCTTCATGTGTGTGAAAGCAACTTAAACTAGCTTTTTAATGTAAAAGAACTTTGTATATGTATAAACATAGCAGGAATATAATTTTCAGTTCCCTAAAATACACTCTACAGCTCACCTGTGCAGGTTGGTTCACTATTATTCTTATGGATCTTTTTTTTTTTTTTTTTTTTTTTTTTTGCATTTGAATAACCCCAAAAGATGATACCATAATTCATAAGGGTATGAAAATATGCCATTCGGACTGTCTTTATGTCTGCTATCATTTTTAATGGTTTTAAAGCATAGCACTGCTTACTTAACTTTCTAATCAAATCTTCTATATGTGCAGTACAATCCAAGTTTTGATTTAACCACAAACCTAAAATTTTTGTATCTTTTACAATTGAAATGTTGATGCCATCCAAATTAAGGTCAAGGAAGGTAATAATTCTATTTAGTTTATGCCGAAAGCCAATTGTTACTGTTTTATATTTGTATAAATATTAGTCAAATTGTAATTGTGAAATTGATGTTCAAATGAGCCCGGGTTCCATAGAGCTTAGAGTTACCCGACATTCGTCTTTCAGGATAAGGGATAACCCCGGAAATAACCTTATCCCGGTAACTCACCCTGACTGCGATTTGAACTCAGGACCTCTTGAACGTGAGGCAGATACGCTACCACCACGCTACCGAGGCCGGCAAAAAAAAAAAAAAATACATTTTCTAATTATTATTTATCACTAAACGCATTTTGTTTCATTTGTTCCATTTATACCTCGCCTTTAACTACAATGGTCATATCGGCGGCTGTTCTCCTTTGGAACACGTTGAAGGTGTTAACTCGCGATCGTTAGGTTTTAATCATTAGATCACACACACATTCACACTCTCATTCATACTTCCAGACTCTGGGGAAGATGAGGAATTATCTTGGTTGGAGAAAAATCCCCATCCCCACCGCCGGGAATAGAACCCGGGACCCCTAGCACGGCAGGCAGGTGCTCTACCAACTGAGCTATGAGGCCAGCCTAAACACATTTAATATTTATAAGTTATGTACTTTAATACGTGATACTGGCGCGTTGCTGTATGAGAATTCACACACACACACACACACACACACACACACACACACACACACACACACACACACACACACACACACACACACGACTAGCCATTAAAGATCTGAATGTCAGACCTTCGGTCTCAAGACAGATCAGGTCTAGGCGCTCTACTGGCAGTGGAGTGTTTTGTAAGGAAGGATAATATACGGCAGAAGATGAGGTTGGAGTTGTAAGCCATCTGATGTGTTATTTTATGTGCCTAGAGGCAGTCTCGGGCATTTGTAGCGCTCTCCAGGGTCAATGTCGTACTCACTTAGGCCGCGAATGACGGAGTTGAAGCTGTGGGAGATGTTTTGATAGAAGGAACGTGAAAGAGTATGGATGTAGTCTGTTATTGTGGGGATACGTAGGTCACGTCGGATAACTAGATTGGAAATGAAATGTGTAGTGTTTAACGCCCGCTTTTACTACATACGGCACCGCAGGCGATGATACATGATACATGAGATGAAGATGGAGCACCAGTGGAATGAGATGGCGGGGGAAACCGGAGATTCCGGAGAAAACCCGCCCCAGCGCCGTGTTGTCCACCACAAATCTCAGTTTGCGGTCGCCTGGGATCGAACCCGGGCCGCCTTGGTGAGAGCCAAGCAGTCTAACCACTGAGCCACGGCGCGGCCAACTAGATTGGGGATGTTCCAAGGACGTCCATTGGAAAACTTACGTTAAGTATCTTGGTGTTGTATTCGACATCAAATTGACGTGGAGCGACCACATTACATTTGTGGCTAGTAAAGTTAGCAAAAGAATGGGCATGCTCTACTCTCTCTATAACCGACGATCGGTGATGTCTCTGCCTACAAAACTGCTCCTGTATAAGCAAGTACTCCGGCCAGCCATCACATACGCCAGTGAATTATGGGGAGTAGCAGCCAAGTCTCATCTACATCGCCTTGAAATTCTACAATCCCGATTCCTCCGCATTGCCACAGACTCCCCTTGGTACATCCCCAATCTAGTTATCCGACGTGACCTATGAGAATACAGAGAGAGAGAGAGAGAGAGAGAGAGAGAGAGAGAGAGAGAGAGAGAGAGAGAGAGAGAGAGAGAGAGAGAGAGAGAGAGAGAGAGAGAGACAGACCTTCGGTCTCAAGCCAGATCAGGGCTAGGTCCTCTACTGACAGTGGAGTGTTTTCTAAGGAAGGATAATATACGGCAGAAGATGAGGTTGGAGTTATATATAAGCCATCTGATGTGTTATTTTATGTGCCTAGAGGCAGTCTCGGGCGTTTGTAGCACTCTCCAGGATCGATACGTACTCACCTAGACCGCGGATGAGGGAGTTGAAGCTGTGGGAGAGGTTTTGATAGAAGGAACCTGAAAGGGTATGGATGTAGTCTGTTATTTTGGGGATACGTAGGTCACGTCGGATAACTATATTGGGGATGTACCAAGGGTAGTCTTGTGGCAATGCGGAGGAATCGGAATTGTAGAATTTTAAGGCTGTGTAGGTGAGACTTGGCTGCTACTCCCCATATTTCACTGACGTATGTGATGTCTGGTCGGAGTACTTGCTTATACAGGAGCAGTTTTGTAGGCAGAGACATCACCGATCGTCGGTTATAGAGAGAGTAGAGCATACCCATTCATTTGTTAACTTTATTAGCCACATATGTAATGTGGTTATGAGAATACAAATTATCATTGCCACTCCACCTTCTCAGCTTAACCACTAGATGGCACTGTAAGTCGGTATTTGTGTTTAGTATATAAAACGTGAGTATATATTTAACATTTAACTGTAATTTCCTTCTATTGCAAAGATTTGTCCTTAGAAATGTGTTGTTTCAGTAATTACTGGTCTTCGGTCGTTGTAAGTTACGTTTTGTTAAAGTAATGACCAAATTGTCCGGGAACATTCAACACTAAAGTCTACGGACTTGTATTGAAAAGTGATCGAATTGAGGTTACAGCCTACTGGCACCTATGTACCTGCGTATATCGAACACATACAATTCAAGGGAATTTTTGGAAACGGAGTTAGGCCTCTAGGCTTAATTTCCCGTAAGTATTATTTCATTCACATAAAACAGGTTTTTAAAACTTCGGTGAGTCAACCAGCCCAGGATGTTGTCTTCTAGCAGATGTACGATGTATGCAAGGCCCGCCATCTGTGATATATCCCAGAACAGAAACTTTAGAACATCTTTAATGTATGTTGCTTTAAGAGAAGCTGGAACAGCCTGTCTCACCAATGTTAAAATCAGAGTATTCTGGTGCACTTGGCTCAAGAACTACTGGACGCATAAATTTGAAACTTTTACTTGTTATTTTACAATTTAACAATTCATTAAAGATAATAGATATTATTTTGTACTTTTAATAAAGGATATATGTTTTTTGAATAAATGTTTTGAACTTACTTCTAAAACTATTCAAGATTTATTTTTTAAATTAAAATATTCACATACCTTTCTACAAGTACCCTTAAAACAGTTGAAGTATTGCTTTAATTCCATAAAAAAATGTACACTTGTAGCTGTAGTAGTTTTATAGACGAGTGCACCCAAATTTAAAAAAGAAAATAAAACAGAGAAGAAGCATTAAAATTTTGCTATGTTGGAACTACACCTCAGAATTTCCGCAGATCCATATTCTGAAACTTTTTCATCATCAGCATCCTTCCTCTTTGGTTTTTTATTTCTTCTCTTCTTTCTAGACTTCATGGTCACTTGTTCTATGGTTTTATTAATTATTTTGTTAAATTTAGCACGGGGGCTGGTAAATTGAGAACAACAGGCAATGTCCTAGCTGTCTCAATTTCCTTGCCAATGCTTCTCAAGCAAACTTTACATTTACATCTGTACCACTTTCAATAATTCTGGATGTTTCAAATGTATATTCTTTATTACACTTTTGGCAAGTGAGTGATGATGTAGCTAATAATCCATTTCGTTTCTTGGTGTCCTCTGACATGACAACACTTTTTATTTTCACGAAATTTACACTGTACAAAGTTTCTATATCTAATAACTGAAAACTTGTTGGTCTATTATCATCATTTACTTTAGTTAAATTGTCATTACTGCCATTACACAATGAAGAAACCAAATTTTTCTGGAGGAACTAATTTTCACTTCAAATTCATCGCCAATATTTGAGGTTAGGTTTGATGAAGTCAATATATTGTCATGTGTTACTACACTTTTTCCATTTTAGGGTTGTAATTCTTTTATTATGTAATCAAGATTACTTAAACCGTGGTATACTGGCTCTCATGCCGATTTCTTACAACCAAAATTATTGCTTCGTCCCATCTAGAAAACAGCACTAGTAATTCTTCTTCTTCTTCTCTTCTTCTTCTTCTTCTTCTTCTTCTTCTTCTTCTTCTTCTTCTTCTTCTTCTTCTCTTCTTCTTCTTCTTCTCTTCTTCTTCTTCTTCTTCTTCTTCTTCTTCTCTCTTCTTCTTCTTCTTCTTCTTCTTCTTCTTCTTCTTCTCTTCTTCTTCTTCTTCTTCTTCTTCTCTTCTTCTTCTTCTTCTTCTTCTTCCTTCTTCTCTTCTTCTTCTTCTCTTCTTCTTCTTCTTCTTCTTCTTCTTCTTCTTCTTCTTCTTCTTCTTCTTCTTCTTCTTCTTCTTCTTCTTCTTCTTCTTCTTCTTCTTCTTCTTCGTCGTCTTCTTCTTCTTCGTCTTCTTCTTCTTCTTCTTCTTCTTCTTCTTCCTTCTTCTTCTTCTTTCTTCTTCTTCTTTCTTCTTCTTCTTCTTCTTCTTCTTCTTCTTCTTCTTCTTCCTTCTTCTTTCTTCTTCTTCTTCTTCTTCTTCTTCATCTTCTTCTTCTTCTTCTTCTCTTCTTCTTCTTCTTCTTCTTCTTCTTCTTCTTCTTCTTCTTCTTCTCCTTCTCCTTTCTTCTCCTCCTTCTCCTCTTCTCCTCTTCTCCTCCTTCTCCTCCTTCTCCTCCTTCTCCTCCTTCTCCTCCTTCTCCTCCTTCTCCTCCTTCTCCTCCTTCTCCTCCTGCTCCTCCTTCTCCTCCTTCTCCTCCTTCTCCTCCTTCTCCTTCCTTCTTCCTCTTCTCCCCTCCTTCTCCTCCTTCTCCTCCTTCTCCTCCTTCTCCTCCTTCTCCTCCTTCTCCTCCTTCTCCTCCTTCTCCTCCTTCTCCTCCTCCTCCTCCTCCTCCTCCTCCTCTCCTCCTCCTCCTCCTCCTCCTCCTCCTCCTCCTCCTCCTCCTCCTCCTCCTCCTCCTCCTCTCCTTCTCCTTCTCTTCTCCTTCTCCTTCTCTTCTCCTTCTCCTTCTCCTTCTCCTTCTTCTTTTTCTTCTTCTTCTTCTTCTTCTTCTTCTTCTTCTTCTTCTTCTTCTTCTTCTTCTTCTTCTTCTTCTTCTTCTTCTTCTTCTTCTTCTTGTACCCCACGGCTTGGATTGTTTAACCCGTTCCGGCTCCAAATTGGTCTTCCCATCTTTTCTTCGGTCTTCCCTGGTTTCTTCTTCCTATAGGTTTATAGTTTAAGGCTATTTTTGGTATTCTGTGATTATTCATCCTCTGAACATGTTCTTTCCATTGATTTCTATTTCTTTCAATACTATGGTTTATTTCTTCTACTTTTAATTCTGTCCTAATATCCTGACTACGTTTTTTTTTTTTTTTTATCAATTTTGGTATATCCAGCTATAGCTCTTATGAGCTCTTATGAGACAGCCGCCGACACTTATACCCTGTAAGAGAGTACCTCTCGTAGGCAGGGGATCCGTCCTCTTCAGCTGCCGTGGTGCGGGCGCTGCGGACCCTTAGCACTCGTGTTACCTCTGACGTTACTAGAGGAACCTCGGGCCAAACTTCCGAGCTCCTCCCGTCGGGGAGCTGTTCGGATTGGGTTGACTCGAGGGGGCAGTGTGTTCCCGACACCCACGGGAAACTGGGTACCTCCGACCGGGCTACGGCCGCCCGGAGAGGGTTGAGGGTTGCCTTATAAGTCCTGGGTACAAGGCACGTCGCGCTCAGGAACCTATATCCAATATTCCGTTCTACAATGCCACTCCAGCTGTATCGAGCGATCATCCCGCCCATGATCTTGTACGGCTGTGAGATCTGGGGCACAGTGGCGAACACGCGAACACCACTTTCGTCAGACTCCAGACGCTGCAGAACAGGGCGCTACGGGGCATCTACGATACTAACTGGAGATTTCCCGCCCATATCCTTCATGAACATTCGAACATCCCGTACATTGTCGACGTCATTCGAGAGAGGGCACGTTCAATGTACGACAAAATTCAAACCCATGGCAACCCTTTGGTGAACTCACTGGGCAGATATGACCAGAGGGAACAAAGACGCTTGCCATCTTACAAACTCCTAAGAGACGTCTTGGGGCCCCTTGGTTAACCCAAGGGAAACCCCAAACATCTCCAACCTTACATAGCGCCTGATGGCTCAAGCGTTAGGCCACCCGTACTCAAAACGGGGCAAAAGCTCTAAACAGATCCACCCCCAACGGGAGAACGTAACAATCCCGCCTAGCTGTTGCTAGGTACTGCGGCAGAAGACACCCGGACGGGGAAAAAGAAAAATAGCCCCGCCCGACTAGGACTACCTCTGGACCTCTGCAGAACTAGTAGGTGTGCTAGATCACCAGGCGGCCCCACCGAGGTTTTCGGTAGTCTTCCCTGCGGGGTTGACGCGCGTAAGTGGCGTATACACTTCCCTCCCATGTTGAGGTTATTGTAAACGGGGGGGGGGATCTTTTTAAGAAATCAGGTATTGCCCTATAGAAAGAGCCCCGGAGTATCCATCGCTCCCGGGTAGAAGGACGCCAGGGTCCTTGTACCTAAGGGTCAGGGACTGATTGAGTACAACTTCTGCACATAACATAACTGTAAGAGAGTACCAGATGAGAGATAATAAAGTGATAATGGAGATGTAATGAAGTAACAGAAAATTCGCGGGATGTAATTAACCTAAGCAGCATTCGCCTGGCGAAGCGGGAAAACCCGTGGGCCAGGCATTCATTTATTTATTTATTTATTTATTTATTTATTTATTTATTTATTTATTTATTTATTTATTTATTTATTTATTTATTTATTTATTTATTTATTTATTTATTTGTTTGTTTGTTTGTTTGTTTGTTTGTTTGTTTGTTTGTTTGTTTGTTTGTTTGTTTGTTTGTTTGTTTGTTTGTTTGTTTGTTTGTTTGTTTGTTTGTTTGTTTGTTTGTTTGTTTGTTTGTTTGTTTGTTTGTTTATTTATTTATTTATTTATTTATTTATTTATTTATTTATTTATTTATTTATTTATTTATTTATTTATTTATTTATTTATTTATGTATTTATTTATTTATTTATTTATTTATTTATTTATTTATTTATTTATTTATTTATTTATTTATTTATTTATTTATTTATTTATTTATTTATTTATTTATTTATTTATTTATTTATTTATTTATTTATTTATTTATTTATTTATTTATTTATTTATTTATTTATTTATTTATTTATTTATTTATTTATTTATTTATTTATTTATTTATTTATTTATTTATTTATTTATTTATTTATTTATTTATTTATTTATTTATTTATTTATTTATTTATTTATTTATTTATTTATTTATTTATTTATTTATTTATTTATTTATTTATGATTTATTTATTTATTTATTTATTTATTTATTTATTTATTTATTTATTTATTTATTTATTTATTTATTTATTTATTTATTTATTTATTTATTTATTTATTTATTTATTTATTTATTTATTTATTTATTTATTTATTTATTTATTTATTTATTTATTTATTTATTTATTTATTTATTTATTTATTTATTTATTTATTTATTTATTTATTTATTTATTTATTTATTTATTTATTTATTTATTTATTTATTTATTTATTTATTTATTTATTTATTTATTTATTTATTTATTTATTTATTTATTTATTTATTTATTTATTTATTTATTTATTCTGCAATTTACGTCCTCCAACGTTAAGTCATATCGGACGATGGATGAAATTGGTAAAATGATGCTGAAATGAGTCCGGGGTCCATGGAGCTTAGAGATAGCTGATATTTGTCTATCAGGATAAGGGAAACTCCGGGAAAAACCCTAGCCAGGTAACTCACCCTAACCGAGATTGGAACTTGGGACCACTTGAACGTGAGGCAGACACGCTGGGCCAGGTAGGTCCGCCACGAGAATCGAACCTGGATCACCCAATGCGGGTCACAGACGAAACCGCCTTAGCCATCCTTGTTTATTACACAAAGTCTTACTATACAAAAAGTACATATTTTGTTAAAATACATAAACTATTCCGAAATTACTAAAATTAGGCAAGTGAGTCAACCTTGTATATACTTTTCTCCACTTACAAGTTTTTTATGAAGACTAGTTTCTGGGGACTTCTCCCCTATCGTCAGTTCTGTGGTTGACTGATGATGCATTCGGTGTCTGCATCTGGCTTGGTGTTGTGCTGCCATCTAACGTCCTGGTAAGTTTGATGACGTCATCTACCGCGGGAATTTCAAAATTCATCAAGAGGTCCTGTTTCCTCGTAATATATATTGTCACACGAGCGTTGGAACACCCTATGAAAGCAGCTGAGAGCGGGAGACGAGGGAGGTCCGTGTTAGCTACGCCCTCCCCTCGTTTGTCTTATAGTGGTGATAGGGACGGCTGGGGAAAGAAACATAATTGTGCGGTCTGTTTCTCCTCCACCTGTGTTCCAGAAATTACGGGATCGTTCATCATCTGGAAACGTCGAGAAGACGGCGAGATGCCTATAAAAGGAGGAAAAACATGACTGTGCCGTCTGTTTCTCCTACACCTGGTTCTCGATCATTCTTTTACTGGAACATTCTCGTGGACACTGGAAGGCGGCGATATTCCTATATAAAGGGGGGTTGCAGACAGTCAGGAGTCAGTCAGTTGGTTAGTGAGTGTGAGTGAGGAGACAGTCGCAGTTCTTGGTGTAAGAGTTAGTCAGTGACGTGTTAATGAACGAAAAGATTGTGCAACGGAAGACTG
Source organism: Mantis religiosa (assembly GCA_030765055.1). Taxonomy (NCBI): domain Eukaryota; kingdom Metazoa; phylum Arthropoda; class Insecta; order Mantodea; family Mantidae; genus Mantis; species Mantis religiosa. Next base: position 22,984,628 of record CM060947.1, read on the forward strand.
TACGTAACTGGTATGTGCACCGGAGTTTATGTAATCGCGAGTACAAGTGAAATTGTAACGGACGAACTGGTGAATCGTAATTGGTGTAGTACGCAATTCTGTGTAATTGGCAAGTGTTAAACTGTAAGTCGGTGGAAATAAAGAACACTTTTGAGTGGTGAAATTGGACTTTTCATTTCACGAACCCACAAAGTCACACTGGTGTCAGGAAGCGGGAAGATAACATCACCGAACATTACAACCATGGAGGCAGCATTAGAAAAGATTTTAGCGGAACTCAAAGAAATGAAGACGGCAACTGAAAACCTCGCTGCAAAAATAGAAGCGACAAACAACAACCTCATCGCCGAGTTGAAACAAATGAAGACGGCCAACGACAACATCACCGCGGAGATGGAAGAAGTGAAGGCCGAGTTAACCACAGAAATGAGAGCAGCGAACGGCAGTCTGGTCACGGAAATGAAGGCGGCGAACGAGGCTCTCGCCGCAAAGTTTGAGGAACGGTTGGCCGGCGTGAGGGATGACGTCACGAACCTGGGCAAGCGGAAGGGTCAAGTAGACGACCGCCTTAATGATTTAGAGGAAAAGGCCGACAACATCGCAAAACCCCTCACCCGCCTGACGGAGGAAAACCGGCCTTATGTGTGGACGGAGGACGCCGAAGACGCTTTCCAGCACCCGAAGGGGACCCTGTGCAGTGCTCCAATTTTGGGTTTCCCACAACCGGGTGGCGCCTTCATTGTGGACACCGACGCCAGCGACCATTGCATTGGAGGTGTCCTATCGCAGATCCAGGACGGCCATGAGCGCACAAGAGTGGAAGAGAAGGAGCGTGCCGCAGCAGTCCGAGTAGTTGTGGCAGTGCCTGCTGAAGGCTGGGATAGCGCAGGCCTGAGAAGGGAGCAGCTGGCGGACGCAGACTTGGGGCCACTCTTGAGGGAAGTGGACGCAGGGACGAGACCAACCTGGGAGGACATCACACCGAGGAGCGCCACCTACAAGTCGTACTGGGCCCAATGGGTCTCGTTGAAGACCAGAGAGGGCGTGCTGTTCCGGGTATGGGAGTCACCCGATGGGGAGACGCAGAGAGAACAGTTGGTACTTCCCCGGAGCAAGGTCCCGGAATTCTTGGAGGAAGTGCACGCCGGTACTTCAGGAGGACACCTGGGAGCGAACCGAATGATTCACAAACTACGGCAGCGCTACTTCTGGCTGAGACTCCGAGCAGATGCTGGTGGTACACCTGGACCGCCTCGCACGCTACGATGGTGCTGTTCGGGGCGAACAGCTTTGAGGAGGGAGCAGTGTCACACGAGCGTTGGAACACCCTATGAAAGCAGCTGAGAGCGGGAGACGAGGGAGGTCCGTGTTAGCTACGCCCTCTCCTCGTTTGTCTTATAGTGGTGATAGGGACGGCTGGGGAAAGAAACATAATTGTGCGGTCTGTTTCTCCTCCACCTGTGTTCCAGAAATTACGGGATCGTTCATCATCTGGAAACGTCGAGAAGACGGCGAGATGCCTATAAAAGGAGGAAAAACATGACTGTGCCGTCTGTTTCTCCTACACCTGGTTCTCGATCATTCTTTTACTGGAACATTCTCGCGGACACTGGAAGGCGGCGATATTCCTATATAAAGGGGGGTTGCAGACAGTCAGGAGTCAGTCAGTTGGTTAGTGAGTGTGAGTGAGGAGACAGTCGCAGTTCTTGGTGTAAGAGTTAGTCAGTGACGTGTTAATGAACGAAAAGATTGTGCAACGGAAGACTGTACGTAACTGGTATGTGCACCGGAGTTTATGTAATCGCGAGTACAAGTGAAATTGTAACGGACGAACTGGTGAATCGTAATTGGTGTAGTACGCAATTCTGTGTAATTGGCAAGTGTTAAACTGTAAGTCGGTGGAAATAAAGAACACTTTTGAGTGGTGAAATTGGACTTTTCATTTCACGAACCCACAAAGTCACAATATGTTTTCCCAAATCTGTAGTTCTAGAGGTTTCTTTGCCTGTTTGATCAGTTCTATTTCTTGTTTTATGTTGTGATTCTCAGACCAAAAGTGATGTGCTACGGCCGACTTGTGCATTTGTTTGAATTGAATATTTCTGAAGTGTTCTTTCATTCTTGTTCCTAGATTCCTTTTGGTCTTACCAATGTATATCTTGTCACAATCCTGGCAGCTCATTTGGTAAATGCCTGATAATTGAGTTTTTGGTGTGCTATTTTTTAGAGGGTGGTTTAGTAAGTTGCGGATGTTGTGTTTGTTTTGAGGGACTAATTTTATGTTGAAGCTCTTAAATATCTTTTCAAATTTTTTGAAGTATTTTTGATGAAATGTAAATTTTCCATATCTTGTGTTTGGGTTTTCTAGTTTTTTTAACGTAGTAATGTCCCTTAAGTTTTTGTTTCTTTTGTGTCTGTAGATCAGTTTTTTGATGAAATTTGTGTTATAGTTGTTCAGTTCGGCAACCTGGTGTATGTGAGCGTACTCCTGTTCAACTGACAATAGGGGAGAAGTCCCCAGAAACTAGTCTTCATAAAAAACTTGTAAGTGGAGAAAAGTAAATACAAGGTTGACTCACTTGCCTAATTTTAGTAACAATGACACTCCACTTTCTGATATACCTCTTTTTATTCTATTCCGAAATTGTTTTTTTTTCTTTTTTTCTTCTTTTTTTGTCTGTGTGTGAATATTTTACTTTTATCAAATGCAAAATCATTATTCTCTTCCCCACCTTCTGGTTATGCAAAGAAGGTGGAATTTCAAACCCATCCATAGCTACTAACACTTAAAAACTTGACTATAGATTCAAGTCTACTGTATTCTCATATTCCCATTGTATTTTTGTTGTAATTTTACGTCTTCCAACGTTAAGTCATATCGGACGCTGAATGAGATGGGTGAAATGATGCTCAAATGAGCCCAGGGTCAATGGAGCTTAGAGTTACCCGACATTTGTCTTTAAGGATAAGGGAAAATCCTGGAAAAAACCTTATCCAGGTAGCTCACCCTGACCAAAATTCGAACTCGGGACCTCTTGAACGTGAGGCAGACACGCTACCATCACGCTACTGAGGCGGGCCCATTCTATTTGAAATACAAATGTAGTAAAAGCAATTCTAAAATGCTTATCTGGATATGGACAATAGAATCTGCAGACTCCAGCCTTGTGCATCTGTTTACTTGTTTCGCATGCATTTCAGAGTCAGTAAATTTATGTGACAGGTTTACAAGCGCCCTTGGGTCTAACAAAAGAAGACAGATATCCGTGACCTGGATGAACGCCGCTCCAGAAATGAACTTAAATCAATATTAGCATAGACAGATGTTTCTGTAAATAGTAATATTCCACACTTTACCATCACTTTGCTCCTGTATTAACTGTATTTTATTTTCATGACGATTCTTCAGGAAAATAACACTTCGTAATGAAGAAAAATATTGTCTAATAAACCTAAATCGAAATTCGTGTTAGTAAGTAGACAAATTACACTTCAATTTTTCATTTATCTTTACACTATTTTCCTGTATACAGTGCGATCCAAATAAACCTGTACCATTTCAATAGGCAATAACTTTTGCACCAATAATAGGACACACGTACAGCTTTGGGAGAATATAATACACAATTGTGAGATTGCATTACACTATTCACATATCAGAGAAAATGTTGGAAGTGTCCTCCACCAGCATCTATACATGTTTACACTCGTCTCACCATATTGTCTGAAGTTTTACGGAGAGTATCCTCGCCAATGTTACTTATTTCGGTTTGAATGGATTCCTTGAGAACATCAATTTTCCGTGGCCTATTTTTGTACACTCTATTTTTAGATATCCCCACAAGATAAAATCCGGCGAGCTTATGTCAGGGTATCTGGGGGTCACAGACCTTTATTCGATTATCAAAGAAACTGGTTACAAGTTCCATGGTGTCATTAGATGTATGGCACGTTGCTCCATCTTGCTGGAAATAACATCCTCTTAGTTCGATATCATCCAGCTGCTACACAAATGTATTGAAGATACCCATATAAACTTCAGTGTCTACAGTCGTTTCAAAGAAAATTAAGACATTTAAGACCGTCAATTGTCAACATATGTCACGTTGTGAATTCTCCCGGAGCCACTGAGATCATTGAATTAAGTTGCTACATTCTACGAGCTTTCAAAGGGAAATTATGGCATATTGAAGTGGTTCAGAGTTATATGGATCTCACTATACATTGAAACTGGAATGCTTAAAAGTTTAATATTTGAATGTGGTTTATTATTATTATTATTATTATTATTATTATTATTATTATTATTATTATTATTATTATTATTATTATTATTATTATTATTATTATTATTATTATTATTATTATTATTATTATTATTATTATTATTATTATTATTATTATTATTATTATTATTATTATTATTATTATTATTATTATTATTATTATTATTATTATTATTATCATCATTATTATCATCATCATCATCATCATCATCATCATCATCATCATCATCATCATCATCATCATCATCATCATCATCATCATCATCATCATCATCATTATTATTATTATTATTATTATTATTATTATTATTATTATTAATTAGTTAACGTCACTTTAACTTCTTGATCCCTAAGCATGATTGCTATAAATTCTTTGATTGATATGCGCCAAACTATGGCAAACAGATGACCTCAGTTGCGTAGTCGCCTTTATCTAACATCTATTTCATGTTTTCCTTCTATGATGTGGACTTGGGTATCATGGAGGTACTTAGATGAAGTAGTAATCATTGGTATGCTGTAGAGATTCCCTCAATTCATAATCGTCTTTCTGCTAAATTTACTTTCGTTTCTCAGTAGATAATTTGTTTTATAGGGTGGCGTCGTGGTGTTGAATAATTAAGCTGTTATTTATCTGGAACGTTGGGATTCAGGGAAATGTGGTGTCAGTCAAATTGGCCGGGAAATTCTGAGGTGTAGTTCCAATATAGCACAACTTTAATGCTATTCTTCTCTGATTTATATTTTTTTTTTTTTTAACTTTGGTTGCTCTCATCTATAAAACTACCGCAGCTACAAGTCTAAATTTTTTCTGGAATTGAAACAATACTTAAACTGTTTTCAAAGGTACTTGTAAAAAGTTATGTGAAAATTTTAATTTAAAAAAAATCTTGAGTATTTTTAGAAATAAGTACAAGACATTTATTTTAAAAAATCACATATCCTTTATTAAAACACCAAAATAAGATCTGTTATATTTAATGAATTGTGAAAGTGTTGTAAAATGACAAGTGAAAGTTTCAAATTGATACGTTCAGTTGTTCTTGAGCTAAGTGCACCAGAAAACTCTCATTTCAACATTGGTGAATAGGCTGCTCCGGCTTTACTTAAAGCAACATACATCAAGGTTGTTCTGGGATATATCACAGATGGCGGGCCTTGCATACATCGTACATCTGCTAGAAGACAACATCCTGGGCCGGTCGACTCACCGAAGTTTCAAAAACCTGTTTTGTGTGAATGAAATAATACTTACGGGAAATTAAGCCTAGAGGCCTAACTCCCGTTTCCAAAAATTCCCTTGAATTGTTTGTGTTCTATATACGCAGGTACATAGGTGCCAGTAGCTGTGACCTCAATTCGATCACTTTTCAACACAAGTCCGTAGACTTTAGTGTTGAATGTTCCCGGACAATTTGGTCATTACTTTAACAAACGTAACTTACAACGACCGAAGACCATTAATTACTGAAACAACACATTTCTAAGGACAAATCTTTGCAATAGAAGGAAATTACAGTTAAATGTAAAATATACACTTACGTTTTATATACTAAACACAAATACCAACTTACAGTGTCATCTAGTGGTTAAGCTGGGTATTTTGGGGATGAATGCAATGCCCCCTCTATGTATCTGGATTTGTCACTGTAAAAATAAGATGTTGATAGGTGTCACATTTTGGCACACACAAGTTTAATACCATGACAATCTTCCACATAGATAGCAATTGTTAATGAGGTTCTTGTCATATCTACTGTTAATGACATTTATTTTATACGCCCTTGCTGTCTTACATTTGAATTCCTGCCTCGGCTACACGTATCTCCCTGGCAATCTTCCATACGCATCAGATGTCCAAAACTGCATATTGCTACGTCACTGACAAACCTTGCCATTTGCAATTAGCTTGCTTGTCTTGTTTCTTTGTGTAAACCTTTGTGGATACGAGAAATACCAGTACTTGACCTTGGTATTTGAATGCCTCGAGTATTGGCGAAAATCTGTTGTGATGCACTCACATGACTTTCTCTATTCATTTTTGTACATAGTACTCTCGGAGAATACGTACACTCAAGTGATAGATATAATACGATCCAAATAAACCTGAACCATTTCAATTGGCCATAACTTCTGAACCAATAACACTGGGCAACAAAAAATAATTTTTGAATGTTTCGAGTACTTCATGAAGCAATTCCTACTAATTTTGGGTTGAGAAAAACAAATATGACAATGAAAAATATTTATTAGCTCTAGTTTCTATGATATACACAAGGTGGAAGTATTACATATTAACAGATTGAGAGAAAAGGATTCATTTTAATTACATACATGCTAACAACAATGAAAGTCCATTAGATTTTTTAAACTGGCAATTACATGCTAAGAGTTCTAAATTGCTGGAAATATACTTCGCAGATAGTCGTGTCTGAAGAGAATCATGTGGTGGCCTATTGACTTCGTCGTCTTTTAGCTTGCCTCTTGTGATGGAGTTCCGCAGAATCCCTATACAAGGACCAACAGTAATCCGCAAGCATTACTTCATTACAACGGTCCTGATATCTTTGTTCCATAACAGAAATGTCCAGATGGAATCTCTCCCCATGTTCATCACTAACAGCTCCACAACTAGGAGGGAAAAAGTCTAGGTGGGAGTGGAGAAAATGGATCTTAAGGGACATGTTGCATCCAAGGTTACGGTATTTTTGCAGGAGCACTGTCACCAAATGCTTGTAGTTGTCATCTCTTTTGTTGCTTAAAAATCCATGAACTGTACCCTTGAAGTCTTCCCAAGCTTTCTGTTCTATCCCTTCCAAAATTTGATCAAATGCAGGATCCTTTAAAACTTCTCTTATTTGTGTTACGACAAAAATGCCTTCCTTAACTTTTGGATTGCTTAATTTCCAAAATTTCTCTCTGATTGTGTTTTGTTATGTGACAGGTGTGCCAACTCCCAAAACGTTCCCCCAAATTTAAAGTCTTCACCTTAAAAATGAAGTGCTCAAAATAAGTGCTAATCCGTGATTTTATGATGAATTTTGAATTCAGCAGATGGAAATACATATAAATTCACTATTTTAAGACCGAAAAATTTTCATATTATAATAGGACACACGTGCAACTTTGAGAGAATATAATACACAATTGGGAGATTCCATTACACTATTTACATTTCAGAGAAAATGTTGGAAGTGTACTGCACCAGTACCTATATATGTTTGCACTCGTCTCACCATATTCTCTCAAGTTTTACTGAGAGTATCCTCGCCAATGTTACTTATTTCGTTTCGAATGGATTCGAACACTAGAGACATACGCTTTAGCGACCATGGCTACGAGGGCCGGCTGTTAGTAGGATTTCCGTGCATTCCATTATTTAACGCTCCATGCTCTCTTTTTCCCCACATAGCTCACACGCCCCTTTTATTTCCCCGCTTAACCCCTTCATAAATGGTTCCTGTCCTTGCCATTTAGGATTAGGATTGCCAATTTGTAGGATGAATTTAGCGAGTAACGCGGATTCAGACCGATGGTTTTTAAACGCGACAACCCTAATGACAATAGATTTACTGACATGTAAATAAACTCTTGCTGGACAAAATTATGATATACTCGCGGCTCTAATGCTATTCGGCAATTAATGGCATCGTTAATAGACAAAATATTTATTTTCATAAGGGGACATACAATATTATAGGAATTTTGTACAGAAACTGATGTTTGCTCACTTCAGGCTTTCTGAACCTTGTTGTTAACATTATATTCACTAATAAATAATAAGGGGGCAAGAGAAGGGCTGGCATTTATTAGGAAAGGAACACTTTCTGAAGGGATTAAGCGGGGAAATAAAAGGGATACGTGAGCTATGTGGGGGAAAAGAGTGCATGGATCGTGGAGTGGAGAAATAAAGTAAGGGAGGAAAAATGAGGTAAAGTGGACACAAAAATGGTAGCCATGATGATCCTGATGGGAAAAAAAAGAATAGCAGCAGGGGGGAGTTTTAAAATATGATGAAAGAGAAATGGATTAGGGAAAAGAGCAGTAGAAGAGATTAAAGAAGGCAGGAGGGAAGGAGGGAAGAGAGCAAGGGGGGAGGGCACCTCGAGGTAAGCCAACGGCCAGGGAGCCAGATAACCAGGGAGACAAGGGGATAATAAACGGCTAGACCACTACGAGGGCTGCACAATAAAGAATGATCATAATTTTTTACGGTCACAATTTTTGCACTAAAATTCAATCTTATTATATTATTTTAGCTCAATGTGACACAAACACGCCGTAGTGGTTTCATTGTTGGTACTCCGGCTTCCCGCCTGTGAGAACCAGGCAAGTTCAGACATGTTCAGTATCGCCTACCACTGCAATGGAGCTAACACGCAAGGAACAATATGCGGCTTTGAAATTCTGCTTTCGTTTCAACAAATCTTCAGTTGAGGCCTATAAAATGTTACAGGAGGCCTATGGATAGTTTGTTCTTTCCTACAGCACAGCTCGAAGGTGGTTTAAAATGTTTAAAGAGGGGAGACAATCAATTTCAAAGGAAGGTGGAGCTGAGCTCCAGTTACTGCTCTTACGGAAGAAAACATCAACACTGCTGCTGTCATTGTGAGAGAGGATCGACGAATTACCTTAAGATCACTTTCTGAAATACTGAAAATTTCATTGGGAGCCACCCACACATTGGTGAGAGAAACATTACACATGAGAGGTGTTTGTGTGCGATGAGTTCCATGAATATGGATTTCCGAAAAAAAGGGCATACGCATGCAGGTCTGAATACAGTTAACGTTGATGTTAGAGGAAGATCCGGAGTTTCTTTCAAACGTATCACTGCTGACGAAACTTGGCTACATCATTTTGATCCTGAGAGCAAACAGCAAAGCTCAGTGTGCAAATCTCCTTCACCACCAAGCCACAAAAAGCAAAGGTGGTTGCTTCTGCTCGGACATATATGGCCATCTCATTCTTTCATATTCATGGAATGGTTTATCAGCATGTTGTACCTACACACACATCAGTAACTGGACAATACTACAGGGATGTCCAGAAAACATTGCAAGTCCATATCAGGCGCAAAAGAATACATTTCCATGAAGCAGGCTGGATGCTGCAGCACGATAATGCGCGGCCGCATATTGCAAATGTTGTTGCTGAATATCTTGCAAAAATCAACGTGAAGTGCACCCTTCATCCTCCCTACAGTCCGGATTTAGTCACATGTGACTTTTTTACATTCCCTAACTTAAAAATATCATAAGCAGTGGTGAAGGCTGCGGAGGCGATTTTGAAGGATCTCTCAAAAAAGGTTTCCAGCATGTCTTTGAAGTCTGGCAGAAACGCTGGGACAAGTGCATCGCATTCAGGGGAGACTATTTTGAGAAGGGCCTTTAAATTTATGAGGATGAATGAAGGTGCATTGTCAAAAAAAAATGTGATCATTCTTTATTGAACAGCCGTCGTAGTTGTACTTGGGGAAGATAGGCAATGAAATTATTGTGAAATATTCCAAATTATGCAAAATGGAAATAAAGTACATTCACAAATAGATAACGTAATTAATAATAATGATGATGATGGTGATGAAGAAGAATATGATGATGATGATGATGATCATAATAATAATAATAATAATAATAATAATAATAATAATAATAATAATAATAATAATAATAATAATAATAATAATAATAATAATAATAATAATAATAATAATAATAATAATAATAATAATAATAATAATAATAATAATAATAATAATAATAATAATAATAATAATAATAATAATAATAATAATAATAATAATAATAATAATAATAATAATAATAATAATAATAATAATAATAATAATAATAATAATAATAATAATAATAATAATAATAATAATAATAATAATAATAATAATAATAATAATAATAATAATAATAATAATAATAATAATAATAATAATAATAATAATAATAATAATAATAATAATAATAATAATAATAATAATAATAATAATAATAATAATAATAATAATAATAATAATAATAATAATAATAATAATAATAATAATAATAATAATAATAATAATAATAATAATAATAATAATAATAATAATAATAATAATAATAATAATAATAATAATAATAATAATAATAATAATAATAATAATAATAATAATAATAATAATAATAATAATAATAATAATAATAATAATAATAATAATAATAATAATAATAATAATAATAATAATAATAATAATAATAATAATAATAATAATAATAATAATAATAATAATAATAATAATAATAATAATAATAATAATAATAATAATAATAATAATAATAATAATAATAATAATAATAATAATAATAATAATAATAATAATAATAATAATAATAATAATAATAATAATAATAATAATAATAATAATAATAATAATAATAATAATAATAATAATAATAATAATAATAATAATAATAATAATAATAATAATAATAATAATAATAATAATAATAATAATAATAATAATAATAATAATAATAATAATAATAATAATAATAATAATAATAATAATAATAATAATAATAATAATAATAATAATAATAATAATAATAATAATAATAATAATAATAATAATAATAATAATAATAATAATAATAATAATAATAATAATAATAATAATAATAATAATAATAATAATAATAATAATAATAATAATAATAATAATAATAATAATAATAATAATAATAATAATAATAATAATAATAATAATAATAATAATAATAATAATAATAATAATAATAATAATAATAATAATAATAATAATAATAATAATAATAATAATAATAATAATAATAATGGGAAAAATATAAAAATGGTTTTTAAAAGTTATGTAGGTTACTCCTTTACATTTTTAAATTCCTTACCTCTTATTGAATGTATTGTCATAGATATCGGTTCGCGGAAGGTCGAATTAACAGAAGTGGGTTCAGCCGGGGTTCCCACTAGCAGGTTCTACAGGAATCCAAGTTCGCTTCCGTCGGTAATTAATTTGATACAGAAATTCTCTTGAAGACCTTGGTTTCCTCAGGTGCATCTCGCTTTCTTAGAGACATTGCTCCCGTGTCATGATGTAGATGTACACTCATTTTACTTTTAGAAATATTGCTTACTTCTAGATTCATTCATTCTTTTAAAAGACATACTTTCACTATCTCGTGTAGTTTTAGTGATGTAGAAACAGTCTGGGTTCAGTTCTGAATTCGCGTTAAAGGAATACTTATATATTTAATTTGTACTTATGTTGAAGCTAAGTGTTGTAGAAAGATACTAACGTCACCTTTCAGAATGAGTGTGAAAATCTTAGAAGAGGGTACATCTAGTAGAACTGGTTAAAAGGGATTAATTGTGTGTGGAACATATAGTGAGATAACATTCTAGAAAACTCCAACTCAAAATGGTTGGATCCAAAGAAGAAGACTCCATCACGGAGCTGTCAATGTTGATGACCTGTGAGAAATGTGGTCAACATGAGTTCTGCAGCCACAGGAAGGTCTCCAAAGATGTCGCTGAAGATGAGGAATACATCGCCACAACATCAGGTAAGTTGCTTCCAGCAATTACATAATTTTGAAACTGGGTGAAATTCGTGGCTTTCAGTATCAAAAAATATGTATTGCCAATCTGTCGAATGGATGCAGTTGTTCTGGAAAGTCTCTGGTGTAGAGAGATCAGAGAAGGTGGGAATATAGTACAGTACAGTCTGACCATCAAAACATTAGAAAGTATTACCTGTCTGACGAATGAGTACAGTTGTTATGGGAGGTCGCTGGTGTAGAGAGATCAGAGAAAGCGGGAACATAGTACAATACAGTCTGACCATCAAAACATTTGAAAGTATTACCTGTCTGACGAATAAGTACAGTTGTTATGATAGGTCGCTGGTGTAGAGAGATCAAAGAAGGCGGGAATATAGTACAGTACAGTCTGGCCATCAAAACATTTGAAAGTATTACCTGTCTGACGAATGAGTACATTTGTTGTGGGAGGTCGCTGGTGTAGAGAGATCAGAGAAGACGGGAATATAGTACAGTACAGTCTGACCATCAAAACATTAGAAAGTATTACCTGACTGACGAATGAGTACAGTTGTTACGGGAGGTCGCTGGTGTAGAGAGATCAGAGAAGGCGGGAATATAGTACAGTACAGTCTGACCGTCAAAACATTAGAAAGTATTACCTGTCTGACGAATGAGTACAGTTGTTATGGGAGGTCACTTGGTGTAGAGAGATCAGAGAAGACGGGAATATAGTACAGTATAGTCTGACCATCAAAACATTACAAAGTATTACCTGTCTGACGAATGAGTACAGTTGTTATGGAAGGTCGCTGGTGTAGAGAGATCAGAGAAGGCGGGAATATAGTACAGTACAGCCCGACCATCAAAACATTAGAAAGTATTACCTGTCTGACGAATGAGTACAGTTGTTATGGCAAGTCTCACGTTGTCTCCTCACCAATCCACTCACGTGATCTCGGCTCGATCCCTCTCACGTGGTCTCGACTGGAAACCTCTCAACTGGTCTCGTCTAGAACACTCTCACGCGGTATCATCTCGAAACCCCTCATGTGACCAGGTCTCGAAACCTCTCACATTTTCTCTTCTCGAACTCCCTCACTTGATCTCTTCTCGAACACTCTCACGTTGTCTCGTCTCGAACCATCTCAGGTGCCTTCGTCTCGAACCCTCTAACGTGGTCTGGTCTTGAACCTTCTCAGTGATCTCGCCTTTGAACCCTCTCACATGGTCTTTTCTCGAACGCTCTCACGTGCTCTCGTGTCGAACACACACGAGGTCTCGTCTCGCACCATCTCACGAGGTCTCGTCTCGAACACTCTTGAATGTTCCAGTCTCGAACCCTATCACGTGTTCTCGTCTCGATTCCTCTCACATGGTCTTGTCACGAAGCCTCTCACGTGGTCTCGACTCGAACTCTCTCACGAGGTCCCCTCTCGAACCCTTTCATGAAGTCCCGTCTCGAACGCTCTCAAGTCGTCCCGCCTCGTACACTCTCGAATGTTCCAGTCTCGAACCCTCTCACCAGGTCTCGTCTCGAAGTGTCTCACGTGGTCTCGTCTCGAAGATGTAGAAGAGATGCAAATGTGTAAGGAAATATGCGAAATTAGTACTTCTAAATTTTTTCCGTTATTTTTTAGGAAATAAGACGTTCCCTAAGTTGGTCTTGTAGCTCAATCGTTAGAGCACCTGTTTTATTATCTTAAAGGTCCCGGGTTCTATTCCTGGCTGTGCTGAAAGTGTTTTGCTTTTAAGGTTATGTACCACCCTCTCTGTAGATGACATATGCGATTATATACATTGAACAAATAAAATAAACAGACATATGACCGAATTGTTTCTCTTTGTTATCTCTTGTTTGAAAAAAGTTTACAACAAGTTTGCAGGAATGGGTTAGCTTTCATAAATAAAATAGATTTTAAACAAACGAAATATGGAAATATTTGTACAATTCTGTCTCTGTTTCTTCATTCCACCGAAAAGCTGTAAACTACAAAAATATCCAGCAAGATTTACGTGATGTGGAGCATCAATTTCTTCTTCAAAGCTGATAAGGTATACCGGAACACTGGTACCAGCAGAATAATTAACCTTGAAGTCAAGGTTAGGTTTATTTACTTCATAATTAGCAGGATATGTATTGATAACACCATTATACTAAAATACAGAAAATATTGCATTTAGAATCCCACATGGCTTTCATGGACTTTGAGAAAGGTTTCGACATCTAAACCAACCAGGAATGTAGCAAGAGAGATTATCCATTGCATTTGAGAAATAAAAATTTTAGGTTTATACAATAAACAATATTGAAAATTGCAGTTAACCTAGCTGAGGTTTACAAATACTTAATTTTCGCTCTTTATAGTTAATCATTGCAGTAGTTATATAAAAGTTAATAACACCGAACCATTGTATGCCGAGATAAGCTATCATTTCTTAGTTTAGCGTCAAAGCTGGAACCTCGCTTGTCCCAGCTCTTTGTTTCTTCTGTAAGTAAAAAGAATGAAGTACTTTATTGTGAACTGAAAACTTCAATAAGTGAAACGTTTAATTAAAATGTTCATGTTCTTAATATAAGTTTTTCTATCATGTTTTTTTCCAACTCATCACACTTTGTTTGCAACAAAGTTTAGATTTATTAAATTTATATCAATCTTCTACAGCAGCGGTCACCAAGTGGATCGATTTTGTGCAAGCCCGCCTCGGTAGCGTGATGGTAGCATATCTGCCTCAGGTTCAAGAGGTCCCGAGTTCGAATCTCTGTCAGGGTGGGTTACCTGGATAAGGTTTTTTCCGGAGTTTTCCCTTATCCTGAAAGACGAATGTCGGGTAACTCTAAGCTCCATGGACTCCGGGCTCAATTGAGCATTATTTCATCCATTGCATTCATCGTCCCATATGACTTAACGTTGGAGCACGTAAATTACAAAAAGAAAAATTTGTGCTAGAGCAAATGACGTAGCACTGTGCACTGCCACGAGAGCCGTGCGACTTCAGTGTGAGACAAGCAGTGTTGTCTCGTCTCTTGCGGTTTGTTTTCTTAAACATAATGTTGGTTGGAGAATGTAATGTGACACGTAGTAAATCTACTGCTACATTTATACTTTCATGGTAAGAGTGTTCCTCTTTTTTTTTTTTAAGAAAGTGATAGTATCAGAGTATTCAAAATGAAACTATCCTTATAGGAAAGACAGTTAACCTCAAAAACTTGTTACATTTCCCAAAGCTCTCAACAGTTCAGCAGTTTGTTCAGGTCATGGACTTGCAGGAATATGTTCAAATATTAAGAGAGTTAAACCAAGATTTTCAGAAATGGTTTCAAGACGTGGTGCAATTAGAGCCAATTTTCCAAATATTTGCTGAGCCTTACTCTACAGATGTTGATAATTTTGCATCTGAATTGCAACTTGAACTCATCGATTTGTAATGCAATCGTCAAATGAAAAGTAAATTCCAAAATAGAATTAGTTTGAGTGATTTTCTATTCAAATTTTCCAAGAAATATATTTTCTCGACTAGAAATGCCGCTCGTTTTCTGAGTATGTTCGGATCCACACAAACACACACACTCACACACACAAACATCACACACATCATAACTTTTTCGCTAATGAAATTAAACAAAAACAGCTGCAGAATTCAATTGTCAGATCAGAACTTACAATGCCAACTTAGACTAGCTGCTGCACAAACACTGACACCCAATTTTGAAAAACTAGTGTGTCAAAAGAGACAACAAATATCGAGAAAACTAGGTTCCACTTCTGAGTAATCAGTTGTGCTTATTGCTTTTCTTCGAACTGTTATTTAATACTGCTGTATTGTAAGTAAATTGTCGATTATTTTCATTTTGTTTAAACTATCAATTTATTGAAAGGGTAGAGCCAGACTGAAAAATTCAATGCCATAGCCGGGATTTGAAACAAGGATCTACTAGTTTCCGTCCAGCCGCTCCAGCCATTTGAGCTACTAGGGCCAACATGCCGACATGACATAAAATTTCCTAACTGACTCGTATTTTTTCCAGTAAACCAATAGGAGTTCTCATAAACACATGAGACAACTACCTTAATGCTGACTTACTATGCTGTAAGTACTTTAAAGTCCGGGCTTTATAGTTCGGACACCTATTAGGTCAATTAATGGAAATTAATTGTTCTTTTACACTAGCCGTGTGTAGGACGCACTCTGAAAGGATAGAGCCAGTCTGAAAAATTCAGTGCCATAGCCCGGGTCTTAAAGTACTTACAGCATAGTTAGTCGCCATTAAGGTAGTTGTCTCATGTGTTTATGAGAACTCCTAGTGGTTTACTATAAATCCCGGGTCTTAAAGTACTTACAGCATAGTAAGTCGCCATTAAGGTAGTTGTCTCATGTGTTTATGAGAACTCCTAGTGGTTTACTATAAATCCCGGGTCTTAAAGTACTTACAGCATTGTAAGTCGCCATTAAGGTAGTTGTCTCATGTGTTTATGAGAACTCCTAGTGGTTTACTATAAAGCCCGGGGCTTAAAGTACTTACAGCAGAGTAAGTCGTCATTAAGGTAGTTGTCTCATGTGTTTATGAGAACTCCTAGTGGTTTACTATAAAGCCCGGACCTTAAAGTACTTACAGCATAGTAAGTCGTCATTAAGGTAGTTGTCTCATGTGTTTATGGGAACTCCTAGTGGTTTACTATAAAGCCCGGACCTTAAAGTACTTACAGCATAGTAAGTCGTCATTAAGGTAGTTGTCTCATGTGTTTATGAGAACTCCTAGTGGTTTACCATAAAGCCCAGGCCTTAAAGTACTTACAGCATAGTAAGTCGTCATTAAGGTAGTTGTCTCATGTGTTTATGAGAACTCCTAGTGGTTAACTATAAAGCCCGGGCCTTAAAGTACTTACAGCATAGTAAGTCGTCATTAAGGTAGTTGTCTCATGTGTGTATGAGATCTCCTAGTGGTTTACTATAAAGCCCGGGCCTTAAAGTACTTACAGCATAGTAAGTCGTCATTAAGGTAGTTGTCTCATGTGTTTATGAGAACTCCTAGTGGTTTACCATAAAGTCCAGGCCTTAAAGTACTTACAGCATAGTAAGTCGACATTAAGGTAGTTGTCTCATGTGTTTATGAGAACTCCTAGTGGTTTACTATAAAGTCCGGGTCTTAAAATACTTACAGCATAGTTAGTCGTCATTAAGGTAGTTGTCTCATGCGTTTATGAGAACTCCTAGTGGTTTACTATAAAGTCCGGGTCTTAAAATACTTACAGCATAGTTAGTCGTCATTAAGGTAGTTGTCTCATGTGTTTATGAGAACTCCTAGTGGTTTACTATAAAGTCCGGGTCTTAAAATACTTACAGCATAGTTAGTCGTCATTAAGGTAGTTAACTCATGTGTTTATGAGAACTCCTGGTTTACTATAAAGCCCGGACCTTAAAGTACTTACAGCATAGTAAGTCGTCATTAAGGTAGTTGTCTCATGTGTTTATGAGAGCTCCTAGTGGTTTACTATAAAGCCCGGACCTTAAAGTACTTACAGCATAGTAAGTCGCCATTAAGGTAGTTGTCTCATGTGTTTATGAGAGCTCCTAGTGGTTTACTATAAAGCCCGGGTCTTAAAGTACTTACAGCATAGTAAGTCGTCATTAAGGTAGTTGTCTCATGTGTTTATGAGAACTCCTAGTGGTTTACTATAAAGCCCGGGCCTTAAAGTACTTACAACATAGTAAGTCGTCGTTAAGGTAGTTGTCTCATGTGTTTATGAGAACTCCTAGTGGTTTACTATAAAGCCCGGGCCTTAAAGTACTTACAGCGTAGTAAGTCGTCAATAAGGTAGTTGTCACATGTGTTTATGAGAACTCCTAGTGGTTTACTATAAAGCCCGGGTCTTAAAGTACTTACAGCATAGTAAGTCGTCATTAAGGTAGTTGTCTCATGTGTTTATGGGAACTCCTAGTGGTTTACTATAAAGCCCGGGCCTTAAAGTACTTACAGTATAGTAAGTCGCCATTAAGGTAGTTGTCTCATGTGTTTATGAGAACTCCTAGTGGTTTACTATAAAGCCCGAACCTTAAAGTACTTACAGCATAGTAAGTCGTCATTAAGGTAGTTGTCTCATGTGTTTATGAGAACTCCTAGTGGTTTACTATAAAGCCCGGGCCTTAAAGTACTTACAGCATAGTAAGTCGTCATTAAGGTAGTTGTCTCATGTGTTTATGAGAACTCCTAGTAGTTTATTATAAAGCCCGAACCTTAAAGTACTTACAGCATAGTAAGTCGTCATTAAGGTAGTTGTCTCATGTGTTTATGAGAACTCCTAGTGGTTTACCATAAAGTCCAGGCCTTAAAGTACTTACAGCATAGTAAGTCGACATTAAGGTAGTTGTCTCATGTGTTTATGAGAACTCCTAGTGGTTTACTATAAAGTCCGGGTCTTAAAATACTTACAGCATAGTTAGTCGTCATTAAGGTAGTTGTCTCATGCGTTTATGAGAACTCCTAGTGGTTTACTATAAAGTCCGGGTCTTAAAATACTTACAGCATAGTTAGTCGTCATTAAGGTAGTTGTCTCATGTGTTTATGAGAACTCCTAGTGGTTTACTATAAAGTCCGGGTCTTAAAATACTTACAGCATAGTTAGTCGTCATTAAGGTAGTTAACTCATGTGTTTATGAGAACTCCTAGTGGTTTACTATAAAGCCCGGACCTTAAAGTACTTACAGCATAGTAAGTCGTCATTAAGGTAGTTGTCTCATGTGTTTATGAGAGCTCCTAGTGGTTTACTATAAAGCCCGGACCTTAAAGTACTTACAGCATAGTAAGTCGCCATTAAGGTAGTTGTCTCATGTGTTTATGAGAGCTCCTAGTGGTTTACTATAAAGCCCGGGTCTTAAAGTACTTACAGCATAGTAAGTCGTCATTAAGGTAGTTGTCTCATGTGTTTATGAGAACTCCTAGTGGTTTACTATAAAGCCCGGGCCTTAAAGTACTTACAACATAGTAAGTCGTCGTTAAGGTAGTTGTCTCATGTGTTTATGAGAACTCCTAGTGGTTTACTATAAAGCCCGGGCCTTAAAGTACTTACAGCGTAGTAAGTCGTCAATAAGGTAGTTGTCACATGTGTTTATGAGAACTCCTAGTGGTTTACTATAAAGCCCGGGTCTTAAAGTACTTACAGCATAGTAAGTCGTCATTAAGGTAGTTGTCTCATGTGTTTATGAGAACTCCTAGTGGTTTACTATAAAGCCCGGGCCTTAAAGTACTTACAGTATAGTAAGTCGCCATTAAGGTAGTTGTCTCGTGTGTTTATGATAACTCCTAGTGGTTTACTATAAAGCCCGAACCTTAAAGTACTTACAGCATAGTAAGTCGTCATTAAGGTAGTTGTCTCATGTGTTTATGAGAACTCCTAGTGGTTTACTATAAAGCCCGGGCCTTAAAGTACTTACAGCATAGTAAGTCGTCATTAAGGTAGTTGTCTCATGTGTTTGTGAGAACTCCTAGTGGTTTACTATAAAGCCCGAACCTTAAAGTACTTACAGCATAGTAAGTCGTCATTAAGGTAGTTGTCTCATGTGTTTATGAGAACTCCTAGTGGTTTATTATAAAGCCCGAACCTTAAAGTACTTACAGCATAGTAAGTCGTCATTAAGGTAGTTGTCTCATGTGTTTATGAGAACTCCTAGTGGTTTACTATAAAGCCCGAACCTTAAAGTACTTACAGCATAGTAAGTCGTCATTAAGGTAGTTGTCTCATGTGTTTATGAGAACTCCTAGTGGTTTACTATAAAGCCCGGGCCTTAAAGTACTTACAGCATAGTAAGTCGTCATTAAGGTAGTTGTCTCATGTGTTTGTGAGAACTCCTAGTGGTTTACTATAAAGCCCGAACCTTAAAGTACTTACAGCATAGTAAGTCGTCATTAAGGTAGTTGTCTCATGTGTTTATGAGAACTCCTAGTGGTTTATTATAAAGCCCGAACCTTAAAGTACTTACAGCATAGTAAGTCGTCATTAAGGTAGTTGTCTCATGTGTTTATGAGAACTCCTAGTGGTTTACTATAAAGCCCGAACCTTAAAGTACTTACAGCATAGTAAGTCGTCATTAAGGTAGTTGTCTCATGTGTTTATGAGAACTCCTAGTGGTTTACTATAAAGCCCGGGCCTTAAAGTACTTACAGCATAGTAAGTCGTCATTAAGGTAGTTGTCTCATGTGTTTGTGAGAACTCCTAGTGGTTTACTATAAAGCCCGAACCTTAAAGTACTTACAGCATAGTAAGTCGTCATTAAGGTAGTTGTCTCATGTGTTTATGAGAACTCCTAGTGGTTTACTATAAAGCCCGAACCTTAAAGTACTTACAGCATAGTAAGTCGTCATTAAGGTAGTTGTCTCATGTGTTTATGAGAACTCCTAGTGGTTTACTATAAAGCCCGAACCTTAAAGTACTTACAGCATAGTAAGTCGTCATTAAGGTAGTTGTCTCATGTGTTTATGATAACACCTAATGATTTAGCGGAAAAAACACGAGTCAGTTGTAGAATTTAATGTCATGTCGGAACTTTGGCCATAGTAGTGGCTGGACGGAAACCAGTAGATCCGTGGTTCAAATCCCGGCTATGGCATTGCATTTTTTAGTCTGGCTCTACCCTTTCATAGTACGTCCTATACACGGCTAGTGTGAAAGACCAATTAATTTCTATCAATTTATTGTTCATTTGTTTGTTTTTGTATTATTAAAATAAAGTTACATAGTTGAATGATAATGAAAGAAACAATTAAAACAACTTATATACCAATTATATCCTTGATATTACAATCCGACTATTGTTGCACAGTCAGTTGTGTATTTAAATTGCAAGATCGGCATTCCGTTACTGCTCTGAAGGCTACGGAGTGCAACGGGTAAACTTGCACAACGTACTGTGCACACTGTGCATTGAGATGGTGGCCACTGTCCTATAGTGCTTGTTCAACGAGGCAAGCTTTCTGTGAATCTGTGTTCATAAAAATATATTGCAATCGTTTGCTGTGTGACAGCTTTCAAATATTATACACTTTGCATGATCACGATAAAAATAAATAGCGACTTACCAGTAACAAAATTAGATGTGTCTAAGCATTCGAAATGGTAACAAAGATCATCTCGTAATGGCTAACGCTGCAAACATTTATTTCATTCAAATAATTTCACTTTAATGAGATCTACACTTTGTAACAGGATTTTTAATGGTCCTTGATGGGGATGCACGTTGACTATTTGGAAGCCACAAGTTGGGAAGTCATGTGTAACAGCATTTCTGCGTTGTAGATCACATGCGATGTTGAATATACTATGATGATGTCCCACGTTGTGGCGACATGTGCAACGGCATTACTTCGTTGTAGTTTGAATTGCTTCTTGAATATTGTGTCTGCTTAAATAAGAGTCATAAGATCTCTTCTTTTCAAAGGTGTTTACGGGTGAAAGAAATAAAATTTGGATAAGTTCAATTTCGTAACATATAATTTAATTGTATCATCTTGATTACATTTTACCCGAACTTTCTTTCCTAGTCAATCATTGCAGGTTACCTCCAGAACATCGATAGATCCTTACTTCCTTAATAAATACTTTCCGTTAATTACATAAAATTGCTTACTCCTGCACGTCCACTCTTCGAAATAAAAAACTTTCTTAATCTTAGTACAAAAGTGAATCGAGAAGATATCGACACATTGCTTCACTCACGCTGTTTATTCACAGGATATGTTTCAAGAGCTCTTGCTCCTATCATCAGCTGATACTCGATTAGTGTAAGTTGTAGTGGTTTCCTCTTTCTCCGTATTGTCAATAGATGGCGTGATGTACTTGTCAAAGATGTCCAGTGGTGGAGTTTCAAAATTCATGACTCTATGACGATTTTTGTTAATGAAGATTTTTTCCCATACGGAAAGGTCTATGGAGTGATTAACATATTTTATTAGAGATGTTTCCAAGTTGATGTCATGTCTAGTGTACAAAAAATGAAAAGCCACTGCTGATTTTTCTGTTTCACCATTTTTAATGTTTCTCATGTTCTTTAGTTCTGATGTTAATATTTCTTTTTGTTTTTCCTATATAAATTTTAGGGCAAGTTTCACATTTGATCTCATAGATTCCTGGTTTTTCTTTGGTAGTGATTGAATTTTTGGGAGGGCCTTTTAACAAATTTCTGATATTAAACCTATTTTGAGGTGCAAGAGTTATGTTGTGTTTTGAGAAGATTTTTCTCCGCGTCCTTTTTCCACAAGGAAGATTATTGATTTTTTCTCTCTCCATACCAACCGCTCATTTATTTATACTAACGTCATTTTTTTCAGAATTTCACTTCCACATATTAATATAAACATTATAATACGACGGCTGTTCAATAAAGAATGATCACAATTTTTTTGACAACGTAACTTTACTCATCCTCATAATTTTGATGGTCCTTCTCAAAATAGTCTCCCGTGAAAGCGATGCACTTGTCCCAGCATTTCTACCAGGCTTCAAAGACATGCTGGAAACCATTTTTTGAGAGATCCTTCAAAATCGCCTCCGCAGCCTTCACCACTGCTTCTGATGATGGATAATGCCTCCCACGAAGGCGTTTCTTCAAGTAAGGGAATAGAAAAAAGTCACATGGGGCTAAATCCTGACTATAGGGAGGGTGAGAGATGCACTTCACGTTGATTTTTGCAAGATATTCAGCAACATCATTGGCAATATGCGGCCGCGCATTATCGTGGTACAGCATCCAGCCTGCTTCATGGAAATGTGGTCTTTTGCGCCTGATATGGACTTACAATATTTTCAGGACATCCCTGTAGTATTGTCCAGGTACTGATGTGTGTACAGGTACAACATGCTGATAAAACATTCCATGAATATCAAAGAATGAGATGACCATAACTTTCCCAGCAGAAGCAACCACTTTTGTTTCTTTGGAGGTTGGTGATGAAGGAGATTTCCACACTGAGCTTTGTTGTTTGCTCTCAGGATCAAAATGATGTAGCCAAGTTTCATCAGCAGTGATTACGTTTGAAAGAAACTCCGGATCTTCCGCTAACATCAACTTTAAGTGCATGCAGACCTGCATGCGAATGTCCTTTTGTTCGGGAATCAACAGTCTTGGAACCCATCGCGCACAAACACGTCTCACGTGTAATGTTTCTGTCACCAACGTGTGGGTGGCATCCAATGAAATGTTCAGTATTTCAGAAAGTGATCTTAAGGTAATTCGTTGATCCTCTCTCACAATGGCAGCAGCAGTGTTGATGTTTTCTTCCGTAAGAGCAGTAACTGGAGCACCGGGTCCACCTTCCTTTGAAATTGATTGTGCCCCCTCTTTAAACATTTTAAACCACCTTCGAGCTGTGCTGTAGGGAAGAACAGACTCTACATAGGCCCCCTGTAACATTGTATAAGCCTCAACTGAAGATTTGTTGAGACGAAAGCAGAATTTCAAAGCTGCATATTGTTCCTCGTGTGTTAGCTCCATTGCAGCGGTAGGCGATACTGAACATGTCTGAACTTGCCTGGTTCTCACAGGCGGGAACCAGGAATACCAACAATGAAACTACTACGGCGTGTTTGTTTCACATTAAGCTAACAGAATATAATAAGATTGAATTTTAGTGCGAAAAATTATGACCCTAAAAAATTATGATCATTTTTATTGAACAGCCCTCGTAGTTTGTCCATAAAGTATACGGTAATTGGAATAATCTCCTCTACCTCACACTCTTACTGCCCTTCTCTCTCTCTCTCTCTCTCTCTCTCTCTCTCTCTCTCTCTCTCTCTCTCTCTCTCTCTCTCTCTCTCTCGCTCGCTCTCTCGGTAACAAATGAGTGAAATCAAAGTTATCTACAGCTATGTAAATAACGTAACCGTTTAATAAAACAGACAGCTGACAAACAAAATGTACGTTTGTATTGTTTTTCTTTGTGTGTTGAAATAAAATACAGACGGTAACGGTTTCGGGTTTCATGTAAGGCTTGCATTTGGGAGATCCATGGTTCAAATCCCGGCACAGAACCGTCTTTTCTGAGATTTCCCTCAGTCTTCAAACTGGGAAGGCCTGCATAACAATAAGCAATAACAAGTCTGTATAGGCTGAACCATTGGCAACGTAAAATGATCGAAGTTCCTATCGATACATTTCGTGATCGATATATATCACTTTCTACAAAAATTATACTGCTATGTTGAATTACACTGCAAGATGTAAAGACAGATGAATGGTGGCAGAGCAGGGAGGGGGAAAGAAATAATGGGGAATAGGCAGGGATGATGAGGAGATAGAAAATTACGTACATTATTAAACACAACGCAAGCAACTGCGGGTTCTGCAAGAAGAATATAAAAATAACAATTATATGGGTTGGTCAGTATAATTATTATAAATTGAATATGCTTAAAATGTTACACAAATAAATATCAAAATAATACATACAGCAGACAGCAAATTACATAAATATTTGTACTTGTTTAAAGCGATACATCTGTGAAATTATATGAAAATTGAAGAGAAAAGCCAGAAACTTCCTGTGAATTACTAACATCGACAATATTTACTCCTCTGTGAGGTTTTTGAAGAGTTACTGAATACTTTCCGTCAAAGTTAAATGTCGTTTCAGTATTTGTATTATTTAAAATGCTTCACTGTCTGATTAACTTCAAATTTGCAATATTTAAACCTGCAATATTTCAATACAAAATGAAAATGTTGTAAAATAGTGTTTGTCATATATACAGTTTTGTCACAGAGATCATCTATTTATACATTTTAACACTTGGTTAACGTGTAGCAGTTTTCTTGTTCTTCTGTGATCTAAGGGAGTTAAGCAAGGACGCCATATTTTCCAGTGGTATGTTGGCTGCACTTGAATATGGACCCAGAAGATCTGTCCAGTAAACAGGCTTCACTGTCACGTTGTGTTTAAGCCAATACATAGCATTCGGAGGCGACGGTTTCTGACCAATCAAACCATATTCCCCGATTTCCCCACCAGCACCTTGCCACCACGGTGGTGCCTGGCCATAGTAATCGCCGTAGTCATCATATTCACCGGGCGAATCATATTCGTAGTCATCAGGAGGCACGAACGCGGGTGGATCTTCTTCCTCTTCTTCATAATCTTGAGGAGGTTCAGCAGCAGGTGGATCATCCTCGAAGACTTCGTCGTAATCCTCAGGAGGTGAGGGAGGCTGAGTAGGCTTTACAGGTAACCAAGGAGGTCTTATGGGTGGTCGAGGAGGTCTTGCAGGTGGTCTAGGAGGTCTTATAGGTGGCCTAGGAGGTCTTGCAGGGGGCCTGGGAGGTCTTGCAGGTGGTCTTGGAGGTCTTCCAGGAGGACGGTGAGGTGGACGACTTCCAGGAGGCTTTGGTTTGCATTTTTTATATTCCTCTAGCCATTCACTCGGCGACAGGTCCCTCAGAGGTGCAAGTGGTGGTGGCTTCAGGCCAATATGATGTGGCTTGATTACAGCTGTAATATATGTTGCTTTAACTGGAAGTTTAAGAGCACCGGGAACTCCAAAATCATCTTGTGTTTTAGTTGAAACCAAGTACTGGCGTTCAGGTTCGTTTACTGAATTACTTTTCAGATCAGGATTCATTGTAGTCGATAGAATGTTGCTGTCAGGGGTTGTTTCGGTGAAGGAAGATTTGGTTGTTTGATTTTCAGCTGCATCCTGCGGTTCATATTGAGGCAGATGAACAATGGAGTTATCGTCCACACCTGGGATCTGTTGTTTTGAACTGCTTATGCTCAGATCTTGTGGAGTACTTGTAACAACTGAAGCGTGATTACCTTCTGTTTGTGGATCAGTGATCAATGTAAGTTCAGGAGTAGCTGGGGAGTTGTCAGACGTTGTGGTCAGCTTTTGTTCATCAGCTAATTGAGTGATCTGAAGGGCTGCAGTCGGAATATGCTGGACTGGATGAAAGGGATTCTGATACATAAGTGGCCAAAGCGGACGAGGCTGCAGTAGTAATTGTGGGTAAGTGTGAACTGGGATACCAATTTGTGGATATGGGTACAGGGATCGTCCCTTAGAATGATTATGGATCTGCAAATTGGAGAGCGTTAGGAGGTTACTTTGTGAGCTTGTGTTAGACGACAATCCTTGGACTATCTCAGCAGATGATTCATTTCTCATCGGTATTTCCTTTTGCTGGACTTTCACGTCATCTGCCGAAGATGCATAGTGTGCCAACAACGTAATGACGACAAAGGCAACTCCGCACTCTGTCTTGAATTCCTGTCAAACCACAGAGTTCTCCATTAGAACATATTAAATTAAAATCACAGTTATCCTAAGTACACCAGAGCTTTCACCTCGCTGCTCCAAATAATGGTTAGTCATATACTTGTCCCACCCACTAACGCTGTGCCTACTAAAACAGCTGAAGGTTCACTCTAAGAGACTGTGAGTGTATCTTACAGTCTAATGTTATTCTCAATTGTTTGAGATTACCTTATACGAATTGCTTCATCTGAGATGTTTTCTCATTTTTAAATTTATAATGAAAGAAGTCTCTCACCATTTAAGGAATGTATTTACTAAGGTATATGTTCAAAATTTTAAAATAAAAAAGTATTAAATATTTTACTGCTAAGGGGGGACGTATGCAAATATTCAGGGTCTTACATAAATAGCCATAACATGCAAAGTTTTCAAGTTAGAGAAGTGAAACTTAGTATACTCATTTAAGATAATACAGTTAATAAGCACAATTGTTTCATAATTGTCCATTGTTTATAACTAATGCTACATATTTTTCTATATGCAGAGATATTTACAAACTTAAACCCATTTTTTTTTCAAGATTCACATATGCTACCTTTCTGAAATTTGGTGTATTATTTTAAAACGCACTAAAAATGAATTTTTTGGACTTATATTTCTTATTGAAGCTGTATAGAATTTAAAAAAGTGTTAATCATATGCATCCTTTAAAAATTAAAATAATTTCATATATGTCTTATCATCACATTCCATGTAGAGCTTAATCTTAAATTCTAGAACTAACAAAATGTTCACTGTGGCATAAGAAAGCTGTGTGCTAAATTGCATCACTGTAGATGAAGTAGTTTGAGAGAAAAATGGATTGAAGTTGTAGAAAATGCAAGTTACGGGGAAAGGCAATTAAAAATACAATAAGTATTATTCAGTTTGCCTTTTAATTTTAAGTCAGAACTTCCGATATCCATAGTCTGTATCCTCATTCTGGTCTTCTTCAGCCTTTCTCTTTAAATTCCTCTTCTGTCTTGCTTCTTTCTGCATTAATTTCATAGCTCTTTCTGCACCAGCGATGCGAATGTTCTCGATACTCTGCAAAATTGTTTCCTCAAACACACCAGGTTGATACACTAAATGATGCATAACTTTCTTTTTGCCAACATTCCCATTATTAAACACTACTGCAGCATCAAATGTAGCAATTTTCACCACTATGGAAGACACAAATGATGTTTTGGGACACCTTTCCCATATCAGACTGTTGAGGCTTTCATTTGGGTTTTGTGTCTCTCCATAGAGACATTTGTTTAGCAAGTCTGGGTGTGCTAAGAATTGGTAGGTGGGCTTTATAGATTCCAAGACAGCTGATGGAAGACTACGTGTTGCTACTATGCAACTCTAGGGCATTTAATTTTTTAAAGGTACATACAGACCACGTACAGTCATAATATTTTGGTGTTTTATAGCTAACACTATATATTATTTTACAAAACAATAAAAATATATTAGATTTTTTGAACATTTTCTCGTACGTCCCCTCTTAATGTTTCGTATCCCTGTGAAAGTAGCTCGTTTTTTTGAGGTGCCTATGAATATTCCGGCTTTAAGAAGTATGTATTTCTGTCCACTTAAGGGGTAAAAAAATGCTTTATCAAAAAAAAAAAAAGGTTCTGATGTGTCAAATTCACAAAACTTTTTCTACATATTCTTCAAGATCTTTTAAGAGCCAGTGACTATGTGACAGTTTTTTAAAATCCCGTTCTCTTTGCTTGAACAGGAGAAAAAGGAAAGCGAATACCGACTTCCTATCTGAATATTCAAATCAACAAGGAATATTTCGGAAGTGGTGAATCCCTTAAAAAGCTATTTATGAAAAAAGTGTGTGCTTTAATTATAAATAAATTTTGTTTATGTTTAAGTGGAAAAACACTGTGTTTATATCTTACGGTTTACCAGTTATAGAAAAGATATTTATAATAAAAAGAACTTCAGAAGTTAGCCAAAAAATCAATATATGCATTGCGTTTATATATAAAATGTCTTTAACATATCGAAATTTAATTAAAACCATTTGAGGCAATCAGAATGTTCGAAAACATTCCATATAAAGGGTAGTGTGTAAGTTGAAGATGCTGAATGACTTTAAAATGCTTTCTTGAATTCGGAATGCCTCAAAACGTACTTTCTCATTGAAATTTAAACATCAAACATCAGTGAAATGTAATACTTCCCCTACCTAATGGCAAAGGTAATAAAGGCAGTGATATTGAAATTAAACATTTACAAAAGTTTTGAGTACAGCGTTCAGCAAACGCTAGTTAAAACAGATGAGTGTAGTCCTTGTATCATAGAATTCAGTTCAAACATTTGAACTAAGCTCCACATAGAGTAATAAACACAAGTGAACCAGAGAAAGAGTATCAGAACATAGTAACTTGTAATTGCGTAACTATCACAGTGCTTTGCGTAACAATTTTTTGAGAAAAGAAAAAAGATATAAGCTTTTAAATTAGCTACAGTTAAAAAATATATATGTATATTATGCAAATGCAAGTTTCCACTTTTGCAAACCATTTGAGGCAATCAGAATGTTCGAAAACATTCCATATAAAGGGTAGTGTGTAAGTTGAAGATGCTGAATGACTTTAAAATGCTTTCTTGAATTCGGAATGCCTCAAAACGTACTTTCTCATTGAAATTTAAACATCAAACATCAGTGAAATGTAATACTTCCCCTACCTAATGGCAAAGGTAATAAAGGCAGTGATATTGAAATTAAACATTTACAAAAGTTTTGAGTACAGCGTTCAGCAAACGCTAGTTAAAACAGATGAGTGTAGTCCTTGTATCATAGAATTCAGTTCAAACATTTGAACTAAGCTCCACATAGAGTAATAAACACAAGTGAACCAGAGAAAGAGTATCAGAACATAGTAACTTGTAATTGCGTAACTATCACAGTGCTTTGCGTAACAATTTTTTGAGAAAAGAAAAAAGATATAAGCTTTTAAATTAGCTACAGTTAAAAAATATATATGTATATTATGCAAATGCAAGTTTCCACTTTTGCAAAAGAAATACTGCCATAAATGAATAAGCCTGGTCACGTAACCCAATTGCTTTATAATATCAGTAGCTCTATAGTGAGTTTTACGTAAAGTATATTTAGGAAATGCTCCGTAAAATGCCATTATGATGACTTAAAACTTTGATCAAAACAAGCTTTTTAAATGTTGAAAAAGTTGAGTATTTTAGAACCGAAAAGGGCGCACAGGAGAACTTGTCTTTAAAGTTACTATATTTATTATAAGAAATGTAAATACTACATTTTAGTAAAAGTGTATAATTTAGAAATTTAGTAACATACGCACACCAAATTTTCTATAAATTTGGGTAAAATGTGATAAATAACTCAAACGCCTCAAATGCACTACCGCATCCACCATTTAGGGTTAAGTTGTGAAGTAACTTAATCATTTTTTACTCTGATAACAAAATACTCTACGTTCCTGAAGAAATGGATTTTACAATAAATTTAAAAGACTAAATTGTAACTTTTGAGCATGTTTTTACAATTTCCGCTAGTTGGTCTCTTTCAGAAATGAAGCTAACAGGGTAGCCCGTTGCCACTGTTCTAAATTCAGAGCATTTCTGTTCTAATTATATGTGAAATACTCAAAATAAAAGGTTGCTAAGGAACAATTAATTACTGAATACTGAAGCCATTTCCATCACTTTTTAATAAAAGAAGGTAATTATATTAGCTTTCCGAACATACATTTGTAACTAATGGAAATAGTTGAAAGTGCGAGAAAATAAGGTGCTAAAAGTCGTAAACAATTGTAAGATATCTTGTATTTTGTGACATTAGTATTTTGCCTAGAATATTTCAAAAGCCTCTGGAGCTACAAATGAAATTTTTACAACACTTCAAAAGCTGATCTATGCGGTTAAATGACCTAGTTCTTAGTATTTATACCTAAATAGTCTAAATAAGACCTTTCTGTACTTGATTTTAATAGCAGTCGAAATTCCTATCGGATATTTTAACAGCAGTGTAACGTGTTCCACTAAAAAAATTTCACAATTACAAAGAAGAATTCACATAAATAACCAAACGTATAATTTAAAGAAATTTGTTCCTTCTCAAAAAGGAACTACGATTTTTAGTAAATGTTTATGTCAATTGCATGACTCTGCAAAGTCGTATTCATTCTAAAGGAGTTTTTCAAATTAAGTAAAACTGTTCGAGAAAAACAAAAAATGCATATCTTGTTATGAACACTTAATGTTTAATAACTATTTATTTGAGCAAGACATCCTGCATTTTCAAATGCATTGTACGGCTTTTAAACCATTAAGTTGTCATTAGTTTACTTATCGTGGTCATGCTAAGGTATGTCCAACTACAAAGCCATATCGTGATCCACTGTTTAAACAGCTGTAAACATTTTTAAAAAGAACATAATAGTTAATACAGTTACATAAGAGCTTTTATAGTTATTTATATTGTAAAACCATAAGCAGCATTTTTATGCTTATCGTTTAATTTATGAAATGGTTAAGGATATCTATGACTTAAAATTTGAAATCCTGAACTAATAACGCTAGCATTTTAAGATTTAAGTCACAGATGTAACTTAGTTCAAATATGATACAGCCCAAATTTTGTAAATTTCACTTTGATAGTTTGGAAAATATCGTCAAATTTATTTATTTTTGGTTACGTCACCTAAAAAGCACCTTGCGACCAACTAATTTAAATTTTGGTCCAATATTTTAACAACAGGTTCGCAATACATCTATTTTTTTTTAATTTGCTCTAGGTTTCTTTGTGTCTCTATAACTTTAGGCTCCAGAAATTTTTAAATCTATGAATATGGCTTTTTTGCCCAAATTTTGAAATGTTTGTGTTTTTAAGTAAAGAAAATGTTGAAGGCGTGTAGCCAGTTTCATTAGTCTTAACACTAAAACTGCGACGCAAGAAGCATCTTAAATGCTGAGAAATGCTGCAATTTTCAATAGCGAGAACACAATGATAAAGAATTAGAATTCATATCTAACACTGGCATTTACGTAGCTTTCAAATTAGCTTAGAGCATTTAAAATGGCTTTCGGAGGCTATCTAAGCATTTTTAGGATTCTGGAAGGCTTACACTATTTTATAGACTAAAAAGAGGAAAAGGTGGTTTTTGGAAAATGTTCATGAAATTTCAGTCATATTTATCCTTAACATAAATACAACTGGAACTCGCGTTTCTGTGTTTATACGTACCATTATATTATTACTAGAACTCCGATTGTCATTTATATGAATATATGCATTATCTATGCATTAAAATCCACTAAATATGCTCTAAAAGTTTCTTATGCATTTTTACAAAGTACATTATTTCATCTTTCTCACGTTTATTAATCTTAAAGTAATCAAATAGTAAATGCTTAACAATAGCCACTAATTAATTAATATTTATTAGTGACTCAGTCTATTCTAGTATTAGTTGTGTTAATTGCAATCATTAATTAAATATTTTTCGCCTTTTCTGCAAGAAGATATTTTATTCTCTCGCTTGAAATGTTTTTATATTTCTATTAACAGCTATTTGTAGATTTTTGTAATCTATAATTACGATATTAAAATAAAAAGGGTTTATTTTAGTTAAGTAAAATCAACAATCATGAACTCGAAAATCACATTGATTTTTAACATATTTGAAAATAAAAAAATAAATTTCAATGTTTTAACGCACTTGCGCAGTATTGACTTCCATTTGCCCGCCTCGATAGCGTTGATGGTAGCATGTCTGCATCACGTTCAAGAGGTCCCGAGTTCGAATTTCGGTCAGGGTGAGTTACCTGGATAAGGTTTTTCCGGGGTTTCCCTTATCCTTACAGACGAATCGGTTAACTCTAAGCTCTATGGACCCCGGACTCGTTTGAGCATCATTTCACCCATTTCATTCATCGTCCGATATGACTTGTTGGAGGACGTAAAATTACACAAAAAAAACTTCCATTTGTTGTTAAGAGTAGGATTTCCTTCAACCAAATTACTGCCCTCCTCGTTGGACATTGTAATATTCCCTTTCTCTCTGCTAACAGTTGAGAAATTACCATTAACAGCACATTAGTACATATTTAAACGTTAAGTGAAAATGGCGCTTTTTAACTCTTGGTACAAACCATATCAAGATTTGTGATGCAAGGGCTGCACCGAAATTTAAAGATTTGTCTCATAATTGTTGAGGTATATTTAGTTTAAGTTTTCGAGCGGCATATGTTTATATCAGGAAGCGTTCATTATTGATAGGCACATTCTCATTTTCAGCGACCTTTTATGGATTTACAAACATGATACCAAAGTCCAACATAAACAGAACATTAAAAGAAAATTTCTCCTACCCTTCCCTTCTTAAAGTATCGGGGTGAAATATTTGTATCGATCATTGCTGAAATAGTAAAATACGAGAGCTGTTCAATAAAGAATGATCACTTTTTTTTTTTTTTTTTTTTTTTTGACAACGTTCCTTTACTCATC
The DNA here is from genome assembly GCA_030765055.1 of Mantis religiosa. Lineage (NCBI taxonomy): Eukaryota > Metazoa > Arthropoda > Insecta > Mantodea > Mantidae > Mantis > Mantis religiosa. The sequence goes on from CM060947.1 coordinate 23,017,251, forward strand.
CTCATAATTTTGATTTTCCTTCTCAAAATAGTCTCCCCTGATTGCGATACACTTTTCCCAGCGTTTCTGCCAGTCTTCAAAGACATGCTGGAAACTATTTTTGAGAGATCCTTCAAGGTCGCCTCCGCAGCCTTCACCACTGCTTCTGATGATCGATAATGCCTCCCACGAAGGCGTTCCTTCAAGTTAGGGAATAGAAAAAAGTTACATGGGGCTAAATTCAGACTATAGGGAGGGTGAGGCATGCACTTCACGTTGATTTTTGCAAGATAGCCAACAACAACATTGGCAATATGCGGCCGCGCATTATAGTGGTGCAGCATCCAGCCTGCTTCACGGAAATGAGCTCTTTTGCGTCTGATATGGACTTAACAATGTTTTCAGGACATCCCTTTAGTATTATCCAGTTACTGATGTGTGTGCAGCTACAACATGCTGATAAACCATTCCATGAATATCAAAGAATGAGATGACCATAACTTTCCCAGCAGAAGCAACCACTTTAGCTTTTTCGGAGGGGTTGGTGATGAAGGAGATTTCCACACTGAGCTTTGCTGTTTGCTCTCAGGATCATAATTATGTAGCCAAGTTTCATCAGCAGTGATTACGTTTGAAAGAAACTCCGGATCTTCCTCTAACATCAACTTTAACTGCATGTTACCTCCATTATAGCGGTAGGCGATACTGAACATGTCTGAACTTTCTTAGTTCTCACAAGGGGGAACCAGGAGTACCAACAATGAAACTACTTCGGCGTTTTTGTTTTACATTAAGCTAACAGAATATAATAAGTTCGAATTTTAGTGTGAAAAATTATGACCGTAAAAAAATTATGATCATTCTTTATTGAAGAACCTTCCTATATGCATAACTATGCACAAATTATACTAAAATATGTAGTGACTCCTTAAATATGCATTTATACGCACTATAAAACTTCCGTAATCAACTCCTTACATAGTGGAGTACATTTATTACTTGCTCTCGGTCAGGGTGAGTTACTTGGATAAGGTTTTTCCTGAGTTTTCTCTTATCCTGAAAGACGAATATCAGGTAACTGTAAGCTCCATGGACCCCGGACGCATTTTAGCATAATTTCACCTATTTCATTCATCGTCCGATATGGTTTTAAGATTGGAGGACTCAAATTACAAAAAAAAATTATTACTTGCATGCATATATTTAACTATCAAGGAATAAAATATGAAAATATGTAAAAAAATAAAAATACGAGCTCTGAATATTAGAAATGATTGTTCTTTTTAATATTATAAAGCTGTGTTATTCAATGCTTGCCTGTTTTTAACAATCAAAACAATAACCTATGCATGCTTATGTCTCGGGCGTTTGTAATCAAGAAATGAATGTACACTCACCATCACAGAAACGGACCATTGATGATTTCCCTACTACTGAAATTTGTCGTGCGGGATGAGCTTTATATCGGCTTATTTTAAGGTCATCTTCAAGTTCAAGCTTAATGAAATAGAATTAAGCGGACCGGTAAATGGTGGGATGAAATACATCGTTAAAATATACACACTGGTAATGTCTCCGACGTTCATTTGTATTTAACGGCTCTTGCCATTATCATTTCGTCGAGTACATGTAAAAATTAACAGTTAACATGAGTGGGTTTACTAAATAGGTTAACAACTCCTTAATAATAACAAATGAAGTTTAAGGTGAACCACTGCAGAGTAATTCGCTCAAGGTCGCTAGATGGCAGGATTAATCCTTCTGTATGAAGCTTTATTATTTATATTAGGGATGATTCCTCGATAATTGCAATACTCGCGATACTTGCATGGTATCGACATCTAAGATGTCACTTTCAGAAAATTACCTCAATACGTTTTTCGATACAATAAGTAAGTACAATATTGCAAAGTCCGAGAAACTGCCAGAAATGCGGTAACATTATATAAGAATATATTCGTGTGTCAACTGTCAGTTAAGAAATCACTGCATATGTCAACGATTATTTTTCACCTCCTCTTTCTAGTGTACTGGATTATTGGAAAACAAATTCAAAATTTCTACAACTAAAGAAAAATCCGCTAAATATATTTTGTGTATTCCACTTGCAACAGTTTTCTCTGAAAGACTATTTAGCAGAGCAGGACTCTTATGTGACAAAAAAAAAAGAAGTAGACTTGACCCTGAAAGAGTGAAAATGCTAGTATTTTTGAACAAAAACTTATAAAAGTGGACTGTTTTACTTTTAAATGTCTAGTGTAGACTTTAAAAATAAGATCACTAATACTTTTAAATTTTGTCTCATTAGATATATGCACCTGTTTAACTTTATTGACAGTACACAGTTCTACCAACATTCTATCTTGTATTGAAACTAGGAGTAGAAATGACAGTATTCAGTATCGAAGTATCGATTATCATGGAAAAATATCGTGTATTGGTATCGAGAAAATGTGGTATCGATCCATCCCTAGATTATATATGTATTTATTTAGAAAGTTTACTGTCCAGAAGAATTCAGTGTATAGAGGCAGATATCTCCGAGATGTTAAACGTTACCAACTTCTAAGTACTGTATATTAAGGATTACATTATGTACATGTTTACAAAAGTACTATAATATTAATTTAAATTCATAAACTGTATTTAAATTTCAATGCAAATACTTCTGAAATTATAGTGAAATACTATATTATGCTATAATCTGATATTGAAAAATAATTCAATCACTTTATACATTTGGGAATTTAACTTTTTTGTTAGTTCTGTAATTATTAATAGTTGAAGTTCCAAGCCTCATTACTAGGTCTACGAAGTTGAGGAAAAATATTTTTTCACTAGTTTCTGAGGATGAGACCCAACAAAATATATGTTAATTATGCGTCAGTATAGGCCAGAAAATGGAGCATTTTATTTGTCGCTTTTGCCTTGTCAGTCATTTGTTTATTTCAAGACCCTTTTTACAACATTTTTGCGGCGTTTAACGGTTTTCTTTTGTTTTTCCTTTCTTGTTTTTCATTTCTTTTTTCCCCCTTTTTTTCAACTTTAACTTCCTTTGTCTGTATTTTTCCTGTTCGCAGAATCTAGTGTAAACTCAAATTTCTTTTAACTAATACGCAGTCTTAAAACTGACTACAGCAGGTATCAGGTGAAAAAACCCTTTCTATTGTGTTCAACTCAATAATACCAGCAGAGAAACTAATAAACCCCCACTAAATGTCACATTACTTTTCTCCATAACATTTCAATCGTTTCAAGTATTCACCAATGACATCCGCTGATGTGGAGAGAAATTTTTCGATGTTTTCACAATGTGCTTTCAGAAGACAGACGACCATTTACACTTTAAGTATTTAGTGATGACTGTTGTGATATACTGCAATGCCAACTGAGGTAAGCTTTCTAAAGTTGAATTCCTGTAACCCAAGGTTGATTAAACCAAGTTATTTAAAATTCTTTCCCCAGAATGTCCATTGCTGTTTGCTGAATCAGAAGAAGCATTTTACGTGTAGTTTTTCTCGCTTTATGTGTTACATATCACTTGAATGTTGTTCTTTCAAACATATTCATTAAATATCTAATTGAAAATTAATTTATTAACCTGTAAATATCACTTAAGTCTTTTTTGCAATCGTTAGGTCCTTTTTTGATATTTTAGGACATTTTAAAGGTCCTTTTTAGACAATGTACAGCTCCTCAACTTCCTAGCCGTAGTCATCACTTTCAATTTGTTTTACGATTTCTTTCCTGTCTAAATTAAATTTAGGACTCATTAAAATAAAAATGAAGTTGCACTCACGTGACTTTCTCTTTTATCTTGTGCAAAATATTCTTACGAACACTAAATCCTATATTGAACTCATTTTAATTTAGATAAGATCTGCAGAAATTAACTTGTTGGTAATTTTCTTGTAGGTGCGAGGGGGATATGGGAATACAGTAGGCTTTAAGCAATAGTCAATTATTTTAAGGGCTGCTCGACGTAAGGTGGCTTTGAAATTTATTCACTTTCCATAACCAATAGATATGCAAAATAAATTAAATATTTCTGTTTCACAAAGCTAAGTAAGTACCTATGGGAGTATTCTAACAATTCACAAAGAATATCTCGGAATAAATATGTTATGGCGTAAAACCTTTTTGTGTTGTATGGTTTTGTCTCGTGGTTTACCAGTTATATAAAAAGCCTTTCAAAATAAAGAGGAGTTCTGGTAATATTCCCAAAAAGTTTAAGGTATACATATCATTTGTCTTGAAAATATAAACATATGTAATTTAATTAAAATCATTAGAGCCATTTCAAGAAAATCAAGAAAAGAAAGTGCAAGATAAATTGATCAGTTTAGCTTTAGAATTGAACTCAAATTGCAAAACCAAAATAAAAGTAAAGGAAAAATAAAGAGATGTAATAATAATCACAAACGATATCACAAGGTGATTCGCTAAGCCCACTTCTGTTTAGCTTGGTTATGAACAAAGTCATAGGAGGATTACCACAATATCTACGAAATAAAAAGGGCAACACACAATTTCATAGTATATGTTCTGTACATGATGCAGCCATCCTGTCAGAAACTGAAGATGGCCTATAGATATATGACTGTTTCGAAGAAGCCAATTACATGCAAGTTAGAAGTGGAAGGGAATGTAATCGAGCAAGTCTCGGAATTCAGTTATTTAGGATATCGTATTACAAATTACAGGAATCTATACCATGAAGTAAAGAAACAAGCAGATGAGGCAACACAACACAACACCCATGCCCGCCTCGGTAGCGTAGACGATACCATGTGTGCCTCACGTTCAAGAGGTCCCGAGTTCAAATCTCGGGCAGAGTTAATTACCTGGATAAGTTTCTTCCGGGGTTTTCCCTTATCCTGATAGACGAATGTCGGGTAACTCTAAGCTCCAAGGACCCTGGACTCATTTGAGCATCACTTCAGCCAATTCATTCACCGTCCGATATGACTTAACGTTGGAGGACGTAAACTACAAAGAAATAAAATTAAAAAATTACCCATATCTAGGTATATGGAGGATATAATCTGGTGAAATAAATATTTAAATTTATAAAATAAAATAAGGATTTATAAAACAGTTGTAAGACCGATTTTAGCAGCAACACAAACACGAGCAAACACTCGTTGAACAAAACAAGAAGTGAATACATGTGAAATGAAGAACAAATCAAGGGAAAACATAACTCGACTCGACAGAATACACAATACAGTAATTAGAGACAACAGCATCATCATAGGTATTACAAAATGTATCAAAGAATGAAAGAAAATAAAATGTAAGGAGACCGGAAGAACATCGGTTGGTAAAGAGAGTCAAGGAACATATTCCAATGAACAGCAAAAGAGGCAGAGGAAGACCTCCAAAAAGAAGCATAGATGGCGCACATTCATCAATTGAAGAAGAAGAAGAAGAAGAAGAAGAAGAAGAAGAAGAAGAAGAAGAAGAAGAAGAAGAAGAAGAAGAAGAAGAAGAAGAAGAAGAAGAAGAAGAAGAAGAAGAAGAAGAAGAAGAAGAAGAAGAAGAAGAAGAAGAAGAAGAAGAAGAAGAAGAAGAAGAAGAAGAAGAAGAAGAAGAAGAAGAAGAAGAAGAAGAAGAAGAAGAAGAAGAAGAGAAGAGAAGAAGAAGAAGAAGAAGAAGAGAAGAAGAAGAAGAAGAAGAAGAAGAAGAAGAAGAAGAAGAAGAAGAAGAAGAAGAAGAAGAAGAAGAAGAAGAAGAAGAAGAAGAAGAAGAAGAAGAAGAAGAAGAAGAAGAAGAAGAAGAAGAAGAAGAAGAAGAAGAAGAAGAAGAAGAAGAAGAAGAAGAAGAAGAAGAAGAAGAAGAAGAAGAAGAAGAAGAAGAAGAAGAAGAAGAAGAAGAAGAAGAAGAAGAAGAAGAAGAAGAAGAAGAAGAAGAAGAAGAAGAAGAAGAAGAAGAAGAATGCTGAACTTGAATTTTTACTTTGAATTATGCTGTTCAGAGAAAAAAGAGTGATTCACTAAAATTGCTTTCTTTGTTAATTCAAAGAGCCTCAAAACATGAATTTCCCGTGAAATATCGATATTTGAGTGAAATACAGTACTTCCCGGAGTGGAGAAAGTAATAGGGTTCCGGTGTTTCCACTTTCTTCTACACTGACAAGCTTCTTAAAGAACCAGGTTAATGCTGCCATCTAGCGAAATAGTGATATGCTCTATCTACCGCGCTCTCTGGTGGCCTCTTGTTGAAATACGTGAGTTGGTTTGTAGTTCTTCACTCTGCTGCGAGATGTCGCATAACGAGACGTGGTATGGGTACGCTCTAGCGACGTTATCTGTATTCATTAGTGACTGAAAAAGACACCGCAGTAGAAAATGGTATTACTATATTCCACTCTTTTTGCCAACCTATACTTTTATATTTCTTCTAAAAAAAAAAAATCTTTAAAAAGCGCCTCAAAAGGTATAAAGTATTGGAAAGATAAAACGAACGGTAACAAGTTAACGAAACTGTTTTAAACTCATAAGACGTGTATTTGCTGTAAACAGTGTTTGAATATGTATACATAAATATAAAATAATTCTATGAACACAAAAAAAAAATTAAATGGTTTAGCAGTTGGCGCAGGTTTAAACACATTATAAAATAAACAAAACGAGAAATAGTTTAAGTAAGCACGGAACAAACAAACTGTAATCTAATTTCTTCTGTCCACACATTAAATATCAGTTTTTGTAAACACTAATTTGGATATTCAATTATTTTTTTAATCGGGGACAACTATTTTCTATACTTACGCATCTGTATACTATATATAGGTTTGTCTTTTTATTGTTTTAACACATTTACGAGTTTTGACTTGAAAATTAATTAATTTCGCTGCCCAACGAAAGTAATCTTTTTCATACCTCCACGATAAAAGTAGGTAATTTTTGAGGGAAAACATGCGCTGAATTTAAAAGTGCTACAGAAATCTCCTATCGCGTCAGGTTAAAATATACGAAGGTATTTAGGTTCTCAACAACGAGGTTTCAGATAAGATATGCTACATTTATTATTGTGATATAGTGAAATATGGAACGGTACTATATATCATGGTGAATTAAGATTAATTCAAAATGTTGTTTTACGTGCGTGCAATAATATTTGGACTATATATTTATGTGCGGGTGGCATGTACTCCTGCCTGCTTTCCCTCACAGTAAACCAACACCAATTGCCATTATTATTGGGTCCTTACGACATTGGTATCTCTACTCCATGACGGAAGTGTCCTGATGAAACAATTCCTCTTGTTCATCACTTACATTACCTAGATTTTTCGGAAAAAATTCTAAATGTGAATGGAGGTAATCAATTTTCAAAAGCATTGTACAACCCATGTGAATAAATTTGAGACCAAAGTTTCATGGATTTTTTCCTTTGTGTTTACAAGAAAACCATACACAAACCTTGTAAATGATTGCCAAGCTGTTAATTACACCATTTCTAACGTTTTTTTCAAACATGTCGTGAATCTATAAACAATCGCCAGTCATTTGGATTATGCTCAATTCCTAATTCACTCATTAAACTATTGATGTCTATTCAGAAACATATATTCTCTTCCATAGACAAGTTTACAAATTCTGATGTCTATTTGGATACTCTGTAACGTCTGTATGCAAGTAATTTATATTGTTACAGCCTGGAACCTAAAGGTCTGAATTCCTCTTTTGACAGATTAAAGTCGCGTGCCAGATCATTCAATTCTACTTGCTCTACAAAATGTCTATCACTTTCAGAATTTTCTGGTTGAAAATTTGAATCTTTTGAAATAGATGCTTGGTTAAACTGTACAAATAAAAAATAAAAAATAAACTCTGCTTTCTTATGTTCCGATGCCTAGATTCTATATCGGAACCTTTTAACTATTTCTTATTTTCATTTATAAATGTATTAATTATAAGAATAACTTTTTTAATTGTTTGCAGAAACAATAACCTAAGTTACTGCTAAACTTTGCAGTCAACAAACCTAACAACTATCCTAATTATATTTTTTCTTTTGTTTCCAAATTAGTCTCTCTCTTCAATTATATATATCGCTGTCAAGTCAGTCCGATTTCAGTCTATATCACCTTGTTGGTTTATTAACTCTTCTCCTCCCAACTCATGGATATGTTCAATTTCAAAATCTCCTTATTCCTCTTCTTCTAGTGGTGTTGCTTCCTCAATTGGATCTCTTCCTATGTTCATATTTCCTTCCATCTCTCGTCTTTGGAGTCTAGTTGATCGTCTTATTTGTTGAAGTGTTGCAGGTGTAGCCAATTCCATTGGTGTCAATTTCTTAGAAGTTATATGTTGTTCCCAAGCTTTTGTTGAAATGATGTTTGTTATTGTGTCTAACTTATTGAACTCCTCTGCATCTCTTATTATTTCCCATGTTGTCTTTCCTTGCAGCTCTTGTCTCAAATTATCCACTTCTCGATGCTCTTGACACTCGAAAATTTGGTGTTCTGGTGTGTTCTCTATGCTGCATGCTGTACATAGACTTGTCGCTCGTCTTCCTATCCTCTTAAAGTAGGTGGCATAAGGTCCATGTCCACTAATAAAATGGATTACTCCTTTAGTCGGTTTGAAGTGGCTCATCCTTAGTCTTTCTTCTATTGTTGGAAGTAGTTCATAAACTCGACGTCCTTCCTCTATGCTGTCCCATTCGTTTTGCCATTCCTGTAATATTGTCCTTTTAATTTGCATCCTTGTCTCACATTCTACACCTACTATTTCTCGTACTTTTTGCTGATTATTCTTTCTTCTCCAGTATTCTGCACCTCTATATCTTATGATGAAGTCTATCGGCCATATCCCTAGGATTACGAATAGAGCCATCGTGGGGGTGGTCTTAGTTCCGCCTGCATACCGTAAAAGTATCTGTCTTTGTGTTCTTCTTATTAGCATTTTGTTTCTTTTATTGCAAAGCCTTTGAGCCCATGTACTTGCTCCGTATCCCATAATCCCAGCTGCAATACTTGTATGATACAATTTGATGATATCAGTGGGTAATTTAAAATTCCTTTGAATCAACGACGTCAACGGGGTCAACGGTTAAACTGTACAGCATGTTTTGATATTTAGTTTTATAAGTACTGCCTAAACAAACTTATAGGACAAAGATGAGCAACCTATGACACGCGTGTTACTGGCTAGTATTATTTCATTATGTATATCTAAAATATCTAAACATTTTGACGTGATATGCCATCTAAAGCCTCATTTTCAGAAACTGCTTGTGAAAATAGACTAAAAACACACAATATCTTCGCGGATGTGAAATTCAACTTGGATAGTGTTATACAAAAGAAAACAAAATATCAAATGCTTCGGGTTAAGAAAACCGTAAAACCTATTCGGCCAATGGACTTCAGCGGTTAAAAATAGGTTTCTGAGTTGTAAGTTTAGCTTCTAAAATTAATTTCAAGGTTAGCAACTCCAAAACTGGCCTAGATTACTCCTCTGGCTATTTACAGGTCATTCACCGGCTAGAAAGGCCGAGAAACATGACGTTATTCTGTTTATGTTTTACTCGTATGTTGCTACATTAAAAAGGTTTAACGTTTAATATTCTTTGAGGTGCTACGATAATATACGCTATGAAATACGGGAGCTGTTCAATAAAGAATTATCATAATTTTTACGGTCATAATTTTTCGCATAAAAATTCAATCTTATATTCTGTTAGCTTAATGTGAAACAAACACGCCGTAGTAGTTTCATTTTTAGTACTCCTGGTTCCCGTCTGTGAGAACCAGGCAAGTTCAGACATATTCAGTATCGCCTACCACTGCTATGGAGGTAACACGCGAGGAACAATATGCGGTTTTGAAATTCTGCTTTCGTCTCAACAAATCTTCAGTTGAGGCCTATACAATGTTACAGGAGGCCTATGGAGAGTTTGTTCTTCCCTACATCACAGCTCGAAGGTGGTTTAAAATGTTTAAAGAGGGGAGACAATCAATTTCAAAGGAAGGTGGGTCCGGTGCTCCAGTTACTGCTCTTACGTAAGAAATCATCAACACTGCTGCTGCCATTGTGAGAGAGGATCGACGAATTACCTTAAGATCACTTTCTGAAATACTGAACATTTCATTGGGTGCCACTCCCACATTGGTGACAGAAACATTACACATGAGACGTGTTTGTGCGCGATGGGTTCCAAGACTGTTGACTCCCGAACAAAAGGACATTCGCACGCACGTCTGCATACAGTTAAAATTGACGTTAGAGGAAGATCTGGAGTTTCTTTCAAACGTTATCACTGCTGATGAAACTTGGCTACATCATTACGATCCTGAGAGAAAACAGCAAAGCTCAGTGTGGAAATCTCCTTCATCACCAACCCCCAAAATAGCAAAAGTGGTTGCTTGTGCTGGGAAAGTTATGGCCATCTCATTCTTTGAGATTCATAGAATGGTTTATCAGAATGTTGTACCTGCACACACATCAGCAACTGGACAATACTACAGAGATGTCCTCAAAACATTGCAAGTCCATATCAGGCGCAAAAGGCAACATTTCCGTGAAGCAGGCTGGATGCTGCACCACGATAATGCGCGGTCGCATATTGCCAATGTTGTTGCTGAATATCTTGCAAAAATCAACGTGAAGTGCATCCCTCCCCCTCCCTATAGTCCGGATTTAGTCCCATGTGACTTTTTCTATTACCTAACTTGAAGAAAGGCCTTCGTGGGAGGCATTAACCATCATCAGAAGCAGTGGTGAAGGCTGCGGAGGTGATTAAGAAGGATCTCTCAAAAATGGTTTCCAGCATATCTTTGAAGACTGGTAGAAACGCTGAGACAAGTGCATCGCATTCAGGGGAGACTATATTGAGAAGGACCATCAAAATTATGAGGATGAGTAAAAGTACGTTATAAAAAAAGGTTGTAATCATTCTTTATTGAACAGTACTCTCAATTTGTAGCTTTTTATGTAAAGAAGAACTGATATGATTGCGTATAACTAATTAAGCTTAATGTCATGTTGCTATGGTAACTCAGTGCTTAAGAGGATAGGAGATCTGTAGTTCAAATCCCGGCTATGACATTGAATTCCTTAGTTTGACACTTCCTTTCTAAGATATAATACATTTAAGAGATTTTCACAGCAAAGAAGATCAAGATCAAGACGAAGATAAAGAAGTATAGATCTTTAATGATCTGAGAATTTCCTGCGTAGAACTTCTCATTCTTAATAAATCTTGTATAACTGTTAAACCTTAAAGGATACACAAACTTACACTTCATAAAACAATTGATCTTTTAAAACATAATTTATATGAAATGCATTTGTTTCCTACATATTTCTTGTAATTTGTTTGAATTTTGTTATATTTCTTTATACATTTCTCTAATATCCAAATAAAGAAAACGGAACGTCAAAAACTTGAAGTCTATCTATTGTATTTACATATTCCCTTCCATCTAAAAAAAAATTAGCAATAAATTAATTTCTGAAAATCTCTATTGATATGAAGGAGATGGCGAAATAAGCGTTGGTAAGAACAGTTTGTATAAGACTACATAAGCTCGTGTAAATACAACACATCAGGTCTTCTACATTGATTTTATTTGAAGCAGCTGATTTTGTTTGGCTCCAAAAATAAATATTTTTCAAATTTATTTATTATTTAAAGTCGCTTCAACATAAAAGTCATATCGCAACTGAACATCTACATATACGAAGGCTGTTCAATAAATAGTGATCACATTTTTTTTGACAACGTACCTTCACTCATTCTCATAATTTTAATGGTCCTTCTCAAAATAGTCTCTCCTGAATGCACTTGTCCTAGCGTTTCTGCCAGTCTTCAAAGACATGTTGGAAACCATTTTTTAGAGATCCTTCAAAATCGCCTCCGCAGCCTTCACCACTGCTTCTGATGATGGATAGTGCATCCCACGAAGGCGTTTCTTCAAGTTAGGGAATAGAAAAAAGTCACATGGGACTAAATCCGGACTATAGGGAGAGTGAGGGTTGCACTTCACGTTGATTTTTGCAAGATATCCAGCAACAACATTGGCAATATGCGGCCGCGCACTGTCGTGGTGTAGCATCCAGCCTGCTTCACGGAAATGTGGTCTTTTGCGCTTGATATGTAGTATTGTCCAGTTACTGATGTGTGTGCAGGTATAACGTGCTGATAAACCATTCCATGAATATCAAAGAATGAGATGACCATAACTTTCCCAGCAGAAGCAACACTTTTGCTTTTTGGGGGGTTGGTGATGAAGGAGATTTCCACACTGAGCTTTGCTGTTTGCTCTCAGGATCAAAATGATGTAGCCAAGTTTCATCAGCAGTGATTACGTTTGAAAGAAACTCCGGATCTTCCTCTAACATCAACAGTCTTGGAACCCGTCGCGCACAAACACGTCTCATGTGTAATGTTTCTGTCACCAACGTGTGGTTGGCATCCAGTGAAATGTTCAGTATTTCAGAAAGTGATCTTAAGGAAATTCGTCGATCCTCTCTCACAATGGCAGCAGTAGTGTTGATGTTTTCTTCCGTAAGTGTAGTAACTGGAGCACCGGTTCGATCTTCCTTTGAAATTGATTGTCTCCCCTCTTTAAACATTTTAAACCACCTTTGAGCTGTGCTGTAGGGAAGAACAGACTCTCCACAGGCCTCCTGTAATATTGTATAGGCCTCAACTGAAGGTTTCTTGAGACGAAAGCAGAATTTCAAAGCCGCATATTGTTCCTCGCGTGTTACCTCCATTGCAGCGGTAGGCGATACTGAACATGTCTGAACTTGCCTGATTCTCACAGGCGGGAACCAGGAGTACCAACAATGAAACTACTACGGCGTGTTTGTGTTACATTGAGCTAACAGAATGCAATAAGATTGAATGTTAGTGCGAAAAATTATGACCGTAAAAAAAATTATGATCATTCTTTATTGAACAGCCCTCGTACATTGAAAATACAAAATGAATAAATAAAAATATACAGATATATTGTTTTCAGTCAGTGAGATACATGAAGTATAGTTGTAGACAGGCTAGGTATTGGATAGACCATGCAATTTGTCTTCCATCGGTGTTGTATAGTTATTTTAAGATTTCATAGTGCTCATGAGGGAGTTTAATATCTGGTAATTTTGAAGGATGCTTGGTAGCTCCTTTTGCAGCAGTATTAGCAAGATCATTACTTGGTATGTTACAGTGAGATGGTCAATTGTTTTCCTGATAAAATAAGGTCGTTGTATAATTCACGTATCTCCGTTACCAAGGTGTGGCAAGGAAATCTTGCTGTATAGCCATTAATGCACTCAGGGAATCTGTGCATATAATGAATGATTTGAAGTCTTCATTCTTTGATATATAATCCATGGCGAAACGGATAGCAAATCGTTCGCTGGAGAAAATGGTGAGAGTGTGTGGTTAGAAGCAACCACCGCACAGCCATTATTGTCGCACCGGGAAATCATCGGTGTAAATTGGTTCATAATTGGCATACGTGTCACACAGCATGATAAATCAAACTTTCACCTTTCAAACAATCAGCCTAGAACACCCTGAAAAATTGTTTATTTATTTGGTATTCTAATTTAGAGTTTAAACAATTAAAAGAAAAGGATCTAAAAAGGTCATAATGTAGAAGTGAAATTGGAAATGAAGAATAATAACAATAAAAATAACAAAAATAAATAAGACATGTATATAGGTGGCTGTGAGTGACAGATTATAAAGGTTACTATGGGGACAGAGGTCAACTTCGAAGGGACGCGTGAGTAAAAAGAGAAAATTGTGTTGTTTTACTTGTATACATTAATCGTTAAGTGAATTATTATAAACACAGAAGCTTCATAATCATTATTTTAGCAATTCAACACTAAAATATCACACCAAAACACGGCTACGAACTTGGGATGGAAATTCTCATGAGCCGACTAGGAAAACAAAATTAATACTTTCTAAATTTATTAGATCTTTGAAATTCTCGAGTCTTATCACCACACATTATAATTTGTTTACAAAGCACCTATCAAAAAGTGAACCGAAACACAAACATTAAAATCCCTTTTGCAAAGTGCCTTCGAAAAGTGGATCAAATATTTTAAACCCTCATTGCATATTTTTATAAGTTCTAATAAATATTAAGTGAGCTTACTAGGAATAATTACTTAAAAATTACACCAAAAAACCTTAAATACAGTACATTAGAATATTAATGGTGTTTTACGCAGGATTCTATTGCCAGTAGTTCAAGAGATGTCTTATTGTAAAAAGGTTTCATAACAGGATAAGAGAAAACCTCCAACGTTAAGTCATATCGGACGATGAATGAAATCATGTTTAAATGAGTACAGGATACATGGAGCTTAGAGTTACCAGACAATCATCTTTCAGGATAAGAGAAAACCTCCAACGTTAAGTCATATCGGACGATGAATGAAATGATGTTCAAATGAGTACAGGGTACATGGAGCTTAGAGTTACCAGACATTCATCTTTGAGGTTAAGGGAAAACCTCCACGTTAAGTCATATCGGACGATGAATGAAATGATGTTCGAATTAGTACAGGGTACATAGAGCTTAGAGCTACCAGACATTCATCTTTCAGGATAAGGGAAAACCTCCAACGTTAACTCATATCAAAACTCAAAAGGATGAATAAAAACTAACTAACTAACTAACATATCGGACGATGAATGAAATAATGTTCAAATGAGTACACGGTACATAGAGCTTAGAGTTACCAGACATGCATCTTTCAGGATAAGTGAAAACCTCCAACGTTAAGTCATATCGGACGATGAATGAAATAATGTTCAAATGAGTACAGGGTACATAGAGCTTAGAGTTATCAGACATTCATCTTTCAGGTAAAACCTTATCCAGGTAGTCACCCTGCCATAGGTACGTAGTCGGGACCTCTTAAACGTGAGGCATACACGCTACTATCTACGCTACAGATGCGGGGGGGGGGGGGGAGATTATATCCCGATTGCACATTTTAAAGCTCTTTAAATATAAAACTCTTTTAGCGATGTCTATCACAGAATATTTAATGAATTTGAATGGGTATTCTGGTTGCACATGAACTCTTTAATGAAAACCAAACAATCATTGAAGATAAATAAAAATGAGTAAGAATTTTAAAATTAAAGGTTAGTTTATGGAATTTCTTAGAGATTTTCATGATGCTTCGTTGTAGTATGCGGGAAGTAAATACAAAATAAATAGAATTAGAAAGACAATAGGATTTCGTGATAGTTTGCAAGGCTATTCGTCTTGTGCTTACTAATCTTCTCGTAAGCAGGAATGAAGTAACAGAGTAAAAACCGCCCCGTATCTGGTGGCGACAGACGCAACGCAGCGGAGTCCCTAATATTTCCAGATTTAATATCCTCGGACAGTCTTTCCATAGTCAATGTTCTTAGACACAGGTTCCGCGAAACGGTTCCATACCAGGGAAGGAACAATTCTTTCGGAAAACACTTCCACGGCAAGCACCATATACCTACGCCCCTGCACTTTACAAGTTGCTACCTGAGTAATCCTGGTAAGAACAAGTTTCATATTTAACAAATTTTTCCATTTTCCATTTCTGGCTGTTCAAAAAACATGGGCGGCCACCTCATACAGCTGAAAATGCTTTTCTTTGAAGGGACAGGCTTCAAGAGAGCCATGAATATGTGTTTTTAGTGAAATTTCATTCAGAAGCTTCGAACGGAATACAATAAATTTAATTTACCTGCCATAGGTAGGCAGAAAAGTAAATAAATATATTTTAAAATGAGCTGTAAAACCTCTCTTGTAGTTTGCTAGTAACAGATTTCTCTAGGACTCTTAAGTGGAGTATCTTTAGATCACAATTTTATTAAGCCGGTATAACGGATGGCAATTAAAATCGAGAACACCAAAACTGAGATCTATTTAGAGGTTGATATTAACTGATTCCCTTAACACTCGTTTACAACTACTATATTCGGGGAAACGTTTGCTAACAACGAGGAGGAAAAGTATGGGGAATTTTAAGGATGTGGGTTTGCGATTTAAAGTCAAGGTAACTGCAAAATTAAATTCGACCTTGTAATACTTTGTGGTTATGTGATTTAAACAGGTCATTAGTAACCCTAAATGCATAAAGACGAGGTGAATGCAATGGGGAATTCCTAGAGGTGAAATCTGCACTCTTCTGTCGACAAATTCAAGTTCGGTATTATTTAGGATGCACATCCCTTCCCAATAGCTCTTTTTTCAATTGCAGTTGTTTGACAACAAAATAAGAATCAGCAAGTCTACCAACTTAAAACAGTCTACTATACATACACGTTTACAGTAATTGTTACAAGTATTCACGGAGGTTTATCATGGTTTTGTTTTGTTTTAATTTGTTTATTGTTTATTTGAATTTGATGTATGTTGCTAGTATTTACAGTGATTTTAAGGTTAGGAACGTACTTCCTTAATTCCACATAGTCTCAAATTTAAGAATTTTATATAAATCGCAATATTTAAAGCAATACAAAAAGATAGCGTATTAAACATTCATTTTATTTTAGTTAATTGATGGAAATTTTTCATTTGTTCACACTAGCCGTATATAGGCTAGTGTGAACAGATAGAAACAACTTGAAAAAGTCAATGCCAAGACAGGGATTTGAACCACAGATCTCCTGGCTTCCGTACAGTCGTTCTAACCCAGTGAGCTACTCTGACCAACATGCCGTCATGACAGTAAATTCTCCATTTGACTCGTATATTTCCCCGGTAAACCACTAGGGGCTCTATCATTGGAGATACACCGTTTTGGGCGACTTACTATCGTAAGTACGTGAGTACTTGAGTGTGAAGAAATGATTAATTCTCATCCATTAAATAAAATAATAAGAGATTAATGATGAAGCATGGGACTTACGATAGTAAGTCGGCACAAAAGGTGTATCTCAAATGCGAGAGCCCCTAGTGGTCTACTGGTAGACCGGCCGCCTCGGTAGAGTAGATGGTAGCTTGTCTGCCCCACGTTCAAGAGGTCCCGAGTTCAAATCTCGGTCAGGGTGAGTTATCTGCATAAGGTTTTCTCCGGGGTTTTCCCTTATCCTGATAGACGAATGTCGGGTAATTCTAAGCTCCGTGGACCCCGGACTCATTTGAGCATCATTTCACCCAATTCATTCACCGTCCGATATGACTTAACGTAGCTAAATTGCAAAAAAAAGGGGGGGGGGAATATATGAGTCAAATGGAAGATTAAATATCATGACGGCAAGTTGGCCATGGTAGCTCAATGGGTAAGAGCGACTGGACGGAAACCAGGAGATCCGTGGGTCAAATTCCGGCAATGGGATTTTCATGTCGACTCTATCTACTAAGTTTACTGCCCTCATGCACAGTCGGTGGCGTACCTGCATGATACACCAAGGGTCGCGAGTCCGATTTTAAGCTCGGCTCAAGAAATACTTTCTTGTCGTGGGTGTGCATGTGGGTATGAACGAGTGCTTTTCCTTCTTTCTTCTTTTTTTAATTTACTTCCTCCAACTTGCTTCATCGTCACATCTGACAATGAATGACATTATGTACAAACGAGTGCATATTTGTCCTTCAGGATAAAAAAAACTCCAACATTAAGTCATATCGGACGTTGAATAAAATCATGTTCAAATGAGTACAGGGTACATAGAGCTTAGAGTTACCAGACATTCATCTTTCAGGGTAAGAGAAAACCTCCAACGTTAAGTCATATCGAACGATGAATGAAATGATGTTCAAATGAGAACAGCGTACATAGAGCTTAGAGTTACCAGACATTCATCTTTCAGGATAAGAGAAAACCTCCAATGCTAAGTCATATCGGAAGATGAATGAAATGATATTCAAATGAGTACAGGGTACATAGAGCTTAGAGTTACCTGACATTCATCTTTCAGGATAAGAGAAAACCTCCAATGCTAAGTCATATCGAACGATGAATGAAATGATATTCAAATGAGTACAGGGTACATAGAGCTTACAGTTACCAGACATTCATCTTTCAGGATAAGAGAAAACCTCCAATGCTAAGTCATATCGGAAGATGAATGAAATGATATTCAAATGAGTACAGGGTACATAGAGCTTACAGTTACCAGACATTTATCTTTCAGGATAAGAGAAAACCTCCAACGTTAAGTCATATCGAACGATGAATGAAATGATATTCAAATGAGTACAGGGTACATAGAGCTTAGAGTTACCAGACATTCATCTTTCAGGATAAGGAAAAACCTCCAATGTTAAGTCATATCGGGCGATGAATGAAATTATGTTCAAATGAGTCCAGGGTACATAGAGCTTAGAGTTGCCAGACATTCATCTTTCAGGATAAGGGAAAACCTCCAACGTTAAGTCATATCGGACGATGAATGAAATGATGTTCAAATGAGTACAGGGTACATAGAGCTTAGAGTTATCCGACATTCATCTTTCAGGATAAGGGAAAACCTCCAACGTTAAGTCATATCAGACGATGAATGAAATAATGTTCAAATGAGTACAGGGTACATAGAGCTTAGGGTTACCAGTCATGTATATCTCAGGATAAGGGAAAACTCCAGCAAAACCAAACCCTCGCCGATATACGAATCCGGGACTTCTTGAATGTGAGGTAGATGGGCTAACGCGACGTTACAAAGGGAGCAATTAATTTTTTTTAAATATTTCAAGTTAACCTATTTACTTATCAGTGGTTTGAATTTGGTTGACTTTCTGAGCAGATTAGGTTATGTTTACAAATTGGAGACTAACATGGAAGAAACAAAGGAAGACCTAGGAAGCACATTTGTATAATAGTAGGTCAAGGCGACGTGCTGTTAGTGATGACCTTGCAATTGTAACAGGACAGCATACTTATGGGTCGAAACCACTGAACTGGAAAACACATTTGTAGTGAGTCACACTTTTCTTGTGCTGAGTATAGGTCAGGTTTCCGGTGTACATATCTGTGTGTCATTTGATTTAATTGTTCTTTGTATCTATTATATGTGGAGTGGCAGATACGTGAATAAAAGGTAAGACTGACTCTGTGGTCCAGAGGTCAGCGTTTTGGCTGCTTATTCCTGAAGTATTACGGTGGGGGAGTTATGGCAACACACTCCATCCTCGGTAGAGTGTAAATGGTTTGGGGGTGAATGTGAGTGTTTAAGGCTAAAAATTATTCAAAACCCAAAATAAAATTACCTATAGTCTATGAAATGTTTCTCAAGGCCATCTGGCTTATCGACCTAGATATCTTGGTTTTGATTCTTCGCTGGGGAATTTTTATTCATAAAGGATCATACCCTAATCTCCGCAGAATCTTTTAATATGAACGTGGAAGTTAACTGTGTTAAATATAACAATTAATAAAACGAAAATTAAAAGCCTGGGAGGTCAAGATGCTTCAAAATGTTGATTTTTTTCTGTACGATAAAAAATAGAAATCTTGAGTTTTAAAATTTTCCGTATATACGAGTCATGCTTTTTTATAAGTCAGTACCGTTTTGGAATTTAAAAGAAGACGTGCATAGATATCGCAATAATTTTATTTTTACATGAAAGCCTGTACCTTAATCTACTTTTCTACGTAATTTCCGTGAATATTGAGACACTTGTCATAACGTGGCACCAGTTTTTGAATACCCTCCTCATAAAATTCTGCCGCCTGAAGTGTTAACCACTGCATCACAACTGTTTTGACTTCGTTATCGTCTTGAAGACGCTGACCGCCCAGATGTTTCTTCAAGTGCAGGAACAAATGGTAGTCGCTGGGCGCCAGATCAGGGCTGTATGGAGGATGATCTAGAGTTTCCCATTGAAAAGATTTGATGAGAGCTTTGGTCCGATTAGCCACATGTGGACGGGCATTGTCATGCAGCAAAACGAAACCCTTACTCAACTTGCCACGTCTTTTGTTCTGGATTGCACGGCGCAGACTGTTCAATGTCTCACAATAAGACGCTGCATTGATTGTCTCATTACGAGGCAGACACTCCACTAGCAATACTCCTTTTCTGTCTCAAAAAACTTTGCACATGATTTTCCGGGCAGAAATTATTTGTTTAAACTTCACTTTTGTGGGTGATGATGAATGTCGCCATTCCATGGATTGTTGTTTCGATTCTGGTGTGACGTAGGCCACCCACGTTTCGTCACCAGTAACAATTTGGTCTAAAAAATCTTCACCTTCATTGTGGTACCGCTCAAGGAAAGTCAATGCACTGCATAAACGTTGGGTTTTGTGCAAATCTGTCAACATTTTCGGAACCCAACGTGAACACAATTTCTGGTACTTCAAGTTCTCGCTCACAATGCGATACAAACACTATTGAGGAAAATAGTCGCACAATTATGAAATTGTAAAGCGTCTGTTTTCTCTCACCTTTTCGTCCACTTTCTGCATCAAATCTTCAGTAACAACCGAAGGACGCCCTCTCCGTTCTTCATTGTGCGGCCATCTTTAAATGCTCTCACCCATTTCCTTACCATTCCATCACTCATAATGTTTTGTCCGTAAACTTCACAGATCTCACAATGAATATCGATCGGTTTTACGCCTTTAGCACTAAGAAATCGTATAACAGCCCGTACTTCACAATCGGCGGGACTCACGATTGTCGGAGGCATCTTAAACACTCAGTAACCAACGTATACAATGAAGAATCAGACTGTAATGGCGTTAGTGCGTAGACAAGAGATGTAGGTAACCAGCGCGCATGCGTGGAACGCCGACCGTAGCGCTGCGGCGGCGAAATCGCAAAACGGTACTGACTTAAAAAACATGCCTCGTATTACGGCGAATTGATTAGGTGATTCAGAAAATTGGTTAAACTAAGTTCGCAAAGCGGATTTTTTACTAGAATAGTAGTTTTGAATTTCGATGGGACTTCCCTCTGTATATGAATCCAAAAGTTCTTTAAAATTACCTTTATTTATAGAGTCCTCGCTTTCATTATGTCCACGAAATGCCATTTCTTGTGTACTTCCCTAATGAGATATTGTATAAAAAGTCTAAACTTAATATTCTCATTGTACTTTACAATATAGACGTGAGCTTACCTGAAGAGCATCTGCAATTTTGTTAGCGTTTCTCAGATCCTTCAAACCGAAACAATCGTGTTCCTCATACGAACGAGTTTTAAATGTCTTGTTGTATTTTGAAGATGCTCCACCCCAAAGTTTTTCTAAACACAGCACTGGTATTGGCTTACCGACATTTGCCACGTCGCGTTTGTCATCATTTTTCCATAAAGAAAATGAATGCATTCATTGAAAATCTGTTTAATATGAAAAAGTAAACACTTCACATATCTGACAATAATCACTGATCACATAATTACGTTTATACACAATATGCAAACTGATAATAAACAGTAGCACATGACAC